>OX579654.1:12745558-13345558 GCA_951230895.1 Carpatolechia fugitivella | reverse complement strand
ATTTATGGGGTGAGCTGACTATAGTCGAATCATGCTTTGAGTCATCTTCAGTTTCAAAATCTTCACTTGAAAATTCTTCATTGTCACTGTCAGAAAAGTCACTCATTTCTGTTTTAGTTGACTGATCACACATCTTAGTTGTTCCTTGTTTAGCACTCTGGTCACTAATTCTGCTTAACGGTTCTGTTATTGGTCGGAAAATTGATTCCAAAACTTCATTGTTATTACTTTGTTTGGCTTTCATCAGCTTTACTTTTTTTTTAATACTCGCTGCTGATTTAATTATTTGTTTTTTTAATTGCTTGTCCATATTTGTTTCAATACCTTCTATTCTATTCGTTGCAAATATGATACTGATAATATTTATGTGTAACGCTTCATATAAACTCTTTAACCAAAGATAATATATGTATCAAATTTATTTCTGTAGCAACCATTATTTTTTTCACAGTCTTTATTTATTACAACATAACTGTATGGTTCGTTCCATACTTTAGAACACATATTCCGAAACTGCGGCCATGACATATCAGAGCACACATGCTCTTCATAAACGTGCTTTAGATTAATGTCATCTTGTTTAAATAAAACAATTAAATTTGAATTATCTCTAATTAATTGTTTAGGAATCTTCGAGTATGTTTGATTCAAATAAAAGCAATCTATATTTTTATGTCTTCCCATTGCAAAGAAATCACGTATGTTGTTTTGGTTTTCGCATGCAACATCGTCAAATATTATTATGGAATTAGCTTTCGCTTCACTAGATGATAGGACTTCATCACTTTCACGGTATTTGTAAAACGAAATACCTGGCACCAATTTTATAACTTTTTCTAAAAATACGTATTTCGGTTGGTATAGGGACTTAGAATATACGTACAGGTTCTTATACCTTAACCCATTTTCATGTAACAAAAGTCCTATCATTAAATTAGTTTTTCCGCAGTTAGAAGGTCCACAAATCACGCATCGTATTGTATTAGGCAATAATTTTCCATGGCGTGACACATTATTCTTTTCTACTGAACACACTGCATTAAGCTTTAATGATTCTTTTTGTTTTACAAATTTCATGATGCATCTACTTGAATGTCAATTCGATATCATAGACTTCGAGCGACTGATATGATTTTCGTATTACAATTCTTAATAAACCAACAGTTCATATTATGTACAACATGATAGGCAAGCATTGAATAATTTCGTGCTGACACAATGGTACTTAGCTTGTCATTTCGCAACCCTTCACTGAATTTACAAATTGCTGTTTTTTCATTAATGGGTTTTAAAACTTTATATGCCTCGGGATTGTTGTTAGCTTGCGAAATTGTGAGGTTTACAAAAAGATCTTCTATTTCCTGACCAAATTGTTCGATTGTCCTATTTCCTTGTCTAACTAACATTAACTTCTTTTGTATTGCTGTATCCGACTGTCTAGTCAACAAGTGTTTTTTCACTTCATCAACCAATTGCTTTATGTCATTATAATTTTCCATTAATCTAAGTTTCGCATTTTGAGACAACCTTGTTTTAACCACAAAATTTATTAACAATTGTTGATCTGAGTCTTAAATCATTATAGAGTATAACTCTATTGCGTCTATTAATTGTTTTGTGATGGCTTCTGAGCCATCCATGGTCGGTAATAATGATACCGCCGTTTTTAGGTCGAAACTTTCCTTTGTAGACATTTTGTCTTTCTTGTCTTCCTCTTTGTAATATTCTATTATTTTGTTATAAGTTTCCTCTAATTTAATATAATATGACTCTATTATTTCCTTATCCTCTACAGATATCTCTGATTTTTCTACTTTACTACTATATTAAATTATAATTTCTTCGTACCTTTTATATAATAATTGTACCTGTTCAAGTTTACTTTCACCTAACTTTTCTTTTCTACGCTTAGGTCCTAGTTTCCTTATGTCTTCTTGCAATTTCTTAATTTGCTCATATATAATTATTATTTCCGTCATAATACATTTATTACTTTAAATATATTTATCTATTTCCCCATTGTATATTAAATGTTACATTATAATAAAAATTAATACCTTATATAATTCTTCTTCACCTTCGGTGCGCCTTATACGGAGCCATGTTGACGCATCGCTACTGCTACCGCCTGCCGTTCTATCTTCTTGGTGAGACACTTGTGGATTTTCTTGTAGATGATGTAGATGATCCCCACGGATACCATTATCAATATTGCCTCGGTCATGTAGGTTATGGCTGTACCGTTTGTCGCTTCTATCTGCGCCGATTTCGCGCTGTTGCCGGCTCCATTCTGTGCAATTATGATTTCTTCTTTCTTATCTTCCGTTTTTGCTGACTGGTTCCCCATATTTAAGTAGTCACGTAGATGTTCGTATGTCTCGCTCCGCGATCCGCGATTTACTTGGCTCGAAAGTTACATTGCCAGTACTGCTCGGCAGCAGTACGCCTGGCCTGGCCCGGGTGTCACTATTACGGCTCGGAACCCACGGACCAGCACTACCACAAGGCAGTGCCCTGGCTAAGGGTCGCTATAAAGTGTACGGCGGTAGGGGCGGTTAAGGCGTGTAATGACACGACGAATGTCGGTGAAGAACTGTACGTTTATTGAATAAAATACATAGGTATTTATAGTAAACTAGTAATGGTCTTTGAACCTTAGGTTTAACCCTGACATTTACTTTATCTAAAACAGATCATATTACAATATTGAATTTAATACTCTTATTACATTGTTATTATAAACATCTTAATTAGGTTTCTACTTATATGGTAATTGTATGTAATCTGATATTCAATGTTTATTTTATTAAAAATACAATATCTTTTTCCTTTGCCATTCTGCAATTACGTCACACACTACAGAGATTAGTATTGTATTTTGACTTGTAGTAACACTAGGTGACACCACTCTGCACTTAGTTGAGATTTTTTAGCTATATTTGAATTTTTGAGATAGTATTCCTGTACCCCACAACCCGTATCGCTGTTCGCTCGCTTGCCATTGACACTTTAGTGCTCGACCACTCTTGACACGTCAAAAATCGTGCGATCGTGTTCTGTGCAACATGAAACCATATCGAAAAGGAAAAGTTCGAAGTCATCGAGGACCTGCGAAGAAGATTTGGATCACCTACTCAGCAAAGTGCGCCGGTTGGAACGAAAAATTCGCGATCGTGATAATAACGACGCATCAGCCGCGGAGTCTCCGCCGCCGGGTCCGGCTCCCGCGCCGCCTGATAGCCCGTCGCCACCGCCACGTGCGCAAACAGGTTGGTTATTCTTTCCTGTTATCTATTTATCAGTGCGAAAAACATAGGGTACTAGAATACACTCGAATTAGCCGCTTGGGCTTCTTCAACGTATTCGAAACATAACGGTTGGCGTTTAATCCATTGGGGATTTTTACCTAACCTACGATACGAATAACTTTCGTTATTCGAACTTATTATTTTGAAATATTGGCAGTTGGCGTTCAATCCAATGGGGATTGTTACCTAACTTTAAAGATAAGATAACACTCGTTATCACAAACTCGCCATAATGTTATGCATTTACCCTCTTCTAATATATAATGTTAATTACGATATCGTCATACAACATTGCTTACAATAATTGAGCAGACACTTTTTATTGTTACTCCAGTAACAAAAAAATTATGCGCATAACGTACTTTCAGGTACATACGTGCTGAAAAAATCAGACTGGCTACGAGATGCACTCGATCCCGAGTCTCCTGAGCGCACCAACCCTGAGGTTGCCGCCGAGGAAACACTGGCACCGCCGGGCACCGATGCGCCTACCGATTCAATGCTCGCTACTTCGGAGAAAGCCGGGACGCCGTCCGCAACACATCCGCCAGCAGAGGCTTCTGATGTAATACAGCTAGAGGCAGACGCTCTCGAAATCCTTGGCGAAGATCCGTCAAGTACCGAAAAGCATGGCAAGAACATTCTGCAAGAATTAGCTTGTCGGCTTCAGCATATTGCTACAGAAGGGCTCAATAAAGAAACTCGCAAGGAGTTGATTGCCAAGTACCTTATTCCAGCAAATTGCTTGCATATTGACGCCCCGAAGGTAAATCCTGAAATAAAAGTAGGCATTCCAGAAGCCATCGCTAAGCGCGAAAAAGGCTTGGAAACGAAACAAAAGCTTATAGGTAATGCCATTTCTTGCCTCGCTGAAATACTCAACACTGAAATAAATTCTAAAAACATGAACAAAGAAACGCTTCAAAAGCTTATGGATCTCGGTCGTTTATTATGCGACATTCAGCATAGCGACTCTGTCACAAGAAGAAACTTTATTCTATTTTCACTAAAAAAGGACGTAAATGAGCATCTTGCCAACACTAAAATAGATTCATTTTTATTTAGTGAAACCTTATCAGATACTCTCAAATCTGCAAAGACGATTAATAAATCTGGAAGTGAGCTGAAAGCCGATTCGGCTCCTAAGAACACTGCCAAACGGCCTAAACCAACCCCTGCGAGGAATTTAAACCGCAAAACTCCCGGTCCAGCGTACAGGCCGCCGGCCCAGACTGCGAGGAGCTTCGAGCCTGCAGCGCCGCCCCCGCGAGCGCCTCCGCAGCAGCCGCCCGCGCACTCATCGAAGACGTGGTCGCGTCAGCCCGCGACGATAGCGCCACCTCCGCGCCGCCGCTAGATACAGTTGAGTACGCTGGCCGTTTACATGACTTTTTTTATCAGTGGGCACTTATCACAAAAGATAAAACTATCCTTTCTTGGATTCAGGGATATAAAATACATTTTACACAGCCCGTGCATCAAAAATCACTCCCTCCTGCCCATAAACATTCTGATCAGGAAAAAGTGCTTTTCCTCGAAGCGATAGATAATTTATTAGGTACGTGGTGGGAATGGAACCCGCATCTCCCGGACGGGAGGCAGCGGCCCTAGCCACTAGACCACCGACGACGCTCTCACGACGAAGAATTAATTATTTGTTGTTTATGTACTCCTTCCAGCCTTTTTTTACGATAAAAGGTAGTCTTTATGTCCTTACCTAAACTTTAGTCAACCAACATCTAACAGTTATAAACAGAGTTGGTTTCGTTTTTATAATATTATTAATAGGGATAAGGCTGTACTTTTTAGATATACATACTCGTATTGTTGTTTTTGTAGTAATACAGTAGGCGTTAAATAAATATTAATCGTTCTATAGTGCAACAAACTTATCTCACCCGGTGAGTGAGTCGCTGTTATCGCTTATCTGACTTGAAAACAAAATGACATTTCATACTGGCAACATTAGTTCCAGATTCAACCACCGGGTCAGATAAGTTTGTCGCACTGTATGAATGTAAGTTTGAGGGTAAATGAATAAAAATTAGATATAAAAAATATTAATAGTTAAACTGAATATTATCAGTCCTCTTGCGGCCTGTGAAGATGTCGGTACTAAAATTTTTAGTTTAAAAAAATAATAAACAGCAACTGTTGATCCAAGGATATTTGTATACTCTGGATAAACGATTACATGACAAACGATACTGGCAATGTGTAAAAAAATCTAAATACAAGTGTTGTGCGCGCGTAATTACTCAGGTTAGTACCAATTTATACGTTACGTTAAGAAGATTCAAGTAGTTATCCTAGTGTACAAAGCCCACTTGGGGGCCCTTGGCATTTTTGGTCGTAATATTACACTAATCTATCTAACTTTAAACATCTTAATTAAATAATTTAAATAACACCGAACTATTTAGTACCTAGTTATGTAAGCTATGAGGATACTATTAAATCCCTCAATAAAGTATTTGATAAATGTGACAGTAAATGTTAATATCGAGATCCTTTCAAAGTTTTCCATCATAAAAATTGTAAGTTATGAGATAAAGAAATACGTACTTCGCTATTTTTGATATTTTACTATGTTAATCCCTTATTAATGTGTATTTCGCATACCTTAACATCTTAAAAAGCTATAAAATTCGCAAAGTCGTAAAACCAGGAATGTTAGACAAAAGAAGGCGAACGTGACTCAAAATAGATCGTGTTAACTTAGTTCCGCCTCATTTGCAAAACTCCGATAATAAAATAATATAAAAGGGGAGCTGCGTCTCACCACCACCATTCTACTGTAACCGTCCGTCTCTGAAAGTCGTCTTGTAATTTGATCTTAAGAATAAATAAGTTTATCAAGTATTGAAGAGTTTTCATTTTATAAAATTAAACTCAGTGCCCAAATTCTACGAGAAGACTATGCAAGAAGGCTTCGAGTCCTAAAGCATCAGTTGCAGCAGCGCTCCTGGCGAGTTCACCATATAATTCTCTATCCCGCATAGAAGCACAGGGAATTATATACACATAACAAAACTGGCGCAGCCGGTAGGATCAAGCAACAACTATCTCAGGTTTGACACTGACTGAGGTACCAAGTAAGTGAGCATCTTTACTTGCATCACTCGGAAGTCCAGAACCAGGGGAGTTGATTTTCTTTTCTAAGAAAGACCAAGCGAACACGATTCTACGAACTTCTTTAGACTTGCCGTTGCCAGACGCACAGATTGTTTTAGAGACCCAGACGTGGTTCAGTAGGATCGGGAGGATCCATATTCGGCGAAGATTACCGTTTTCCTTCCTTACCAAATTTTCCTATGATAGACATGTGTGCTCATAGCGATTGATATTATTTTGTGCATTTTTATTGTGTGAATAATTGTGTGTTTATGTATGCTTTGTGAAGATAAATTAACTAATTTTGTGGTTGCCTACAAACGAGTAAGGCAATTGCGTGGCCAATACATATAAAAGAATAATTTATATATGATTGCAATCAATGAATGATAATAATAGTGGTAGTAACCAAGGAAGTGGTGGCTCAAATTTGCCATCAGCAAATCCACAAACTTCCCAAGGAAGTGCTGAACGTATTAATACCAGACTTCTGTTGCGCGCAATACTTAATCAACTAAATTATATTGTTAAAGCAGTACAAGAACTGTACGCTTATATAATACGCATGCTATTGCATAGCGAATATATTGGTTAATAGAATATATGTTAAAGGGGACATACTATTATACGCTTAATAACGGATACATTATTTTAAATATCAATATTAAAATCAGGGTTTATCCTAAATTTCTTATTTGTTGGCCTAAAATAAGGCAGACGGTGCATTACGAATTATATTACATAAAAATAATATTTTCACTAACTCATAATTTATTAGGTGTTCAAATAGATCGCATAGATTAATAATAATGAATATCTTATCGCAAGTAGCAGGGGATGCTTTAGCTCACATATCGGAGCAGGTTTCTTCTACAGCTCAACATGCATATGACGCAGCTAGGCACGAATTAGAGGAAGCATCAGATGCTTTAGCTGATAGAGTTGCTGAACGATTAAATATGGATGGACCGTCCAGTACAAATGACATGCCACAACATCATGAAGGGCCACCTCCATCTTATTCTCCCGGTGAACATTATGAACACCATATACCACCAGAGTACGTACGTGCGTATATGCGTGATAACCCACTGCCAGAACCAAGTAGTTCGGCTTCTTCTTCTGCTCCTTCTCCTCCGCCTACTCCCGTGCTTGTATCAAGGGCTAGACCTCAAGAACCTGTTGTTGAAAATAATGAAAAGATTCCTTCAGACTTAATTCCGAAGTATGATGGAAATTCTAAACTTTTAAATCTCTTTTTGAAAAACTGTAGATTTTTACTAGAAACTTATAGTACTAACAATGCAAGCTATAAACATATCATGTATCTAATAACCAGTAAATTGACAGGTAAAGCTGCAGTTCTGGTAAGTGAAAATGAATATGTCATCCAAGATTTAAAAAAATTAGAAAACATCTTTGTTCAACACTTCGGGGATCAGAGATCCGAAGAATGTTTAATCTTGGAATTAGAAGGAATTACCATAAAACCGAATGAAACCTATTTAGACTTTTGTAACAGAATTCAGTCCGTTCGAAGTACTCTTTTTTCTAAATTTGCTAGTAATAACTGTGAGACCGCTCTCACAAAAATGACAATTTATAATAATACGTCATTAAACGTGTTTTTGTATAACCTCCCGCAGGATTTACTGCGCATTGTGAGATTAAATAAACCAAAAACACTTGAAAGGGCATTAGAAATAGTTAATGAAGAAACAAATTTTAATGACCAATATAGAATACGACAGGATAATAAGACTAAAAAATCTATACAACCGCTACCTCAAAGAAACGAAAGTTCGCGAATGAATCAAACGAGAAACTTTTCGTTTCAAAGGAATATAAATGGAAACCCTAAACCCTTCCATTCACCATTTCCAAGAAATAATTTTTCAAGGAATTACTCTCCAAGAAATTATTTTAACGCGCAAACTGCGCCTCGCTCTTACAATCGCTACCAATTTACAAATAGACAACCATCTCATCAGCTGTACTATTCTCAGGCACAGTATCCAAACACGTCTAGACCAGTGTTTAGAGCCCCACCAAGACCATGGAATCCTGATCTTGATGGACCCTTATCTCGAGAGGCCGTAATCAATGAATTTAGGCCGAGACAAAACTTTCTAACTGCTCAAAATGAAGCAACAACTGCTCGAAACGTGAATTACCATAATAAACCCAGCACATCCCAGAGTACATCAGAACCTAGTACTTCTCAAAATTTTCAGGTATCTGCCTCTATACCCAAACAGAAGAAGTGAATGAAAATTCTTATTTATTACCTTACGTGAACATTCCAGAAATAAAAGCTAAATTTTTAATTGATACAGGCAGTACACGATGTTTTATTAGCAGTCAAAAAGCTAAAGAATATTTTAGTAATAAAATAGAATACGAGCCATTTGACATAATTAGCACTCATGGAATAAGCAAACATACGGAAGTCATATATATTCCAATATTTAAAATATTCAATTTAAAATCATCTCAAAAATTTAAATTTCACATATACAATGTAAGTGACATTTATGACGGTCTTATTGGAATTGATTTACTCAAACAACTTAATGCCGTCATAGATATGAATAAACAGGCATTAGTCACCTCAAATGTAGAAATACCGATAAACTTCTCGGAAGGAACGATAAATCAACCGATTATTCAAATAACCTTGGAACCGAGAACGGAAAAACAAGTTTTAGTACCGACAACTTTAAACCATGGTGACGCTTTAATAGATTATGTTCAATTCAATGAAGGTGTTCGTATGCCCAGTGCATTAGTAGTGGTTAAAATTGGTGACTTTCAAAGTGTGCCTCTCCCGGTGGCCTTTGGTGTTCCACAAGGATCAATTTTAGGACCATTGTTGTTTCTAATTTACATCAACAATATTGACGAGCTGGGTTTACATGGAAACTTGACCTTGTACGCTGATGACACTTGTTTGTTCTACTTTGGAACCTCTATTAATCAAATTATACCTACGGTACAAAAGGATCTCAATACTCTATTAAACTGGCTTAAGGCAAACCTTCTAACTATAAACATATCAAAAACCTCATATGTAATATTTAAAGCCAAAAATAAATATATACATCCATATCAACCTCTAACATTAAATAATATACCTATACAACTTAAAACTACAGAAAAATATTTAGGATTGCGATTAGATAACAACTTAAATTGGCATACCCAAATCGACTATATCAAAAACAAATTATCATCATTAATGGGCTCGCTGCGTAGTATAGTTCGCTCTTTACCGCGCAGAATACGGTTTAACATTTACAACTCTCTAGTCAAATCGCATTTAACTTACTTAATTGAAGTTTGGGGTAGTGCGTCAAAAACGAAATTAACTGAACTCCAGATTGCACAAAATAAAACAATTAAGCTACTTTTCCACTACCCATATTTAACGTCCAGCTCAAAAGTTTACAAGGAGACCAAACTTATGACCATAAATCAACTATACATCTATCAAACATGCATACTTATAAAAAAAGTATTAAACAAAACCATTCACACGTCTATCAACCTTACACAAACAAACCAAATCACAAAACGTTCAACCCGGCGAGCCAGCTATATTGTGTTGCCGAAAACTCGGACTAATTATGGTAAGAAAATGTTTACTTTCGAGGGAGCACAACTGTTTAATAAACTACCTTCAAATATTAAAAGTGAAGACTCGTTAAATGTATTTAAAACTAAACTGTTCCAACATTTGTGTACTTAATTTATATGTTTAAGTCAGTGTGCGACGAAATTAATTAATGTTCATTGTTTATGTTAATTTTCTCACGTAAGTGACTTTTTGTCTTTGTTGAGAAATAAATGTCTTTAAACCTAAACCTATTAGTAACATGTAACAATGGTTTCGCGAATACAGTAATTCAGAATTTAACGGATTTACAAATAGATATAAAAATAACAGAACCTTTTGTCGCAAAGCAATTTTGTAATAACCAATGTCACGTTAATTATTTAACAAGCCAACATGAACAAATGTTAACGGACAATTTAAATAAACTACGAACTGACCACATGAATGACGAAGAAAGACAAGCCATTATTGAACTATGTCATCAATACAAGGATATATTTTATTGTGAAGGCATTCCATTGACTTTCACTAATGAAGTAAAGCATAAAATAAGAACAAAAAATGATGATCCGATTTATATTAAACCATATCGACAACCCCCATCTCAAAATAAAGAAATAAAAAATCAAGTCAGTAAATTATTAATGGATAATATAATTAAACCAAGTCATTCACCTTGGAGCGCCCCAGTACATCTAGTACCAAAGAAAATGGACGCCAGTGGAGAACAAAAATTTAGGATGGTAATTGATTACAGAAAATTAAATGAAAACACATTAGATGATAAATATCCACTTCCAAACATTACTGATATTTTTGACAAATTAGGCAACAGTTGTTATTTCACGACATTAGATCTAGCTTCTGACTATCATCAGATCGAGGTCGAAGAAAGGGACCAACAGAAAACAGCTTTTAGCACTCAGAATGGTCACTATGAATTTTTAAGAATGCCGTTTGGATTGAAAACAGCTCCAGCTACTTTTCAGAGAGCAATGGATAACATTCTTAGAGGTTTGCAGGGAATTCATTGTCTCGTCTATTTAGATGACGTCATTATATTTTCCTCAACTCTTTCGGAACATGTTCAAAAACTTAACAAAATCTATGGAACATTAAGAAAAGCTAACTTAAAAGTACAGTTAGATAAATCAGAATTCATTAGGAAAGAAGTACTTTATTTAGGTCATACTATAACAAAAGACGCTCTTAAACCAAATGCAGATAAAGTAAAAGCAGTTCTAAAATATCCAATTCCATCATCAGTAAAGGAAATTAAATCATTTCTAGGACTAATAGGATATTATCGGAGATTCATAAAGGATTTCGCAAAAATTACGAAACCCATGACTGAATTATTAAAGAAAGACCGGAAGTTTGCAATAAATGATAATTTCATTAAAGCTTTTGAGACATGTAAAAGTTTATTAACTAATGCTCCATTATTACAATATCCAGATTTTGACAGATCTTTTGTATTAACAACGGATGCTTCAAATTTTGCATTAGGAGCAGTTTTATCTCAAGGAACCATAGGAAGCGATAAACCAATCGCCTATGCTAGCCGTACTTTAAATGAAACTGAACAAAAATATAGTACCACCGAAAAAGAATTATTAGCCGTATTATGGGCAGTACGTTATTTTAGACCTTACCTGTATGGAAGAAAGTTCACAGTATTTACTGATCACCGACCCTTATCATGGCTCTATTCCTTAAAGGAACCAAACAGTAAACTTACAAGATGGCGTCTTAGACTACAAGAATATAATTTTGATGTAGTTTATAAAAAAGGGACACAAAACACTAACTCTGATGCGCTTTCGCGCATCGCACTGAATACCTTAGACACGAATGACTTACCTTCAACGTCAAGAACACCCATACAAAATACTGAGTTTGACGACCAAGAGAATGACAGTTATGATTTAATATCTGAAACAACTATGACAGCATCTGACTCAGAAACAATAAATCCAGATGAGTTAGAAGATGAAAATAATAAAAATCTTATATTGCATGAAGCAATTGACACCAAATCAAACCAGATTATTGTTAACAAATGGTTTCGTAACGAAATAAAAATAAAAGATATTTCAAGGAATAAAAGAAAAATTATTGAAATATTCATTCCCTTATATTCTATATTAATTAAGAAATTTTTAAAAGAAAATATAAACACGGATCGAAAATATTTTATTTTCTATCAAACAGAAGATATTAAAACTTTATTTAATGAAGTAATTTCAAATCTTTTTGATAAAGATAAAATCCAAATTATAGAATGTACAAAACGTGTAACAGTACTAGATGACGAAGACGAACAAAAGGATATAATTTTCAAACATCATGAAGGAAAAACATGTCACAGAGGAATTACAGAAACGTTCAATAAATTAAAAAGAAGCTACTACTGGCCAAACATGAAAGAGACAGTAACCGCTGTAGTCAATTCATGCGAAGCTTGTAAAAAAATGAAATACGATCGAAATCCGCTTAAACCTTTGATTGAACTTACTCAAACTCAAAGTAAACCCTTTGAGGAACTTTTTATTGACCTTTTCAAGATATGTAATAACATGTATCTAACTATCATTGATTCTTTCAGTAAATTAGGTCAAGCAATTCTAATTCAAAATAGATCAACACCCGAAGTAGTAAAAGCACTAACGAAATATTTTTCCCTATATGGAACACCTTATAAAATAAGTTGTGATCCTGGATCTGAATTCAACAATTTGCTAATTAAAGAACTATTAAACTTCCATAAAATAGAACTACATATTGGAACACCGAATAATCCCAATTTTACAGGAATCATTGAAAGATTCCATAGCACACTAATAGAAATCCATAGATTAGCTAATTATGAAAAGAAATTTTCAGATATTGTCGATGTAATGACATATGCATTAATCGCATATAATAATTCGATACATTCCACAACCGGATTCACCCCCTTTGAAGTAGTCTTCGGACATACAGATTTACGAAGTACCTTTGATATTAATTTTAATAACCACTATATGCAACAATTAATTAGAGATCATTATAAAAGAACTAAGATTTTGTATAAACATATATCTAATAAAATGCTAGAATCTAAAGAAAATACTAGAATACGACTAGAACCACAGGCATCAACGAGTACAAATATACAAATAGGAGATACTATTTACACGAAGATGGTTAACAAAAAATTAGCCAAAGATAAGCCTCGTTACGAAAAAGCTACAGTTACTTCTAAACCAATACGAAATGTAACTTCAGTAGTGATAAGAGACAGAGAAACCACTGTCCCAGTTCGAAACATTAAGCGACCTAATAAAAGAAAAGTAACACCACTTAATAAAATATGACAATAAATAATTATATTGACTTTAATGCACCCTTAACCTTAAAAAGTTTTAGTAATAATTTTTATGAATACTATGAACCCCTGAACATATCAACCATGAATTTCGGGAAATCCCGCAAAGCCAACCATCGGAAGGTTAATTCCGCAATGCTATTATAATAAAAATTAATCGAATAATTATTATAAATAAATAGTTTTAGAAGGGCCCTAGATTAATAAAACCCTAGATTAATAAAAATTAACTAATTATATATATAAAAAAAGAGATAATTTAAGCATAGATAGTTTTAACTAGTATCAATTAATATTTTTTTTTTTTAATATATTTTGGATTAAATTAGTATATAAAAGCTTTAACCTAGCGGAAGATAAACTGCATTAGTTTAGTAATTAAATTAATTATTACGGGTAATACGGGTAGTTTGATAAAAAATAAAATAAAATATATATAATCACATAATATGATCACATAAATTAGATAGTTAAACAAGAACATGCCTATCATACTATTCCTTTATTATTCCTTTCCTAATCCCAATCATGGAAAAGACAAGAAAACAAGAACTATACAATCCTTAGAAAAAGGATCATGAAACAAGGAATACTAAGAATGAAGAAAGGACAAAACTTACGCAATATGACATTGCATTTGGTATAGTTCTACTCCTTAAGAAAAGTTACCTAAATGAGTACTACTTACCAAAACTGAATGTTGTAATTACGTTACGCCGAATGCTACGAGTTCGACTACGAAAATTCTACGAAGCTACGAAATGTGAGCGCTTCGATAAGCTACGCGTAAACAGCGACAGTGCTACGCCGCGTAATGCTACGCAAATCGTTCAAAAAACTAAAATAAAAGTGTAGTGAAAAATAATAAAAAAACAAAAGGGTGAAGTGAAAAGAAAAGCGTAAATGAAAAGAAAAACGAAAATGCAACGTCCTGAACTTTCAAAAACTTTAATGTTCTAGTTTAACTTAGTTTAAGAACAATATGGTAAAGAATTATTAATAATAGTAATTTTACTTTTATAGTTTTATATACAACGACTTTTAGGAAGTTCCAATTTGTGTTTTTTCGCCAACCCCTTCTACTGTTTTTCTACGTTACATCACTTTCAACATTAAAATTTCGAAAGTGATTTCACTTTTATGAGGGGAAGAGTTATGTAAGCTATGAGGATACTATTAAATCCCTCAATAAAGTATTTGATAAATGTGACAGTAAATGTTAATATCGAGATCCTTTCAAAGTTTTCCATCATAAAAATTGTAAGTTATGAGATAAAGAAATACGTACTTCGCTATTTTTGATATTTTACTATGTTAATCCCTTATTAATGTGTATTTCGCATACCTTAACATCTTAAAAAGCTATAAAATTCGCAAAGTCGTAAAACCAGGAATGTTAGACAAAAGAAGGCGAACGTGACTCAAAATAGATCGTGTTAACTTAGTTCCGCCTCATTTGCAAAACTCCGATAATAAAATAATATAAAAGGGGAGCTGCGTCTCACCACCACCATTCTACTGTAACCGTCCGTCTCTGAAAGTCGTCTTGTAATTTGATCTTAAGAATAAATAAGTTTATCAAGTATTGAAGAGTTTTCATTTTATAAAATTAAACTCAGTGCCCAAATTCTATGAGAAGACTATGCAAGAAGGCTTCGAGTCCTAAAGCATCAGTTGCAGCAGCGCTCCTGGCGAGTTCACCATATAATTCTCTATCCCGCATAGAAGCACAGGGAATTATATACACATAACAAAACTACCTTGTACTTAATTAAATAATTTGTTTACAGGAAAATGCTAACGGAGTTGAACAAATCATTAAAATAAATAATGAGCATAGTCATAGCCCTGAGCCAGAAATAAAAGATGACTTGGAGCTAACAGACAGATTAAAGAAACGTGCCATTAATAGTATGGATGCACCATCACAGGTAATTCAAGCGTCCGTTCAAGCCATACCCACCGGAAGTGCACCTTACTTACCTAGCACAAACGCAATGAGAATGGTAGTTCATCGGGCACGCATACGGGCGCTACCAAAAAGTCCGAAGAAGTTAGAAAATCTGGTCATCCCGGATAAATATAATGACGTTTTATTGGCTCATTACACCTCCAAAGAAGACTGTATTTTACTGTTCGGTACAACTGAAAATATTAAGCTTCTGCACCAATCTCCATTCTGGATTTTAGATGGAAAGTTCCTTACCTGTCCAAGTGAGTTTTACCAAAAGACATGGCTAAACCACTGCCCTAAGCATGTATAGAAACTTCTCACCAGCTAATAACATTAAAATATTCAATCATTAATTATGACGTGTTGAATAATCTCCTAGAACTTTCAGAAATCAATTAAATTATTAATAGTTTTCTTTTGTTTCTTCCCACTCTTTTGTTTGAAATACGTTTATTGGAGAACATGATTATGTCGTTCCGTTTTACGAAAACTGTTGACATTCAACTAGCGCCATAAAAAACCTACTTTCGAAAATATTTTTGTATGTCCAAATAAAGAGTTTTAACTGTTGTATTTTTTATTTATTATTAAAAATAAATAACACAACAATTAACCCTGTTTATTTAAGTTTAAAACATTGATCTGATTTCTATAAATGTTTGACAAAATCTGGAAAGGAACGCACTACGAGTAATAGTGCTGTACCTTTTCACTAAAAACTTACAATCGATTTTTCTCGATTCGATTGTCTTTTTTTTAATGATCTTATTCTTGTGTCGCAAAATCGATGTATTACTGGACTTTTGGGGGAGCGGAAGGCTTCTACCCCAGGTTTCGATTGTTTATAAAGGCACGGATTAAATAATAGTTGCTACAGAAGGCGCACTTATTGATATAAAACAACTTCGAATGCTACTTTCATTTTAATAGCTTACAGAGCGTTGCGGCGCTTGCAAAAAAAAAAAAACAAGTCTGTATTCCTCTTAGACCGTCATGCAAGCTCTGGCGCATAGTGCGACAGGCCTGGCAAAGTGCGTGATGTGTGAAGTGTGCGAACATAAAACTAAGATTACTGACAAAGCTCAATATGAGCATTTTACTATGTGAATAATATGAAGATTATATTCTGTTAATACCGACACAAAGCTGAAACTAGTGTCATAATACCATAACTTGAAGATAAAGGAAAAACTTTTATTAAATACCTTGTGGTACAGACACCTTTATTTCCTCTGAGACAGTCACAGTACAGTATACAGATAGTTCAAAGTTATTTACCTCTGACCACACTTATCGACGGCGATTGACGGTTTGCCTATACAAAATGCGCGTGTATAGGCAAATCGTCGATCGCCGTCGATAATTATGGCCTGACGCTTTTTCAATAGTAGATTGTATGACAAGGGAGCCAAATTATTTTACAAGATATTTATTATGGAACCTTGACCATGACGACCCCTTGTCATACATTCTATTATCGGATGGTACAATGACAAACGCTAGTGGTAAAATAACTGCGGACGGTCCGTACTACGGTGGTCAACTATACTATATACAACTATAAAATATATCGATTGCGAAGCATTGTCGAAAAATGTTGACTGTCTTAATCGATCGATTCTGTTAAACTCCAAGTTATCTATCCATATCCATTAGTACATCTCTATAAAAAAAGGACACAGACGTCGTTTGATCGCTCTGCCGTTCGTTCGTTCGTTGTGTTTTTCTACTATTTTTGATTTTTATTTTTGACCCTCGCTTTTTACTGGACTTGTTGTGATTGCTTACCTACTGACCTGTTGCTGCTCTAAACGGACTTCATATTAATTCAACATGAGATGCTTAAACTGTGGTGTAGCCACGCAAAGACAGCGGAGGCACATTACCTCTTCTTTGCCTGGTCTTCTACTAACTATCCTAGCGCGATGGTTAACAATGGAGGTAAGTCATCTGCGGTTAACAGGATTCTTTCTGAACTCACTCAATAACTATGAGCATTAGGCATTAACTAAGTGAAAATTCGATTTGCGGGTTTACCGCTGTTATCAAAATACCTACATTTAAAATGAATACAGAGCATGGGTCGCGAGTCCGATTCCCGCCTAGGGCAAACATTTTTGGTCAGAGAGTCGCCTTCTTTTTGGTACCTAATTAGTCTGGGTACTATATTTGTAATTATTTGTAATATGATATTTACAAAATACATACATGTATTTTGTAAATAGATAATAATATCAAACTAAAGTAAGTGTTATTGTTCTGTCTGGGAAAATCATACGTATCTATATATATGTATACATATGAGTAACTGGTATCCATAAGACAGGTTTGCCAATGGTGAGTTTCACCTTATAGTACCAACAAAGGTTGGGTATTTAATTTTACTCGTATGACTAGTTTCTGTCATAAATTGTTACATTCTCAAATAATGTGATTGAGTTTGTTTTAGGTTCCAATGGATGCCAATGCCAATGCCAACATTTGTCATCCTTGTTTTGAACTTCTGAGTTCTGAAAGAGCTGGTGATACTCGCCTTTTTGGGCATACAATGGTGTGCATTACTTGTGGCCGTTCTGTGAGAAGTGCCCAACGCCACTCAGTAGAAAGGAATAATTCAATGCTGCAGAATTTACCAAGATCACATCCAGCTTTCTATCAGGTAATTAAAATTATGTTTTAAGTAACAATAATATCATTTAAAATATTGAGGCAAAGAGGCCAAGAGTTTTATAGCAGAGGTTATAGCAGAGGTTGGCCGTCGCCTTAGAGATAGAGGTGATGACGCCCCTGCTGGTTCGTTCCTGGTGCAAAGGCTGTCCATTGCTATTCAGCGTGGTAACGCTGCGAGTGTGATGGGAGCCTTTGCGCCTGGGATGTCCCAGGGCGGTAGTTTTATGTGACTGTTTTGATTTTTGTATGTTGACTATTTGTTGTATGTTTAATAAATATATTTAAAAATTACATGGACAAAACAATTTTAAATATAGTGATGCATAACCAAGCATGTCAGGTTATGGTATTTGTAATTTAAACATTTTTTTTTTAATAACAAGAATAGACTTTATAATATTGTTATGTATGTGTGTCTGTAGTGCCAATTCACCACTTTATCTACCTATCAATGCAACCAGGCATAACAAGTTATTATTAGAGTAATGTTACTTATTGTACTTTGTTTATAAATTGTTTTTTTTTAGGATATGAACTATGCGTGTCATCCCTGTTGGATGAGACATCAACGGCAAACAGTTCAGGATCAGAATCGAGTAAATTTGCCTGCACCTGAACCAGCACCTGCACCTGAACCAGCACTTCCACCGGAACCTGAAATAAATCTGCCAACTTATAAGCTTCCTCATCAACTTCGGGCCCGGAGGCGTCGCCATGTACCTGACGCTGGAAGGACTACACCACGCCTACGTATGTCACGAACTCATGGTGTTATTTGACTTTAACGACGACAGGGTTCCTGCTGGTTGATAGCCATCGATGTCTGTTTTTCTTTTAAATATATTTTCTTTTTATACATTTGCCTTCTTCTTTTTTTTTTTTTCATTTCCCAAACACTCCTCTGTATTTTATTCTTCACGAATCACTTTTTCGTGTGTAGTGTTTTTAAGCGTTTGATGATAGCCGTAAGTAAAATAAATTGTATAATTCTGTATAGGTGTTGTATAGTAACACGAATTCAATAATAACTAGTGATTGTTTGAATTATGTCTATGTTGTTAATAAATAACATTTATTCTTTACAGAGGTCAACTGTCCAAACATGGGTGCACCGATATGCGGAGTCGGGTAATATAGACTGTCGTCGCCCAGGCCCGAAACCTACAGCCTATTCCGAAGCATCGCACCTACACAATGGCATTGTTGCCATACATAGTGATAGTCCATTTGCTTCAACCCGTTCAACGGCGAATACACACGGCGTGACTCTGCAAACTGTTCGCAACCACTTGAGGGCAGCAGGGATACGGTGCAGGAGGCCGGCTAAGATACAGTTAACAGAAGAACATAAACGAGATAGACTACGGTTCGCGAGACAGTATTTAGATTTTGATTGGTGCAATAATGTGGTGATATTTACGGACGAAAAGTAAATCCGATAAGGATGGACGTAAAATATTATGGAGAAGACTCGGAGAACGTTATAAAGAAGCAAATGTTCTCCCGGTCAGGTCTAGTGGCCACATTACCTTGGGCTTTTGGGGTTGGATGTCGTCTATGGGTCCAGGTGAGTTAGTGGAAATAGGAGGTCGGAATACTGCTGAAGGTTATTTGGACATATTATTACACAATCTAATGTTGCCAAGTGTGCGAGTTGCCTACCCTGACGCACATATTTACTTTGTGCACGACAACTGCTCCGTGCATCGTGCAGGTATCGTAAAAAATTGGCTGAACACACAAGAAAATTTTACCGTTATTCAATGGCCTTCTAAAAGCCCAGCTATGCGATTCTCTAAATTTTCAACAACGACTCGCAATTCACTTCGCTTTTCACTCACACTTCGCTTTTGTTATACCATAGAAATATTAGTATAGCAGCATAATGTTCATTCTATAGATTAGGGCATTTAACTTTTAAGTTTCGATAATAGTAAAATTATTCGTTTGTAACTGTCGCTCTCAACTGTAGCACATGGCAAGATTAGCAGCCCTTTTTTTATGACACGCGCCCCGGACGTTCGTCCGGGGGCGCCCGATGGCAGTTGCGACCTAGCAGCCTACGGGTTAACTGTGTCTAACTAATTAATAAATATTGGTGGATAAGCGAGACGTATGATATAATTGTATTTTCTACAAGCTGTATAAATATTGTGGTCAAATAGGACTATAAACTAATACCTCTGTGGTTAACTATATCAATTGTAAAATATTAACTAATTGTGCTTTGTGTGGACATTATACTAGAATAACTGTGAACGGTGCATTGTTTCCTTACCACGCCCTACCCTTCTTTACACTCAGAAGCGGGATAAGGAGAGGAAGATGCTAGGACCATATTACCGTGGCCTGGGGAAGAGAGGAGATGATTCGAGTGACAGTGACTGCGAAAAGACACCGACAACATCAACAACTATTGTGCAGTGGCCAGACAACAAGGCACCTAAACGCCCGCGCATTTCCCACCTTGATGCGGAGGCACTCCCGAAGTTTGACCCGGGGGACAAGGCGAGCAATGTACAAGTGTGGATGAGGAAAATCGACCAGCTTGGCGAGCTGTACGATTGGGGAGACAAGGACAAAATCTTTATAATGCAACTACGATTGAGAGGTGCTGCGAGAGCTTGGTACGACGAGATCGACGACTACGATCTGAGCTGGACTCAATGGAAAACGCAGCTCGGCGCAGCGTTCCCGAGGACTCACGATTATGTGGACCAGCTAGAGGAAATGCTATACAGGTCAAAGCGGGATGACGAGACGATGACAGATTATTACCATGCTAAGCTGAGCCTTATGAAAAGATGTCAGCTAGATGGAGTGCGAGCTTTGTCATGCCTGATCCGAGGGTTGCCAGAAGAACTGAGGGCTAACGCCAAGGCGTTTAATTGTCAGACACCGCAAGATCTATACTACGGATTTCTCTCGTCCTTGGAAAACTACCGTACCGCAAAGAAGGAGAAGATTGCTGCGACAAGAGCAACCTCGGGTACCAACGTCGCCGGGACTTCTAAAACGATCAAGCCGATGCAACATAACACGTCCGGCTACGCGTCACCACGGCTGACGAGAACATGCTACAAATGCCGCAAGCCGGGCCATCTCGCCCAGGACTGCTGGACTCCGTGGTGCGAAAGCTGCCGGCTGTCAGGACACAAGGCGGAGCAGTGTAGGCGCTCGTCAGCAACGCTCGCTAAACCAAGTTCAGAGGTACAGGCAATTTATTCCATTTCACTTGAGTCTGTTTCCACCCTGTATAAGAAACACGCCACTATAAATAATAAATCCCTAATTGCGTACATTGATACTGGCAGTAAGATTAATGTAATCACTTTAGAGTTGGTACAGGCACTATCTTTGATCATGCAACCGACTACGGTAGTAATGCGAGGATTTGGGGGAACACATTCGGGATCCCTTGGGAAAGTAGATTTTAAAATATTTATCGATGATCTATTTCTTGAAAGCAGTGCGGAAGTCACAGATACAAAATTTGACGAGATAGACCTAATTGTAGGACAGCCGTTAATAAATCAGCCGGGGCTGAGCCTCGTTACGACAGTCGACTCGGTTAGACTTGTAACCACACAACGGGTAGACAATCCATTCGAGAAAATGAGACTAGGCGAAGCTAATTTTATAGAGAAGGTACCGATAATACTGCGTGAGGACGTACTAATACCACCTAACTCATCCTTAGATGTTCCGATATATATCAATAACGACAAAACTAATATGCTAGTAACCAAACCGTCACTTGTAGCGTATGGGAAGATGTCGTACTACGTTCCGCCGGGTATACTTTCGAAGAATACCAGTCATATAACTGTTGTAAATGTAGGAGAGGATCCGATCAATTGGACAAAGGGCAGAGTAATCACACGATCGGAGGTATGCGTAAATGAAGACGTTTTATATTGACGGGTCAGGAAGAGCCTAATTTAAATAATCAACAACCTATAGAAAAATCTGACCTAGACTGTGGGGAGCTTAACGAGAAAGAGACAGAGCGGTTGCTAAGTCTATTAAACAGTTACCGATCTTCATTTGCAAAAAATACCGCAGACCTAGGGTGCAGTGACCTTATGGAAATGGAGATAAAAACCACTACCGATAAACCAGTATTTCGTAAACCGTATAGGCTTTCGTTTAAGGAGACCGAAATTGTCAAACAAAAGGTGGACGAAATGATTGCCGCGGGTATTGTAAGGGAATCTTATTCCGAGTACGCCAGTCCCGTTGTCTTAGTCCGTAAGAAGGACGGAGATTACAGGCTTTGTATTGACTACCGGGCTTTAAATTTATGCACGGTAAAAGATCGATATCCGCTACCACACATCGACGACCAATTAACTAGGCTATCGGGCAAGTTATATTTCACGTCCTTGGATCTGGCTCAGGGATATTATCAAGTTAAAATGTCCGAAGACGCAATTCCTAAGACAGCTTTTGTAACGCCGACCGGACAGTACAAATTTCTGAAAATGCCATTTGGACTCGCAAACGCACCAGCGGTATTCTCGCGACTCATTAGGTTGGCACTAGGTAAATTAGAGTCCAAGTTAGCAGTGTATTTAGATGACATCAACATACCATCGCTAACGATAGATGAAGGTCTTGCTTTACTCGAGGAAGTATTAAAATTACTTGCGAGCGCAAATCTTAAGCTAAACCTAAAAAAGTGCTCATTCTTAAAAAATAGCGTACAATACCTCGGGCACGAAGTCTCGGCAGGGTCAGTAAGACCGGGGCAGGCGAAAATAAATTGCGTGGCAGGGTATAAAGAACCCAAAAATGTGCATGAAATACGGCAATTCATTGGCTTGACGTCTTACTTTCAAAAATTTATTAGGGGCTTCGCCGAAATTGCACGGCCACTTACAAACCTTACAAAAAAAGGAGCCATATGGGAATGGGGACCGAAGCAACTTGAGGCGTTTGAGACTCTGAAACAAAAACTAATACAAAGGCCTGTGCTAGCTATTTACGACGCGACCGCAAAAACCGAACTACATACAGATGCCAGCAAGTTAGGCCTCGGCGGCATCCTAATGCAATATCAAACCGATGGAACATTACATCCGGTAGCGTACTTTAGCCGAGTCACGAGTGAGGAAGAGCAGCACTATCATAGTTACGAGCTGGAAACTCTTGCAGTGGTAGAGTCATTGAAACGGTTCCGCATCTATTTGACCGGTATACTCGTTAAAGTAGTTAGTGACTGCTCAGCGTTAAGGACCACGCTCTCGAAAAAAGATCTTATCCCACGGATAGCACGTTGGTGGCTGCTCATACAAGAGTTTGATTTAGAAATTGAATATAGACCCGGGTCGCGAATGCAACACGTGGACGCACTAAGCCGTAATGCTTACGACCCGGCTCCCGTACTTTTAATTGATGAAGAGGACTGGCAACTATCGTTGCAATTGCAGGACAAAAATGTTCGGAACATTATAGCTCAGCTACGGGGAGGTACAGAGAACCCAGACATAATAAATAATTACGAAATTTCTGACGGACGCTTGTTTAGGAAAACCATCCACGGAAATATATTTGTAATACCTAAGTGGGCTAAATGGAGCTTATTACAAAAATATCACGATCAAACAGGTCACTTAGGCTTTGAAAAATGCGAAAAGGCTATCAAAGCGCGGTTTTGGTTCAAGAGGATGACCAGATTTATCAGAAAGTACGTTATTTGTTGCTTACAATGCGCTTACGCCAAAGGTAATTATGGTAAAGTCGAAGGGGAGTTACACCCAATAAGAAAAGAAAGTGTACCGATGCACACTCTGCACGTAGATCACTTAGGGCCGTTTACAAGGACGCGTAGCGGTAAATGTTATATATTAGTTGCCATAGACTCGTTCACAAAATTCGTTTTCGAAGCTTAGTTTCTGTTTCAAATATATTTTTTGACCAAAAAAGTAGATCTTTTGGCTGTATGGGCTGGTTCCTTTGCCTATGCTGAATGGGTGAATAAAAAAAAAACACTTGAAACCAAAGTTGAAACTTTTTGTAAACAGACGGACGGTCAGCTCAGTCAAGTGGCATCGGTGGTTTTGTGTTTTAGTTGTTTTACGCCGAATAACTATTATAAAAGTGATCATGAAGTAAGTTTTGGACAGTTTATTACTCATAATGTTAACTTTGAATATTGTAAACAGGTATTTTTATCTTAAAACAATAAAAACTTTACAGTGCAAGCGAACGCTCATCGCATCCTTCTTCGGCTCAAATAGAAGCTTTGGTAGATTACCTTGAGAGAAATCCTGACTTGGCGAAGGGTTTTTCAAAATGTCAAAACGCCAGAGAACGAAATAGACGGCAGTGGGAGCAGTTAACCGTAACTCTAAACAGTATGGGAGGAACAATTAAAACAGTCAAGCAGTGGACCAAAGTCAGTATGCCTGTTATTATTACTTATCAGAAACACTTAACATTCTTTACAAAGAAAGAACGCTTTAAATGTTAATAAAAAAAACAAGCTTACCCTAGTAACATGCTTTGTATTTGTCGAGAATATTTGTGTGCAAAAAGGCTGTTTTTATGTTTTCAAAATAATTATAGAAGTAAAGGAACAATAATAATATGTCATGACAGGTTTAATTTTTTTCAACACTTCTTGACTTCATATCTTTATATTATAGTATTGGACAGACAAAAAGAGTTCAATAAAAAAAAAGTGGCAGCACGTGCTGCTGCAAGACGTAGAACTGGTGGTGGGCTGGATGATATAGTTGAGCTGTCTGAGGTGGAGGAGAGAATAGTGGCTTTGTTTGGAGGTGAAGGGTTTGGCACAGGAGACACATTTAGGAATTCAGCTATTTCCGGTAAGATTTTTGGAAAATTTACAACATAAATAATAATTTTATTATACCAACTTATAATGACTGTGTTAATTTGTTTCAGGAAAATGTTATTTCTGAAGCTTTACCCTCAACTTCAGAAATAGAAATACAAAGCATTGACCATTCAAATGTATGTATATTTTATTATGTTTTTTTTTTATATTATGAATAGGTATCTAAAAAAATATGTTAATTTATTTAAATAGATAATAAATAAATAATTATTATTTATTTATATCGACAAGTAACTAAACCACTCTTCTGTAATTTAATATAAAATATTAACTATTTCAGGTGCCAGAGCATAATAGACAAACAGCTAGAAGGCTGTTTGCTAGCTCTGAAGATGTTTTTGCTTCTGCTTCAAGTCAAAGTATTTTGCATGTAAGTTTATATACAGGGTATTTTCTACATCACTGCAAACTCTAAAAATAAAATAATGATTTATTATAATATGGAAAAATTTAATATGTTTTTTTAACATAAAAACCTATTAAATGATTTTGGATCACATAATGAATAAACACCCGCGATGTATGCAGAGATGTACCAAAGACCCTTTTAATATTCCAATGGTTTCATCGGTTCACTTATCGGCCCTAAAACCTACAAGCGGAGTGTTTTAGTCTTAATTACATTTTTTTTGTTTCAGGATATGCACCGAGAATCGTATTCTAGTCCTCCACCACCTACATTGTCACAAACGCCAAGCCCGCAAGCCTATGCCTATTGCTTCTCCGTCCCGCCGCGGAGTCACCGCCACTAACTCCAGCCATATGGTTCGTGCCAGTGCTGGTTCAGCATGTGAGTAAAAATAATACCATATTATACCATTAAATCGAGTAAATAATAATTAGCAACTTAAAGAGCAACTTTTACCAAATTCTCACCGTATCTTTTTCAGCGTCGCATCGTGCCCAGCCACCCACACCCCAACTGTCGACTCACATATTAACATCTGAGGCGTCTCCATCTCGCCGCGGCGCCGCCACCGGCACTAACACCAACCGCAGTCATATCAGGACTACTTCTACTACTCGTACTAGACGAAGTGCTGCTTCATGTGAGTTTTAAACATGAAAAAGTTATAACTGCGTATCGTAAATACTGCTGAACAAACTCAATTTGATTGCTTGTTTTTAGCATCGCGTAGTACTCGACCAGCTGCAACAGCAACACCGCCTTCTGAACGCCAAACGGAATTTAGTAGGATTACTGACCGATTCTTGAGAATCGAAGAACAGCAGCTGGAGGTACAGCAATCCAATGCACGCATTCTGCAGACCATGATGGAGCACAGTATTGAAAGAGAAAGAGTTCTGGCTGAAGCTGTGACAGCAATTGGGGAAGGTTTAAAAGCTTTAGCGGAAGCTATTAAACCAAACCAATAGCAACAATGCTGGTGGTATTTCTTTTTATTAAGATTTTGTTATATGTTTTTTTTTTTTTCTAAGGTAAATAAATGTTTGTCTAAGTATTTCTTTTATTAAGATTTTGTTAATATATATTTTTTTGTTTCTAAAAAAATGTTTGTCTATGTATTTCCATGTTTAATTTATTGTACACAAATTCAGAAAGACAATAACTTAGTATATAAAGAAAAACGACACATATATTACTCTTACATATTTATAACTTGCTTAACTTTAAAGATATAATCATCAAGCATAAAAAAATACAAAAGAAACAACAATGATTACCTTTTTGCTAATATCATATTGTAACAAGGCGCTCCGATCCGAATACTTGCTCGCTCGCACATCGACCCTACTCGCTCTCACATGGCTCCCACCAACAGCGCGCGGGACCAGCGCACCGAGTCGCCGCCTTTATAAGCAGCGAGCGCCAGACGACTCCTCAGTAGCTAGCGGTCCACCGTTGCGATAGCGCACCAGCAGTCCTTCGGTGTGGTCGTGGTTAAGGGTAGCGATAGCGCACCAGCAGTCCTTCCCAACACCAAGTAAGCAAAGGGTTGCGATAGCGCACCAGCAATCTTTTCTAAGAACTTGGTTTTACGATCATATTTCTATTGAACTATGACTTCTCGGAACCGTTTCCTGTTCGACATGCAAAAGCAGATAAGGCACGAACAACGACTAGTATATAAGATCAGGAGCTGCGACTCCATCTCATTCTATTCCTAACCATCTCAGTGGCAACACTATGCTCTTTAACTAAATTACCTGTGTCTATAAAAGTTATCTGTGTTTGAATCTATAATAAAATCAGTGTTAACGTAACAAGTATTTTATTTTCTCTTGAGCTATTATAAGTCAAGAGTGGTGGCAGCATTACCCAAGTACAACGAAGACCAGCGACCGGCCCCGCCAAACCAATTAATGGTGGCAGCGGTGGGATTCCTCAGTAACAGTTTCAGAACGGTAACTCTGAAACCACCAAGTAAGTGGAAGTTATCTTCAAGACAGTTATTTTTCTCTTAAGAATTAAGAGGACGAACCTAAGCCAATACTCTGAGAAAGAAAGCAAAGAAGCAGTTTTCAGAATAGCAAGGACACAGGCTGAATTATTTGGAATAGAATCGGGAGGATCCATAAGCGTTCTGAGCGTTCCTTCCTTACCAAACTTAGTCCATAGACAGACTCGAGTGCTGTAGGATTTGTATAAAATAATTTATGTATGTGTATTAAAACAGTCGTAAAATTCTGTTTTCAAATCATAAATTTTTATGCATATTTTAATTTTAAAACTATTCTAAACGCGATCAACCTCTCGCAAACTGAATGATTTATGTAATTTTAAACATTATTCTAAACGCGATCAAACTCTCGCAAACTGAATAATTTAGTAACTAAGCGAATTGATTTTTACGCTATATGCGATTTGTATATTAAGCTGCGCAGCGTAAGAAAATTGAATTGAATTGAAATATTGAATTGAAATAATTGAATTGAAAATATTGGTACCTGTGTGAATGTGAATTATCTATATAATTATTTATGGTTTTAGGCAAACCTGAAAAACATTGCTTTATTTTATATACAGGGTGTCTCAGAACGATCCGACTATTTCGAGAGTGAACGAAACGCAAATTAAGCGAATTGGCTGTATGTAGTGAGTGTCCTGTGCCTGATCCGTTCTTAAATTTTTAATTGCCGCCATGATTTACGCGGGAGAACATCGTTCGTTTTGTGTTCGTGCTTATTATGAAAACAATCGATCTCTGATTCGTGTTCGACGTTTATTCCGACTTCATTATGGATTGCGGAATATTGGGGAAGCACCAAGCAATGCAACAATACTCGCTTGGATCCAGACTTTTAACACTACCGGAAACACTATTGGCGACACCCACCATGGCCGTCCACGAACTGCAAGAACACCGGAAAACATAGAGTTAGTTGCAAATTCAGTAAGGCAACAGCCTCGGGTCAGCGTCAGGAAGCGCGAGTCACAATTAGGACTATCTAGAGCGACGATTCACCGCATCATGCGATCTGATTTGCATCTTAAGGCATACAAAATTCAAATTGTGCAAGCTCTGAATGAAAACGATTTCGTTACAAGACTCAATTATGTGAATGTAATGTTGGAGAGATTTAACAGTTTTGACAACATTTTCTTTAGTGACGAAGCGCATTTCCACCTGGATGGTTATGTAAACCGCCAGAATTGTCGCTTTTGGGCAGAATCTAACCCAATGATGTTGCATCAACGCCCGTTGCATAGCCCCAAAGTAACCGTGTGGGTCGCTATGTCAGCAAACTGCATCATTGGGCCTTATTTTTTTGAGGACTACAGAGGCAGAGCAGTCACAGTAAATTCACCACGCTATATCGACATGATACGCAATTTTCTTGCTCCTCGACTGCAAGAATGTGAACATTACAATCAGTTGACATGGTTCCAGCAAGATGGAGCGACGGCACATACCACTAACAATTCACTAGCAGCATTACACGAAATCTTCCCTGAAAAGGTCATTTCACGGAGGGGTGACATTGAGTGGCCGCCTCGAAGCCCCGATCTGACCCCACCAGATTTTTTTTTATGGGGTTATCTTAAGAGCGTTGTCTACGAGGACAATCCACGAAATTTGGCACATTTAAAAAGAAATATCGAAGAAAAGATAAGCTTGATTTCTCGACAACTTCTAAGAAAAATCTTCCGTAATGTTCGTGAAAGATTCGAGGAATGCCGACAACTAAACGGACGCCATTTGAACAATGTCATTTTTAAAAAGTAAAATTTCATTATTTTTCTGTTTGATGGTATTAATAAATATTAGTTACAAAAAGTTTTTATTTTAACTATATAGCATTGTAATAGTTGGATCGTTCTGAGACACCCTGTATTAACAGTTTAGCAAAACTTAACCAAAATTGCATGTGTGAATGAATATAATTAAAATTGCTACAGTGCAATATTGTATAATTTCATTAAATTGAATGAAAAGGGGAACATATACCCTTATACACTCGAAGTGTTCTGTGACAATTGTTATACGCTTATATTTAAATAATTATCTGAAAAGGTGTAATCAATCAAGACGATTTCCTATATATTCTAAAATCATTTTAATTAAATTATCTTATTCAAAGTTACATAACATTATTAACCATATTATTCTTAAATATTTATATTAAATAATTAAATACTTGTTTAAAAGATGAATTTCTTAACGGACGCAGCCAATAGAGCACAAAGGGAATTAGAAAATGTAGCTCAGCATGCAGTAGGACAGGTTAGGGATGCGACGCGAAGGGAAGTCGAGCGGGCAGCTGATCAAATCGCTGATAGAATTTCTCATGGCATGAATATCCACGAGCATGGACCTCATCCAATGGATCATATGCGTGCAATTGATGCTTTGAGACATAGGGATCAACCAATTCTTCATCCATTACCCCCTCAGAATCCTTATGTTACGCGAAGCGAAGTAGGAGAGGAAGTAGGAAGCGAAAACCCTACTCCATGTGGTGGCCCATTAAGGGCACAACCTCAAGCCCCAGTGCCTTTAAGTCGCAATTATAGCGAAACGAGCGAGGACGATTCCAACCACAGTGAATCAGAGGCGCCACCCCAAGCTCCACCCCCTTATCGTAGATACGCCCCACGTAGTGAAGCCGGTGAAGACGTAGCAACGGATTACCCTTTTAATCACGGTAATCCTCCACCACCGAACTATGTTACAATCCCACCTATGGACGAGCTAAACAGCTCAAGGCGTAACAGATTGTCTATGTCCGAATTATTTGATATAATCCCCATATTTGACGGTGACTCAAAAATGTTAAACTTATTTACTAAAAAGTGTGAATATGTACTTTCCAATCTAGGACCGATTAATGAAAGCGAAATGCAATTTGTAATGCAGAAAATTACTAGTAAATTGACTGGTAGGGCAGCCACTCTAATAAGCGAACACGACTACGCATCCGTGGACTGGGCACCATTAAAAGAAATTTTATTTCTTCATTTTGGTGACCAGAAATCAGAAGGTTGTCTTGTACTTGAGTTAGAACAACTTGTTCTTAAAAATAATGAATCTTACCAAGATTTTTATAACCGAATATTATTCATCAAAAGTAATCTGATTGCCAAAATAGGTAGAAATAACCCTCTGATTAGACAGACAAAAATGACAATCTATAACCACACTGCACTTCAAGTATTTTTATACAACTTGCCGCAACATCTTTTACGTATTGTCAGGCTTAAAGAGCCCGAATCTTTAGAAAACGCGCTACAAATAGTAATTGAAGAAGTCAACTTTGAAAAACAGGATTCCCTTAGAAATAACAATGTTAGACCGAGCACCTCTCAATCTAACATTTTCTCAAATTCCCAAAATAGAAATTTTAGACCTAGTGGTTCGATTCCAGTTAGAAATAACAACCATTATAACCCGACCCTTGCGCGACCCCGTCATACATTCTCGAATTTTATGAACTTACCCGTGTCAAGACAGATAGCACTTGCTAACCGACCACATTCTCATGGCGTCTACGCCTCTTTTCCAAGAAATAACCCTCCTAACCGACCTCAGATGTCTAACACAAATCAGCAACCACGCAGATGGAACCCTGAAACCGATGGTCCACTGTCTTTAGAACAAGTTACGAATGGATTCCAACCCCGGAATCCAAATTTGTTTAACCCTTCTAGAAGACCTTTTAGATCCTCAACCCCACAATGGTTAAATCGTAGATTTTCTAATAACAATCGTTTTCAGAACTTTCGACCAAATAATACCAATTATCATACACAGTCGGAACCACAACAAGCCCATACATCTGAGAATTCAGAACAGAATTTTCAGATTACAGCCTCGGAGACAAACCCTACGAGTTAGATATCAAAAATATAAATTCATTACCATACATTTTTATACCGGAAATTAAAGCAAAAATATTAATAGATACAGGGAGTTCACGGTCATTTATAGGTAATAAAATCGCTCATGAATATTATAACAGTCATAAAACTTTTGAGCCATTTGACGTAGTAAGCACACATGCCGTTAGTCAGCACAATGAAGTCGTAAATATACCGATATTTAATTTATTCAAGGCCAATTTCATTCATAAATTTTATGTCTATGACATCGACCACTGTTACGATGGATTATTTGGCATAGATTTGTTACGAAGGTTACAAGCGGTCATCGACACAGAGAATGAGTGCTTAGTAACACCAGCAGTAAAAGTTCCCATCAGTTATTACCCACAGGAAACAACTCTTACAAATCCCATTGTTACGCTCACGTTTGAACCACGTGTTGAGCAAAGGATTAGCGTACCGACAAGTTTATATAACGGAGAAGGCATTTTAAACTTTGTTGAATTTATTGACGGCGTACGCATGCCTTGTGCATTAGTTAAGTGTGTCAATGGTTTTGCTTATACAGTTATACAGAATACAACTGACAAATTTGTAACTATTAAAATTACAAAACCATTTGACGTAACACCGTCTCAAATTTGCCAAATTAATTATTCTCCTAGCGATAATTATGATCAAATTCTCATAGAAAACTTACAAAAATTACGGACAGACCATATGAATCAAGAAGAAAAGGACTTGATTAATGCTATTTGTCATGAATACAGGGACTTATTTCACCACGAAGATATTCCCTTAACTTTTAGTCATGAAATTAAACATGAAATCCGTACAAATGCTAGTGTCCCAATTTACATTAAGCCTTATCGGCATGTGGTGTAGGAGTAGGTAGATATATAAGAAAAACAAAGAAAGAAGAGACGGTACACGTGTATACCATATAAGGTTTGTTTTGATCGTAACAAGAGGAAAGAAATATTATATGACCATATTCTATGACCATTTACGGATAATGAGATTAGTTATAAGATACTTTAAACTTGATCCTTAACATAACATTGTAACCCAATATAAATTTATCATTTAAAATGTTAGTCATACAACCCACTATAAATAGGGTGCATTTATTCAATAAAATTCAGTATTTAATCTGCACTTGGGCCTTTCATTTCGAACCGCTACCCACCGCATCACATGGCGACCCTGCCAGTGCGTTCGCGTTCGCGTTAAGTGTCGGCTATCCAACGCCTCCCATATTTGGCACGAGAGTGTCGAGTTTGAGTTAAGTGATCTGTAGGAATGCGTCGGTAATTTAGATTGTTTATTAATAGATCTCTAATAATGGAGAAACAAATTGAAACCGGTCAGTCGTATTCGAGGCTTTCAAGATGGAGTTGGAGATCAACGTCAACTTGGTGGACACCTCGTACCTAGACATTATTAAAAGGAGATTACGTACGTTCTGCAAGATAAACGAAGTAGTACTTCTGGACTTGAAGTTCACAACAGAAGACGGTCGAAACGTTATTTCGGCGTACATAGAGGGACATATAGGGCACGTAAACTTATGTCCAAAAACAAAAACACCAGCTCATAAAGCGGTAGTAGAAAATCAATTGGACATTGATTTTCCAGATGGAACGAAAGCCATAGCAGAACTTCAGTTAGTGTATGCAGGAAGACTTTTGTGGTTATGGAAGATCAAGTGGGAGAGAGATTCAACTTATGCAGATTGGTAAAGTAATAGCAATGGGTAAGCAGCAGTCAAAGGAGGAGAAAAAAGAAGAAGTGATTATCACCCAAAGTGGTCAAAATAACTTTGCTCCAAACAGCATCCCAAGCTTTGAAAAAACAACAGATACCTACAATCTTACCATTGCCATTGTGGTAATATGTGCCATAATATTAGCTTACATGATCTACAAAAAAATGCATAAGCGATTAACCAAGAAGATTGAGCGGCAATCCACTGCAGCAGTTCTAAGATCGCAACGTTTATCAGTGTGACAACATCAACAGTAAACGTGAGTGAGTGATCAGTAAGTAAAGTGTTGGTTAAAGTGTTATAAAAGTGAAGAAGTAGTGAGCAGAGCAGAGTAAAATGTACTGTGAGTGTAATTAAATAATTTCTATTACTTTATATTTAATCACATACTTAAATTTGGTTTTGAGTTAATTGTTTTAGTGGTAAAGTCAAAGCATATAAATAATATATATTACTATGGTTAGCAAGTACTTAATGTCACATGGCAGAAAACATTTTTTATAAGTTTCACACGGAATTGCATGATATAAGACAATACCTAATTAAATTTGGTAAAAAACGTGTAACAAGTGATGCTGCTAAAAGTAAATTAGAAGAAGCTAGGAAAACATTTGCAAACTTTGAAATAGCATTAAAATTATACGAAAAGGTAAAATTGACAGAGGACGCCGTTAAGTTAATAGAGGAAATAAACATAAAATATTTAGAGATAGAAAAATTAATGAATGAGACAAACATGGCCGCTGAGTTTGAATTAAAAACAGCAGTTTCATTACTACCAGTAATGGATGGTTCAGAAACAGTTACGAAACAATTGATAGATGCTATAGAATTGTATTCTACAATGATTACTGAAGAAAGTAAATCAAACCTGGTACAATTCGTGTTAAAGACACGATTGTCCCAAGTAGCAAAGTTAAGGCTAGGAAGTAACTATAAAAGTGTTAAAGAAATGATTGCTGATATGAAAAAACATCTCTTAACAGCTAAATCAGATGTCGCGCTACAGAAGAAAATGCAAACTTGTTATCAAGGAAATTGGACTATTGAAAAATTTGGCTCACAGATTGAACAGATGTTTGTTGACCTAACTATTTCACAAGCAGATGGGAAAGCTGATGCTTATAATATTCTGAAACCACTAAATGAAAAACAGGCAATTAATAAATTTGCAGAAGGGCTGAAAGATGAAAAATTAAGAACAATCATAGCAGCACGTAATTACCAAACGTTAAAAGACGCAATTCAAGGGGCAAAAGATGCAGAAGTAAACACGGGTTCTTCATCTGCAGGACAGGTGTTTTGGACTAGGGGAAGACCTTTAAAACGAGGTTTTCATAACTATGCAACTCGTGGAAAACCAAATTATCAAACTAACTCTAAAAATCAAAATCGCTCCTTACAGGCAGGATTTTTAAATTTTCGCACAAATTATGTGAAAGCACCTAACAGAGGTCATTTTGTGAGAAGCCGTGGTAGATCAAGTGGTCCAAATAGGCCTTACCACCACAGAAATAACCAAAATAACACTCAGAGACATTATGTAAACATGACTGATGAACTGCATAATCATCAGGGAGAAAAAGAAGAGGAGGAAATTTTAATTCCTGAAACATTTTTTCGAGACTAATGAATATGTGTTAACCTATAACAACATAAACTCGGTGCAGTTATACATAGGTAAACAATCATTTATATTTTTAATAGATACAGGAGCTTCTTTATCAATAATAAAAGAATCCTCAAAACCACTATCTATAGATGAAATACATCGAGAATTTATACGCATAACTGGTATAGGTGGTCAGACCACAACTGAAGGTTATGTTAGAATGACAATACATTATAAGAAAGTAACATTCCCACACAAATTTCATATATTCAAAGTTTTACCAAAAAACATAGATGGAATTATTGGACAAGACTTTCTGGTACGATATAGAGCGCAAATAGATTTTGAAAATAAAACTTTGACATTACATAAAAACAATGATTTTGTTATAATACCAATGCATTTATACACAACAGGATCAGTAAATAAAGCTTACAATATAAAAATACCAGCAAGGTGCGAAAAAATTGTTGAAATTAACACAAATTATGAAAAAGATTGTGTAATTAAGGCAAACGAAGTATGCAAAGGTGTGTTAGTGGCAAATAGTTTGAGTAAATGTAGCAATGGAAAAATTGTTATAGGACTAATAAATACAAGGGAGACAGAAGTCGTCATACATTGTTTAACTCCCGAGATACAACCTCTTGAAGTTTATGATTGCTATACTTTCGAAGAAGTAAAGAAAGACGGAGAAAGAGTAAGGAAATTATTTGAAATGCTTAAATTAGATAAAATGAACAATGAAGAAAAATTAGGGATATCCAAAATCTGTGCGAAATTTGCAGATATATTTCATTTGCCAGGGGATAAATTAAACATTTGTAATTTATATGAACAGAAGATACACTTAAAAGCAGGCGTTAGTCCAGTATATTCCAAACCTTATCGTTTACCACATGCTCAAAAGACAGAAATCAAAAAACAAATCCAAGAAATGTTAGACAGTGACATTATTGAAGAGTCAACCTCAGAGTGGTCGAGTCCGTTACTAATAGTACCAAAGAAAATAGACGCCAGTGGGGAAAGAAAATGGAGAATAGTACTTGATTATAGAAAGTTAAATGAGTGTATACAAGACGACAAATTTCCTCTACCAAACATAACCGAAATTTTAGATTCATTGTCAGGAGCTATGTACTTTAGTCATCTTGATCTAAATCAAGGATACTATCAAATTAGATTAGATCCTGAAAGTAGAAAGTACACAGCGTTCGTGGCGGATAAACATTATCAAATGAAGAGGCTACCAATGGGCTTAAAAACAAGTCCGAACGCTTTTAGTAGAGCAATGACAATTGCATTAACAGGTTTAAATTATGATAAATGTATAGTTTATCTGGACGACATCATTGTAGTAGGACGAAATTTAAATCAGCATAACAAAAATCTTATCGATGTTTTTATGCGATTAAGAAAAGTAAACATGAGATTAAATCCATCGAAATGTAATTTTTTGAAAAAAGAACTGTTGTATCTGGGTCACATTGTAACGCCCACAGGTATAAAACCAGACCCTGATAAAATCAAAGCGGTAGAAAAGTTTCCAGTACCAAAAAATGCGGATGAAGTAAAAAGATTCGTTGCTTTTGCGAATTATTACAGAAAATTTATACCAGATTTTGCAAAAATAACCAGCAGTTTAAATAAATTAACACGAAAAAACGCACAATTTGAATGGAATAAAGACTGTCAAATTGCTTTTGAAACGCTAAAGGATGCGCTAAAAAATCCACCATTATTACAATACCCAAATTTTGAAAAAGAAAACCAATTTATTTTACAAACAGACGCTTCAGGGTTAGCAATTGGATGTGTTTTATCAAATAAAAACAAACTACCAGTAGCATATGCAAGTCGTGCTTTGAATCAAGCTGAAAGAAATTATCCAGTCATAGAAAGGGAACTGTTGGCAATCGTTTGGGCAGTTAAATATTTTCGACCCTACCTGTACGGCAGGAAATTCAAAATTTGTACAGATCATAGACCATTAATATACTTATTCAACATGAACAACCCGTCAAGTAGATTAACAAAGTTTAGATTGTGTTTGGAAGAGTATAATTTTGTGATCGAGTACACTCGAGGGAAAGACAATACAGCAGCAGATGCATTATCGCGAATAATAATAACGTCAGACGAGTTAAAATCAATGAACGATAAAATCAATACTATAATGGTCATGACACGAAGACAGCGACAAATGATAGAAGATGGAAGAAATAAGGAAACTACCGAAAAAATAAAAGGCAATGATACAGACGATTGGACTGATCACCCAAGAGTCGTAGAATTAACAAGAAAGCCAAAAAATTATATAGAACTAAGTTTTGATAAAAATGAATATAAAAAGAATGCATTATGTGGCAAAGGAATACGTAGCGGAAATGATACATTTATGTACACACCTATGAACTCAATGGTTACTATAAATCCCAGTTCTGGATCATGGCTGAAACGAGTTTTCGTCGTGAAAGAACTAGAGGAATTTTGTAAAAAATTAGAAATAAAGGAATTATGCATAATTCGCAGTGAAGATAATAAGAAAATTATAAAAGAGCTAGCTAAGAAAATAAAAGAAGAAAGTAAGTGGCAGGGACCACGATTGTGTATTATACAAGGTGTTAAAAAAGTAGATAATACAGATGACCAGAAAGTTATACTGAATGATTTTCATATTTTACCTAGCAGTGGCCATGCAGGTATTAGGCGAATGACGAACAATATTAAGAGACATTATTATTGGACAAACATGGATAATGATATAGCGAAATTTGCAAAGAAGTGTGAAAAATGTCAAATACAAAAATATCATAAGAATATCAAACAACCAATGTGTATCACAACTACAGCATCTACGGCATTTGAAAAAGTTTATTTAGACATAGTAGGACCTTTTAATAAAGATGCAAATGGATATGTATACATTTTGACTCTACAATGTGAACTAACTAAATATGTCGAAGCTTACCCAATTCCAAACAAGGAAGCCGAAACTGTAGCACGATCATTTGTTGACAATTTTATTTTACGATATGGTATACCTTGCGAAATAGCAACTGATAGAGGTACAGAATTCATTTCAGTAATCATGAAAGATGTTTGTAAACTATTACATGTAAACCAAATTCAAGCAACTGCATACCATCATGAAAGTATAGGATCTTTAGAAAACTCACATAAATCTTTAGGAGCTTTCCTAAGAATCCAGACAGATAATCATTATCAAATGTGGAGCTCATGGATACCATACTGGTGTTTTGCATATAATACTACTGTACACAGTGAAACAAAATTTACACCATTTGAACTAGTATTTGGAAAACTATGTAATATACCAAACAATCTTATGAGTAAAGTTGACCCAATTTATAACTATGATAATTATCCAATAGAATTAAAGTACAGATTACAGAAATCACAATTAGAAGCTAGAGAAAATTTAATAAAATCAAAGGAAAAAAGAAAACAAGTTCATGATAAAAGGTTAAACGCAATAAAATATGAACCAGGAGATTTAATATTGGTTAAAAATGAAAATAGAGATAAGTTGGGTAAAATTTACCTAGGACCATTCACAGTAATTAGTGATATGGGTGAAAATGTAAAAATAAAAGAAGATAACAAAGAAAATATTGTGCACAAGAATAGGACAAAGCTGTATTTTGTGTAAACAAAAATAATAATAATATACTTTAATTATTATTATTTTTTTTTCCCAAAGGATGAAGATGTGGTGTAGGAGTAGGTAGATATATAAGAAAAACAAAGAAAGAAGAGACGGTACACGTGTATACCATATAAGGTTTGTTTTGATCGTAACAAGAGGAAAGAAATATTATATGACCATATTCTATGACCATTTACGGATAATGAGATTAGTTATAAGATACTTTAAACTTGATCCTTAACATAACATTGTAACCCAATATAAATTTATCATTTAAAATGTTAGTCATACAACCCACTATAAATAGGGTGCATTTATTCAATAAAATTCAGTATTTAATCTGCACTTGGGCCTTTCATTTCGAACCGCTACCCACCGCATCACAGGCAACCACCATCCCAGACAGAAGAAATCAGGAAACAAGTAGAGACTTTATTAAAAAATAATGTCATTAAACCCAGTTTCTCACCATGGAGTGCACCTGTTCACATAGTACCCAAGAAATTAGATGCAAGCGGCGAACCTAAATATAGAATGGTCGTCGACTATCGAAAACTTAATGAAATAACTATGGATGACAAATATCCACTCCCCAATATTAATGATTTATTTGACAAACTTGGTAACAGCTCTTATTTTTCTACTCTTGACTTAGCATCGGGATATCACCAAATAGAGGTCAATAAACCAGATCAACCTAAAACTGCATTTAGCACACAATTTGGGCATTACGAGTTTATGCGAATGCCTTTTGGTTTAAAAACCACCTCCGCAACATTCCAACGTGCTATGGATAGTGTCCTAAGAGGCTTACAAGGCATTCATTGCTTAGTCTACTTAGACGACATCTTAATCTTTTCTACCTCACTAAAGGAACATATAGAAAAGTTAACGTTAGTTTTTGATACCTTAAGAAAGGCCAACCTTAAAATACAACTAGATAAATCCGAATTCTTGAGAAAAGAAGTATTATATCTAGGTCACACTATAACTAAAGAAGGTCTTAAGCCAAATAACGATAAAATTAAAGCAGTATTAGACTACCCATTACCCAAAAGTGTTAAAGAAATTAAAGCTTTCCTTGGACTAGTAGGTTATTATAGAAGGTTTATCAAAGATTTTTCTAAAATCACAAAACCAATGACCCAACTACTTAAAAAGGATGTCAAATTTATTACTAATGATGAGTTTATTCAGTCATTTGAAACATGTAAAACTCTTCTAACTAACGCCCCACTTTTACAATACCCAGATTTTAGCAAGCCCTTCATTCTCACAACTGACGCATCAAACATAGCAATTGGTGCAGTTCTTTCGCAAGGAACTATCGGCAGCGATAAGCCAATAGCCTATGCCAGTAGAACTTTGAGTAACACGGAGCAAAGATATAGTACAACCGAGAAGGAATTACTTGCAATATTATGGGCAGTAAGACATTTTAGACCTTACTTATATGGCACTAAATTCTTAGTTTACACAGATCATAGACCTCTTGCATGGCTTTATTCACTGAAAGAACCCAATAGTAAACTCACTAGATGGAGATTAAGACTCCAAGAGTATAACTTTGATGTCATTTATAAGAAAGGAAAACAAAATACCAATGCTGACGCTTTATCTAGAATCCAACTAAATACTTTAACTGTTGATGAATCACCTTCAACTTCAAACTCCGATAACCCTACTTACGAGAATATATCAGAGCGCACTATGACTGCCTCAGATACTGATACCTTAAATAATTCTAATGATTTTGATAATGATGAAATTTTAAATGTAATTCCAGTACTTAACGAAGCAATTGATACCAAACCTAATCAAATTTTAATTAATCAATGGTATAGAGATGAGATAAAAATAAAAGATATATCTCAAAATAAAAGAAAAATCATAGAAGTCTTTACACCATTAAATTCAGTTCTTATTAAAAAATTTTTAAAGGATACAATCGATATAAATACTAAATATTTTATCCATTTTACTTCGAAAGATCTAAAGTTAGCTTTTTGCGAAGTAATATCCGATTTATTTGACAGTAATTCCATTCAAATTATTGAATGTACAAAAAGGGTTACAGTATTAGACGATGAAAAGAAACAAAAGGATATCACACTTAAAACCCATGAAGGCAAAACATGTCATCGTGGTATAAAAGAAACTCTTACAAGATTAAAACGTAATTATTATTGGCCAGGAATGAAAGAAACAGTTTCCGCCATAATTAACGCTTGTGACATCTGTAAAAGAACCAAATATGATAGAAATCCTTTAAAACCTTTAATCGAGCTAACCCAAACTCAAAATAAACCCTTTGAAGAAATATTTATAGATCTTTTTACAATTGAATTAACATATTTAACCTTAGTAGATGCTTTTAGTAAATTCGGACAAGCCATTAGTATATTAAATAAATCCACACCTGAAGTGATAAAAGCTTTACTCAAATATTTCTCTCGCTATGGAACTCCTTTCAAAATTAGTTGCGATCCCGGTTCAGAATTTAATAATAATTTAATCAAAGAGATGTTAATTCTTTACAAAATCGATTTGCATATAGGAACACCCAACAACCCAAATTCTATGGGAATAATTGAACGTTTCCATAGTACACTTATAGAAATTTACAGAATTATTAAACTTGAAAATATTTTTAGTAATTCCACAAATAATATGTCATATGCAATTCTAGCTTACAATAATACTATTCATACTATGACTGGATTTACCCCTTACGAAGTTGTTTTCGGACATACTGACTCACGTAGTGTATTTGATTGTAATTATAATCATCAATTTATGCAACAATTAATGCAAGACCACAGCAAAAGAACTAGTACTCTTTATAAGTATATAACTGATAAGATGGTAGAATTTAAAGAAAAGAATCAACAAAAATTACAGCCCATTGCATCGACAAGCTCACAAATTCAACCAGGTGACACAATATACACTAAAATGGTTAACAAGCGATTAGCAAAAGACAAACCGCGCTTTCAAAAAGCTGTAGTTACGGCTGATCCAGAGAGAAATGTGTTACCTATAACAATTAATGAACGTGTAACATCAGTACCTCTTAAAAATGTTAAAAGACCTAATAAAGTTACGGAACTCTTAAATAAAGGAATCGATCTATTAAGAAAACATTGAAGATTACAACTTTTCAGAAAGAAAGAAATAAAGATAGTAAATATCTGTTAATTTTTAAGAATATAATTTTTAAGAATGTTATTTAAGAATATTAAGTTAAAGGGCCCTACATTTAATCACCTATATTTACTCACCTATATTTAATCATTTACAGTAAATTATTAACATTTAAATTATCTATGTTTTAATTAGCTGCATTTAGTTAGCTTATAATATTAGCCAATATTGAATTAGCTTATAGTATTACTGCATTTAATTATTCATACAACATTATTCACCCCTAATTTTAGTTAACTATATACATTTAGTTAATTGCATTTTATTTTACTATAAGTAATCATTAAGCAAAAAGTAATCATTATTCTTGTATACTCAGTTACTTATAACCGTATTACCTCGTAGTTTTAATATTAATTCAATACTTTTGTAAAGCACTCTGTCTGAAACTTTTCTGAACTAAAAGGAACAAGGAAATTGAAACGAAGGACAAAAGGCTATGAGGCGATGAGCAATATACAGAGCACTACTTATAGATATGCCTAAGTTGTGATGTATAGTGCTAAATATCCTTTATGCTACGCAACAGCACTATGAGATTATATTTTCTCAACAAGCGCTACAGCATACTACGTTTTTGCTACGACGTAACCCAGGCTACGACGTGACTACGACAAAGTGAAACGTAAACGTTCAGTGAAAATTATAAAAGTGTAAGTGCATTTTAAAGATCAAAAGACGATTTCAGGACCTTTAAATAAAAAACGGAAAAGTGAACGAACAATAATAGAGACTTTAAGTTTATTAAAACATGTACTTGTATATCCATAATATTTTAAATAATATCTGTTAGTATATTAACAATAATATAAAAATAAAATTGTATTTAACATAGTATAATTACATAATTTGATAAATTGTTTTCAGTAAAATTTCGTAAACTGCAATTTCACTCTTAAGGAGGGAGGAGTTATGTATGGCCACTCTTTCCAGGAATGTATTAATTATAATTACCGTTTAACCTAGTTAGTTTGCAATGCATTACTTTCCAAGAAACATCGTAAAACTTTGACAGATCCTGCATTTTATTACTAATCTTTTCTAAGAACTTGGTTTTACGATCATATTTCTATTGAACTATGACTTCTCGGAACCGTTTCCTGTTCGACATGCAAAAGCAGATAAGGCACGAACAACGACTAGTATATAAGATCAGGAGCTGCGACTCCATCTCATTCTATTCCTAACCATCTCAGTGGCAACACTATGCTCTTTAACTAAATTACCTGTGTCTATAAAAGTTATCTGTGTTTGAATCTATAATAAAATCAGTGTTAACGTAACAAGTATTTTATTTTCTCTTGAGCTATTATAAGTCAAGAGTGGTGGCAGCATTACCCAAGTACAACGAAGACCAGCGACCGGCCCCGCCAAACCAATTAATAAGTACCTATGACATGTATGTTTATTGTAAGTAATAACAATACAAGTAAATATTTTGTAACTGAAGACCGGCGGCTTTTATATTTTCTCCACCTACCTCCTACAGTATTAATTTATCTTACTAGTAATTAAAACGTTCTGTGATATATGATATTATAAAAATATCTTAAATTTTATAACATTTGGCGTGCTCGCCACAATCTATTTACCAAGTCTTGCCTACGTAATCTTCCGAGACTTGAGACCGGCGTGAGATGGCAAATCTCTAAATTGCCTCCTCTGCCCCTCAGCAATTAATTGCGCCTCTTCTTGTCTCTCCTCCTCGGTTAGTGGAAGAGCCGCTATTCCTGCCCGGTTGCATATGTTATGTAAAACACAACATGCTATTATTATTTTTGCAACTTTGTCTGGATGATAATCAAGGACTCTGTGTACTAATAAGCACCTGAAACGGCCCTTTAATACACCAATTGTTCGTTCTATTGAGTTGCGGGCAGTTGAGTGAAGACTATTATAAAAGGCTTCTGGAGTATTTTCCTCTGGATCACTGATAGGTGTCATAAGGTAGGCACGCTGAGCATAGCCAGAATCACCTAAAAATATACAAGTAGGTAAGAACATAGCAAAATAAATACGAGTCTTTATTGCTTCATTTGTATGTCTGACAGTCAGCTTTTCCCTTTACTGGAAGATTCCAATGGAGCTGAAGATTTGCACAACAAAAGATGATAAAAGTAGGTATTGCAATATTATGGTGCCACGTTCACTACGCCTTTCCAAAATACGCTTAACCTTGTTACATTTCTACTATGATGAATTATCAACCATTCAGTAAACCTTAAGCTTAATTCATACGACGTTTGATATTCCTTTAACCGTTTGTTCGGTGCTACGTTTCACCCAAACACTATACTTCAAAGTAGATTTCACCGAAGTACTCACACTTACTATTAAGTCATCAAAATCACTTTATAACAGCGTTTTACCTCACAATAAAACGCTTATTAAATACTTACCTTAATTGAAGCTTAATTGATAGTGAGATAGGCCCTGTCTGTTTTCCGCACATCTTACCTCTTTGTCTACCCCAGTAGCTCCCTCCCGCTCGCACACTGTTCGTTCCCTCCACCAGGGCGAGCCGAGTCGTGGCGTCCTGTTTTTCCGCCGCGCACGGTTGTGCTCAGGACCGCAGTAAATTAATTTAAATTTCTTTGCAAAACTTAACGGTTTTGCAAAGAAATTTAAATTAATTTACTGCGGTCCTGAACACAACCGTGCGCGGCGGAAAAACAGGACGCCAATGACGAGAGCGAGCCGAGCGCCTCACGACTCGGGTCGCCCTGGTGGAGGGAACGAACAGTGTGCGAGCGGGAGGGAGCTACTGGGGTAGACAAAGAGGTAAGATGTGCGGAAAACAGACAGGGCCTAACTCACTATCAATTAAGCTTCAATTAACGATCAAGTGTTTAATAAACATAGTATTACAGCATAGATAGTTATTTTAACTAATATTAAATTAATAAAAAAATACTAGAATAAAAATAAAGTTTTAGTTTTAAAGTTTTTGGTCTAGTTCTTTTAAAGGATCGATGCCCATACAGCCATGTTTCATGTATTTTTTGGTCTGGTTCTTTTAAAGGATCGATGCCCATACAGCCATGTTTCATACACGCAAAAAAAACAACAAAAACTTTTGAATGAATTGAATCATTTATTAAACAAATAATTTTATTTTGAAAAAATAAATATAGTGTTTCTATTTTTTATTTTAGAATAAAGTAAAATTAAAAAAAAAACATTATTTTACAAATATTCGACAAGGCTGTATGCGCGTCGTTCGTTTGCCTCACTTGCCTCACCACTGATATGCTACTATGGGCGCGTTTCGAATCAGACTTTCAGCGCTATCAGCGATCAGAAAAACAAAAAAATGTATGACTGACGGTGATTCGGAACGCGATTACGGGTACTTTAATCGATTTCAGCACGTCTCGGAACGCAGAGTATGACTATTGTAATAATGCACGAAAATGAGGGTAGTAGAGAGAAGTTAAACCAATGCATTCATCAGTGTAGTAGGCATGCGTGTATCTTTACTTTTGTGCTAGATGACGGCTTTATTTCATTTTTCCGGTCAGTAAATGTTTTTATTTAATAATCATGTCAGACAATATTAGTATTTCCAGATGTGATATTATAATTGAAAAAACTGCGCGCGGAAAGGATATGCTGATATTGAACGGTTATCAGTTTTATATTAACTCGCAAAACAATGGCAAGTTCTATTGGCAATGTGCTCAAAAGCAAACGAAACAGTGTAGAAGTTCTGTGATCACAAGATTTAATGCTGGTTGCGGGCACTCGGTAATTAAACCTCCAAGTGAACACTCTCATTCGCCCAGTGCTTCGAAATCTGATGAAATAACTCTAAAAAATAGCTTGAAACGTGATGCTGTATGTAGCTTCTCCGCACCTACTCAGATCATACAAAATAACTTAGCACAAATACCCAGTAGCAGCGCATGCAGTGTGCCAAATAAAAATGCATTACGCCAGATAATAAGGCGCGCTAGAAAAAAGAAGATACCAGTGGAACCTAAAACTTTACATGAAATTGACATTCCAGAAGAAATGAAGGTTAGTACGGCCAAAATTTAAGTTTTTTTTTATGTTAACTTGTAAAGTTCTGAGATGATTTTTTATATCCAATGGAAAACAAAAATACCTATTTATATTGTTTAAATTTAGTTTACTATCCAACTATTTTTCTTTTTTATTACAGCTTGTCGAAGGGGAGCTTTTTCTAGCACGAGATGTTACATATGGTGAAAATAAGAGAATGTTGATTTTTTGTACGAGGAAGAAAAAAATAATAATAATAATAATATTTTGCGAAATTCTTCCTCCTGGCAGATGGATGGAACATTCCAATCGTGTCCAAAAATATTTAGGCAGATATCCTCCATACATGCTTATGTTGGTAATGACACTGAGAGCAAAAAGTTGGTTCCGGTAGTATATTGTCTCATACCCGATAAAACCGAAGAATCTAATATGACATTTTTCAAAGAGCTTAAATCATATGTTCTTGAGTTTGATTGTGTTTTAAATCCAGCACACATCGTAACAGATTTTGAAATCGCTGTTATAAATGTCATCAAAATCGAATTTCCGGACGCCATACACAATGGTTGCTTATTCCATTTTGGGCAAAATATCTGGCGCAAAATTCAGTCCTGTCATTTAGCCACTAGATACGGAAAAGACAGTGATTTCTCTTTGAAATTGCGTCACATGATTTCTTTGGCTTACTTACCACCTTCAGAGATTTTAGAAGCATTTACGATGCTCAAAGAGAATGTATTTCCGGAAGAAGCAGAAGAAGTCGTCGCATATTTTGAAAGATACTACGTATGTGGTAAAATCCAATCGCGTATAACAGAGACTGGTGTATCTGTTACCAGAAGCTCTCCAATTTTTCCTCCAACTCTGTGGTCTGTCCATAGAAGTAACACATTACATCTCCCAAGAACCCAAAATAAAATAGAAGCCTGGCATCGGCGACCACAGAAGTAACACATTACATCTCCCAAGAACCCAAAATAAAATAGAAGCCTGGCATCGGCGATGGAACGGACTTTTGAGTCAAACACGGTTTGGAGTATATACGACGATTCAATACAAAGGAACAAATGACAACTAATCATGCTATTGAAAAATGTAATGCAAGTGTTGAAAAAACACCACCCAGGAAAAAAGGAATGAGAAAATCTAATGCAATAGAAAGGATATGCGAAAATAAATCTAAAATGAGCACTTTAGATTTTCTGCGAGCAATGGCAAACCATGTCGAATTGTAACAAAAGAAGCAAAATAAATAATAATTTTCGAATAATAAGTAAAATTAAGATGGTTTTTATTATGTATATAAAACATTACATTTTCTAATTAATATAAGCACACAAAAATTCTTGATATTAATCAAGAATTTTCAGATGATTTCCTTAAGGTTTGTTTTTTTTTTGTTTCTAGAAAAACTAAATTATTATTCAATAAATAAATGTTTATTTCTGTTATTATTGTGTTTTTTGTTAATTTATTTTGTTATTGGTAAAAACGGGCTGTTCTGCGCAACTCGAAGACCATGCGCCTATTTTACCATCCAATCTCCTCGTTCCTCATTTTACTATAAAATATAATAAATAATAAATAAATATTCGGGGACATCTTCACACACGGCCATCTGATCCCAAACTAAGCAGAGCTTGTACCAGACAACTGATATACATACATAAATAGATAAATACATACTTATATAGATAAACAACAACCAGACACAAGGCAAACATAAGTGCTCATCACACGAATGTTTGCCCTGGGCGGGATTCGAACCCGCGACCCTGTGCGTCGGAGGCAGATACACTACCCCCTGGGCTACGGAGCCGTCAAATCATAACTTGCCTTATGCAAAACATACCTCCATGTCCCCGTCGTTGCAGGTCGTCCTCATTCTTATCATTGGCATTACATACCTGCTTACTGAGTAGGTACCTACCTATTTTAGTTAGTACCAATACCTGCCTATCCTATGAGTAAGATGAAATATTAAGTTGGTTAAACGAGTCTTGATCAAATGACACCCAGGTGTAACATCATTTGAATTAATGAACTGTAGGAAAAATAAACCATTACTAAAATGACATTAGGTGAAATGAACCATTGGTGTAATATAATTTGTCATAATGAAGCTTCGTTAAATTTAGCTTAAGATGATAAGTCATTGGAGAAATGTAACAAGGTTAAGCGTATTTTGGAAAGGCGTAGTAAACCCGGTGCCACTACTGTATTGATCTGATGATAGATCCTAGAGGAGATATAGGAATAGTGATAGATAACGAATGGTTAGGTGAATATTATTACATTGATACCTACCTACTTAAATAGTCATACTTTTTAGTTTATTATGAGTACCTATAGCAAGAACACTGATTATTACTGAAGAACTTACCAAGTAAGATAATTTCTTCTCCAGCATTTGTTAATGCTTCTAAATGATCTTTTATAACACTATAGTTAAAAATAAGACTGTCATGAGTGGCTCCACCATGTGTTGGGTCTACATGTAAAATGTTCAGGTCGGCATCTGTTATCTAAAAAATAAATCAAAGTAGTAAAGTAGGTATTTATTTATGTAATACAATAGAATAGCATCTTATAATTTTGGGTCACTTTACCAATTGCACATTCCTTGCATGATAACCTTTACGGCATTTGAAGCGCTCTTCATTTACCGCTGGCCTCTTTAAAGCCACAAGAGTACCATGAATGCAGCCAATAACTCCAGGAATACTGAATCTTTCATAAAATCTGTAATTAAGTATACAACATTTTTTATTTTTGGATTTTGTATTTTAGGGATTTGAAAAAATCAAATGTATAGTAACAAACCTTTCCTTCAACATTTGTCTCTCTTGAGCATTTTGAGGAAATCTTATATACTTCTGGACAATGTTTGGATGGCTCAGAGCTTCTACAACTTCCTCTATGCAGCGAGATGCTGATGGTTGAGACAAATATGTTCTTACATTTTCTTTTATAATTTTCTGGTAGCTGCCATTTGCTAAGAATGACAAGGCGCATAATATCTGTGGAATAGTGGACATTTTTATCAATCTATCTAAGCAAGTTAAACACTTGTTGTTATTAATGTGTGCAATAAATAATTTACTATTCACCTGGGTAAATAAGTTTCATACCTTTATACGAGTAGAAAGTCCTTTTCCTTGACGTTTTGTACACTTTAATAAAGACTGTAGCTCAAGCTCCAGTTGGTCAATCAACTCTTTTGTTAGCCTGTACACACTAACATAGTCATCATCTCGGGTTAACAGAGATAAAGCACGAATTTGGTAGGCTTGTCGACGCATCTCATAATTATCCAAAGCATGCGCCTCCTCTAATAAAGATTTCAATAAAAACATTCTAGCCATTTTTAAACGTTCTAATATTATTTCTCACTGGTACACAAACACGAAAATCCACAAAATAGTTTATTTATATAATGTAACTAACTAACAAAAACACTTAAGTTACCTAAGTATTAATGTTTTCACTTTAAGGGAGGTCTTGTTTATCCAGCAAAAGATGTGATTACAATATGCAAACGAATGGAATTTATAATAAAAAATGAAATCTTGAACGGAAACAAAATTACCATGTCAACAAAAAATATAAAAGATATCTATGTCATTGCCATATTTTATTGGTGTAAAACTGTTTAGTGACATAGAATATCACCAATACGAACAATCTCCGCTTGATAATCATATTACACTATTGCTTAAAGCAGTCATGGAAAAATATATAAATATCAGATTACATTACATTACAAAAAATGCTACCCAAAAATTGTCAAAACGGCAAGTTTTGAATAAATATTTACTTTTCACAGGACAGTAAAATTAAAATTTGTAACTTTCTATTATATTAAATAAATAAAAAAAAATTACTACTTCATTTGGTTCTTTTATTTCCAATTATTGAAATAAAACAGTAACAAATTGACATCAAAAACATATCTATTTTAATACTTTAACGTTCTCAAAAATATAATAGCCAACTAGGACAATAATAGTTCATAAAACTAAATTTTAATATAATTATTTTAAATAAGACAAGTATTATCTACAAAACAATATTTTCTTACTTTAAATACTCCAAGCGTAAGCTTTATCATTTCCAGTTTTATCGACAAGCAATCCCTATCGTAAACGCATGTTGTTACGTATGTAGTGGTGCTGTACGTACCTGACTCACGCGAGCGAATAGGATCATTAAATGCTAAGTGCGTGTGACACGGACTCAATGCAAAGTATTGTCTTTATTTTGTTTCCTTTGTGTGCGTGAATTTTTGATGCGACACCGGTCTTCGTACTCAACACAGCGATTGGCATCTCTCTAGAACTCTATGTTGGGAACAAATAAATCAGTGTTACAAATGTCACTAATACCAAAAAATAAAGAAAATGTTAAATTTAATAGAAACAAGAAACAAAATAAATCAAGAAAAGTGAAAAGTCAAAAACCCAAAGCACAAAAACCGACACGGTGCCGGAGTTCAAATACTACTAGTGTGTCGGATGACATGAGTATAAACACTGACTCTAGTATCATTGCGATTGATTTGGAAGAAGACGACATAGATTTCGAAGAAATTCCACTTTCTTGTTTTAAAAAGTCAAGTTCATGTAATGCTTTCAACTCGGACATACATTCCCTAAATGATCTTGATGATGTATTACCTGATATTGCCACAAAAAATTCATGTACTGATTCAAGTTGCCGTGCAGATGATGTCCTTATTTCAGGAGATCAAAGAGAGGTGTTGAGACATGACAAATGTAGTCCAAAAGACAGAGAAGACAATAAGCCAATCATCAGTAACGCTGATAAGTCTGATGAAATACCAAATCCCAACAATGAACCGGATTTTGATTATTCTGTGAACGATAAAGTCTTGGTGCGTTATTATAGTAGATATAAGAAATGGAAGTACTACATTGGAGTGATCACGGCTTGTAATAGTGACCAAACATTTGATATCTCATTTCTTGCTATGACACGTAATAAAGGCGAGCTCAGATTTAAATTTCCTAAGAATAAAATTGACAGAGACGCAGTGCCAAAAGTATTAATTGAAAAGATAATTAAAATTGATAAAATATCTGATAAACCAGAAGAGTATAAATTACATGACCTAGGAGACGCTGTTTATTTCTAATCTTAAATGATTACTTTTTATATTTTGTTATCATTTTACAAAAAAAAAGATTTATATAAAATAAGTATATGTGTAACTATGAAGATTTACGAAGCCCATAACTTAATTTCTATGTTGATTTTATTTTGTGTTAATTTTTGAAGCTTTTTGTAATTAATAACCACATTCCTAAGATTTTTTTGTGATACCTTTGAAGTATTTTAAGTTTTTATTATGAGAGACCTTGAGATTAGGTGTGCAGGCTTTATTTTGTTAAATGCCTGAGAAGTTAGGGAATTCTGTTATTTTTATATCGAAGAATTTATAATGAACATTATATGTAACTTTGAATATTTGCGAAGCCTATATAAGTTAATTTCTATGTTGATTATATTTTGTGTTAATTTTTGAAGCTTTTTGAAATAATTTATGACGACATTCCTGAGATTTTTTTGTGATACCTTTAAAGTATTTTAGGTTTTTATTATGAGAGACTGATTATGTAGGCTGAATGCCAGAGAAGTTAAGGATATTTGTTTCTTTTATTTCGTAGAATTTATAATGAAAATTGTCATGATTATTATTTTTCGTCAAGAGCATTAGTTTATTTGTAGTAAGCTCATTAATTTGTAACGTTGTTTTTAATATTTTTATTTTTATTCATTAAAGTTCGTATTACATTTGTATTTTTCTATTGTGGGTTGCCACACCCTAGCCTAACCTAGCCATACTTATTGGTTAGTATGAAGATACTGTGCAAGTTTGTCTGATTAAGCCCAACATTGCCTACTTTTTTGAAAAAATTATTGGATTGTTGGCCATCATCTAGACATCATGACATTTAACACAAGATTTAGGTTTTAGTTACGACTAGTTTTGAATGTGGTAATTGCATTTTTTGTTTCGATATTCATCCAGGCAAAGTTACACCATTTCCCCCCAATTTTGCCTACAACTTTGACAGTTCCTGAACATCAATCTAACATCAGTTTTTGTTCGATTTTAAATAATATTTCTCAAATCCGCCTACAGTAGGTTAGCTTGGAATTTGGCGCGAGCGAGGCGCCCGCCTTTACCTATACTATGCTACGTAATCGGCGCGCGTCTTGCGTCAGTTGCCCTTGGGTGCTCTTGGGAGCGGCGCGCGCGCAATTTAGCAGGTTTATATGTGGTGTAAATGATGTGGGGCTATCGGAAAGAATGTTGAGGGACCCTGACATTACCTTACAAAAAGCATTGGAAATATGCAAATTGGCTGAAATTTCTAGGATGCAGGCGCAAAACATGAAAACGGATCACCATGAGCATTGTGTACATGAGATATCACAAACAAACAACATCAACAATTCGGGGCCTAGTGAAGTGCATGTCGTTAATCGGCGACCGCGTAGTCCGCCGCTCACACCGTCGCGATCCAGTATAGGCGAAGCAGTGCGCGAACAGCAAATGTATCGTAATACTACTCACCAATCTACGTTTCCAGTACGTTCTGCTGGTAACAATGAGCTCACTCGACGAACTACATAAGGGTTTACGTCATCGTCAAGCTATCAGAAGAATAACAGTTGCGGCAACTGCGGTCGTACTCACAGAAGAATGGAGTGTCCCGCGTACGGAGCACGTTGTAATAATTGCAGTCGGATGAATCACTTTGCGAGAATGTGTAGGTCGGCGAGACGAGTGTATATGGTGCAAGAGGACTCCACCGATCAGGTAATCTCTCAAAATAATAACATAAATAGCGATTGGACTGTAGAACTAGAGATAAATAGTAAAACAATAACTTTCAAACTGGATACTGGAGCGGACGTGAACGTTTTTCCGAAACGGTACTATTTGTTTATGCGAAAATGAGTTAACAAAAACATCCATGAAATTACAAGGCTATTCCGGAAGTACTATTTCTGTAATAAAAAAATGTATCTGTAACATAATATGCCATCTACTGAACACAAGATAAATTTGACAGTCATGTTTTAACTAAATAATTCTTATATTTGTTTTATATTTATTCTTTATATTATTCTCTATTACACTTACCATAAAAGCGAGTGATAGAAAAATTAACTTATTTAATCATTTTAATTGCATGAACTTAATGTTTTTATTTATTATAGATAAATCTAAACCAATGATGTAGGAACGTAACACAAAATTTTTTGATACTCTTGATATCTTACCATGTAAGCAAGATAACAGAAAACCGATATTATTATAATATTTTTATAAACAACATCGATATGTAAAAAGAAAAACTACATCTAAATATATTTATCTCTAACAAAATATGCCATCTCAGTAGATATTTTTTTTTAATATAATAAGAATCTTGTCTATTTTTGTTAAAGAAACAATAAGCTAATTCATTTTTGTAATTTTTTTTAAAAGGAGGTTGTAGGTGTCTCGATATTATGTTATATGTAGGAAGCATGCAAAACAAATATATTCCAGTCTTAGCTCAGCTGTGATTTGATTTATACGTCCCTACACATACTTTGACAATGACGTGACCATGCGTACCGCACCTGTAAGAAACCAGCAAGGTTTCCAAGTCAATGAACTTGACTATTATGAACCCTATTATGAAGCTATTAACGAATAAAATTTTAATCCTTATGAAAATCAATATGAAGAAGGTTACACTTACCCTGTTGAAGCTTCTCTTCCTGAAGTTCAGTCCCATCAAGACAAATCAAACGCTGACTCATCAGCGCATGAACAATTTTATTCAATAGAGCCTCCGATAAGAAAAAAGAAGTGATACAACTAAATTGCGACTCGAAACTAAAGTTGCCATACCCGAAATAGATTCCCGATTTATGATAGATACCGAAGCATGCGCTCATTTATCAATACTGAAAAAGCGTATAAGTATTTTGCACCATACATTTATCACGAGCCCTTTGAAGTTGTGATGACCCACACCGAGCACCCCACATGAGCCCGCTTCTGAGTGCGGCCCTGGATGCGCGACCCTGAGTACAGCCCTGACCAGTGGAGACATGGAGGGGCAAAGCGACTCGATAAAAAGCCAGACGCGCGCGGAGGAGAAAACAGCCACACCAGTCTCGCCAACCACAGCGGCGAAGCAAGACGTCCCGCGGCTAGGCGCGTAAACCAGCCCATGTTTATACCCGTATAACCGTTCCGTTTACTACTACCGTATTTCCGAAAATATTTATCTTGTGTTCACGCTCGTTCGACGCCCGCTGCCTCCGCCTGCACTGCTCCTGTAAGTCCGTTCCGATCTTTCTGATTAGTCACGATTTGATTTATTGCGCATACCTATATCCTGGCCCTGATTTACCGTTGCTTGTTCATTTTAATCGTGATCACATTTGCTTAACGCTGTGGTGTTTTATGTGAGAAAGCTCCCGGTGGCGGTCTCGGCTACAGCCGGTGAGAGCCCCTGTCGAGCTAGGGAGGCGGTCTCGGTTGCGACCTGGCGAAAGCCCCCGAGTGTGAGGACAGCTCCAGGTGGCGGTCTCGGCTACAGCCGGTGAGAGCCCCCAGGTGTGAGTGTAGCCCCAGGCGGCGGTCCCAGCTACAGCTGGAGAGAGCCCCTGTCGAGCTAAGGGTGGCGGTCTCGGTTACGAACCGGTGAGAGCCCCCAGGTGTGAGTGTAGCTCCAGGCGGCGGTCCCAGCTACAGCTGGAGAGAGCCCCTGTCGAGCTAAGGGTGGCGGTCTCGGTTACGAACCGGTGAGAGCCCCCAGGTGTGAGTTTAGCCCCAGGCGGCGGTCCCAGCTACAGCTGGAGAGAGCCCCTGTCGAGCTAAGGGTGGCGGTCTCGGGTACAACCCGGTACGAGAGCCCCCGGGTATGAGCAAGGCTCCAGGTGGCGGTCCCGCCTACGGCAGGTGAGAGCCCCTGGTGAGCCCAGGGAGGCGGTCCCAGTTCCGACCTGGCAAGAGCCCCCTGAATGACGTGGCGTTAACCAAATAAAATCCCGATCGTCACTGTCACAATACGCTCCGTTTGTCGTAACTGTTTAAGTGGATTTCGCATACCGTATTGCGCAGGGCTCCTATTATATCCTGAACCCGTTCCCGTAACCCCTGCGTCCCCATCCATTCAGCGAATCGCACCACTGTGTAGGACCAAATGCTCATACACGCACGAACGTAGCTATTGCTATTATTATATTATAACTGCCGTAGACATCGCTCGCACCAATAAATGTAATTCTACCGTCATTGCGCAAATAAATATACCTGTGTTAAACCATCTCCGTGTTTTTGACCTACCTACCCCCGCTAGACATTAAACCCTGAGTTAATTAATGTCAATGGATGAGCTAGCTGGCCACCCCATTACATTTGGCGCCCAACAGCATTTTTAAAGGTATTTTCCCTCGGGAAATACTAAAAACTCACGGTATAGCGCGGGAAAGGTCTAAAGAGTAAATTGAGGATTTTTTTTACGGTCGAGGCACCAAAATTCCAAAGAAACATACGTCCGAACCTGTAGAAATTGGTAGACTGAAGAAGGCTCAACTTATTGAGTTGGCAATTCAAAAAGGCTTGCCCACAAAGGACCCTAAAACAAACAAGGAGTATACAGTGAGAACTAAAGGACGTCATCACCGAAAGCTTAACGCGAGAAGCAGTGTCATCCGACTCATACGAGGAAGAAACGGTGTCACTACTGTTATCTGTGCGTCAAGCTGAATCTGAGTCAGAATACGAAGACGTTGACCAGAATCTAGAAACAGAAGACACAATGTCTAAAGAAGCTAAGCCGAAGGTAGGCAACGACCTGTATAGTATAGTGAAAAACTGGGACATTAGCTTCGATACAGCCAGTGATCCAGTTGAATTCCTAGAACGATTACAAGATTTAGTCACAACTTGCGATGTTCAAAAGAAACAACTTATACCGTTACTTACGAGGTTTTTGAAAGGAAAGGCAAATTTATGGCATAGAAATAACCAGGAAAATTGGATAACGTGGGAAGATTTTGTGGAAGAGTTTAAATTGTACTACTATCCACATAACTATGAATCAAACCTGATAGAAAAGATTATCGCTCGAAAACAACAGTATAAAGAAAAATTTACCCATTACCTTACCGATATACAAACGTTAATGAGAAGACATGGGAAAATGACAGCCGAAAGAAAATTAGAAAGAATCTATGAAAATACTCACCCGAATTATAAGTTGTATGTAAAGAGCCAGGATTTTGGATCGCTACAAGAACTTGTAAAATTATGTGGCGAGTACGAAAAAATAAGTGAAGAAAGGTACAGGAATTTACCAGGAACGAGTAAACCATTCGTACAAAATTATTTAAATAAAAATGAAGATGACCAGAGGTTTCAGAATAAGAATGAATATACAAAAGTATCGTGGTGAAAATCAGCAAAATCAACGCGCAAAAAGTGTCAACAACAATTATAATAGCGGAGTTAGATATATGCATAACTATGATAAGAATAGATGTTGTTGGAGTTGCGGAAAACCAGGACACTCGCACACGCAGTGCAGAAGCCAAAAACAGATGTTTTGCAGTAACTGCGGGAAGCTAGGTGTTTTGAGCATAAATTGTTGCAGAAAAGGATACTCTAGGAGACAGTCCGACGATACATGTACCGCCAGTGATAAGAGTAGACAGGACAATAGAGAATTTGTCGAAATGACGATTTTAGGAAAGAAATTCAATGCCTTGGTAGACACGGGATCCACAGCGTCATACATAACGGACGAGGTCTACAAATTTTGTCAGGAAAATTCAGCGAAAGGCAAAAGAATCGGAAAAGAGATAGTTTTGGCAGACAACACAACGGTGGAAATAACGGACAGCGTTTCTCTGCATATTAAAATCCAGGATACTGAATTAACCCATCACATGTACGTTTTACCAAATTCATCAGTAATAATAATAGGGATGGATATTATAAAACGTATAGGTTTGAGTACTTTCTGGGGAAAATTAGAATAAGCAACGACAAAACGCCAAGAAAAAGAAAAGAACAAAAAGAAAAAACCTAAAAAAACGAAAAAGCAGAAGATTGAAAGTATAAACCACAAAAATTAAAAACAGGATGATTTCATAACAAATAACAAACATATTGTAACAAGTAACGAAAAAGCCGAATTACAAAAATTGTTGCAGGAGGAATTTGAAAAATGCGACAAAGTACCAAAAGGAAATACATGGTTAAAACATAAAATTAAATTAACCCATAGGGAACCAGTTAAACAAAGGTATTTCCCAAGGAACCCTAGATTACAAAGTGTTATCGATGAACATGTAAACAAGATGTTGCAAGAAGGAGTGATAGAGAAGTCATCCAGCCCGTATAGTTCTCCTATTGTCTTGGCGAGAAAGGATAATGGCGAATATAGATTTTGTATAGATTTCAGGAAAACAAAAGAAATGTCTGAAAAGGATGCTTACCCGTTACCGCATATTGACGACACCTTGGAAAAGTTACAAAAAGCAAAATATTTCTCAAAGTTAGATTTGAAAAACGGATATTGGAACGTTTTTCTAGAAGATGAAAGCAAACCAGTGACAGCGTTCACGGTACCTGGAAGAGGTCTTTACCAATTTAAAGTCATGCCTTTTGGTTTGCATTCGAGCGGCGCAACGTTTCAAAGATTACTAGATATGGTAATTAGCCCGGAACTACAACCACATATCTACGTATATCAGGATGATATAATTTGCTGTTCAGAAACGTTCCAAGAGCACAAAGAGCACATGAAAGAAATGTTCAGAAGAATTAGAGAAGCCGGTCTGCAAATAAATAAAAAGAAATGCGAGTTCTGCAAACCCGAAGTTGAATACTTAGGTCACGTGGTAACACTTAACGGCATAAAAATGAATGAAAATAAAGTAAAATGTATCCGTGAATTAAAACCGCCGAAGTCGGTAAAAGAGGTTAGGAGGTTTATTGGTATGACTTCATGGTACCAAAAATTCATCCCTAATTATGCCCAAATAACCGCACCCTTGGTAGGGTTGCTAAAGAAGAACGCGAAATTCGTATGGGGAAAATTACAACAAGATTCACATTATAAAATAAAAGAAATTTTAACCACAGACCCAATATTAACTAGAGCAGATTTCAGCAAGCCATTTATATTACAAACGGATGCAAGCGACGTTGGTTTGGGAGCAGTATTAATACAGGAATACGATGATATACCTAAAGTTATAATGTACGCGAGTAGGTCCTTGAAGCCAACCGAGACAAGGTATTCGACACCTGAAAAAGAATCCTTGGCAGTTGTATGGGCAATAAATAAAATGAGAGCATTTTTGGAGGGTTATCACTTCAAAGTTATAACTGACCATCAAGCCCTAAAATGGCTTAACACGTTGAAAAACCCATCGGGTAGATTAGCTAGATGGGCTTTGGAGTTACAACAATACAAGTTCGATATCGAATATCGTAGCGGTAAACAAAATTACATCGCCGACGAGTTGTCCAGGAATCCATTATATACGTCGCTTATACAAAAACAAACTTGGTACAATACAAAGGTAAAAGAAGTGCTCGAAAACCCAGGAAAATGTCCCGATTATTGTATAAAGGATGGAAAGATGTATAGAAAAAGCATAAACGCCGAGTACGGATCACAACTTCAGCACGGATCAGAATGGAAATTATGTATTTCACCGGACGAAAAACAGGAAGTAATAAAAACATACCACGACGAGCCGAACGCAGGTCATTTAGGAACTGCGAAAACAATAAACAGAATAGCCCAGCGATATTACTGGCCCGGGATGTACAACGATATAGCAATTTACGTGCAAAAATGTGTAAAGTGCCAAACTTACAAACCGTCACAACAGGCACGAGCTGGCAAGATGTACATAAATAATGCAATTAAACTATGGCAAGTGATAACAACCGATCTAATCGGACCTACCGATCTAATCGGTCTACGCAAGGTTATTGCTGGTTAATCGTGTTTCACGACAAATTTACTAAGTGGACTGAAATTAAGCCATTAAGAACCGCAACGTCCAAAAATGTAATAAAAGCGTTGAAGGAATGTATTGTCATGCGTTACGGAGCACCGGAAATATTGTTATCTGACAACGGAAAACAATTTACAAGTAAACAATTTACCGATGAATTAAAAAAGTATAGAATCGACCACCGATTGACTGCGCCGTATACTCCTAACGGGAACCCTACGGAACGCGTTAACAGAACATTAGAAACAATGATTTCGACGTACATTGCGGGCAACCACAAGAAGTGGGATGAGTATTTATCAGAGTTGAATTATACAATAAATACGTCAAGACAGGAGTCAACTAAGTATACGCCTGCGTTTTTAATGTTCGGCAGAGAGTTAAGAAACCCGTTTGACCGAAATAATTTTCCGCCTCCCGCGATAAAAGACGTAAATAAAATGGAAGAAATTTACGATCTAGTCCGAAAACACCAGAATGTAGCATCACAACACCAAAAAAAACATTTCGATAAACAAAAACGTAGTTGGAGCCCAACACTAAACTCATTAGTACTAAAAAAGGATTACCCATTATCGAATGCAAGCAAAAATTTTTGCGCCAAATTTGCACCAAAATATACCGGACCGTTTATGGTAATTGCAAAGAAATCACCCGTTATATACTTACTTCAGGATACCGAGAACAAAAAACGAAAGTTCACCGCACATGTAAAAGATATTAAAAAGTTCAATTATTAAGGACGCAATGTATATTGCAACACTTCCGAAATCAATAAATAAGGAAAAGTTATCATAATAAGGCTCGGGAGTCTAGGAAGGAGGAAAGTACTTGCATGAGTAAAAAACCGGCCTGACCTCCCGTGCATCGCATCGCATTCCGCATCAATACGTCATGCAGACAGGTTTACGCGAGTGCAGAGATAGTTTGATTGTAGCAGGTTTAGGACGGGAGTTAATTGTATTTAGGGACAGGACATTTGGATACCGGCCGGTAGGACTAGAAATGAGTAGTGCAGGGGAGAATAGCGACCGGTTGTCACTGGGGGACGACAACTGGGAGGCCCAGTTAGAACTCCAACCGCTGACGCACCGCCCATCGGTTCCCGCGCTGAGAGTGCCAGAGCAGTCGCCGAAGTTATTAGCCCAGCAAGCCGCGGCCGGGCTAATTACGCCACCACCCGAGGATGTCAGGATCGAGCCAGGGGCAGTGTTAGGGCCGTTGGTCCCACCGACAGTAATGGCTGGTCCGTCGGTGGAGTTTCAGCCGGGGGCGAAACAGTGGTGTGGGAGTGCCACTTTGTAAATCCCCGGGTGATCCCGGCTCAGGGGTCACAGGTTCAGGGGGAGGGGCGCCCAAGCTACTCCCGGATGCTCGTGCAGCTACCCCAACTGCTATTCCACTGCCCGGTCCCGGGGGTGGCCCCCGCGGGTTCTGGGATGATGATCCAGGCTGTGAACCCTGGATCGGAGGAGCTCCCACCGAAGTCGCAGCCGCCGCCGCAACCTGTCCGCCTGGCTGACCCACAGCCCGCACCGTCGCCGTCCGACTACAGGATGGGCCCGCCACAACAGCCTGAGAGGCAAGGCTGTTCGGCCAAACGGAGGCGGAACAGGAGGAGGATGATGGAGCGGCCGTACTCACGGAGTTAAGTTTTTTTTTTTTATAGTAGTTTTTTGCAGTTTAAAGTTTTTTTTTATATACTTCAGTTTTAGTACCGTTAGGTATTTTGTTTTTTATTTAGAGTTGGCACTAAGCCAGTTTTTTTTTGGGTAGTCTATAATAGGGCGACTATGTCCAGAGCTTAAGGAAATTTTTAACGTGCTCTCTGAAGCACAGGAAACGCTCGGAACGAGCGCATTTATATTGTTTTGTTATGAACAGTGTGTCCAGTAAAATCCAGAAGATTTAATAAGACTCGGTATATCCAGAATTCAATTCAAAGTTTTTTATGTTTTCTAGTCCGATGTTATATAGTACTGATAGGTAATTTAGTAAACAAATACTATGAAACAAGGTACTAGTTTAGTAACGAAAGTTCCTCGTTGTTAAAAATAAGACTACGTATAATCAATGTTAAGATTGCGAAGTAGTTATTCGATGATAAAATACTACTTAAAAGTAAATGCTCAATATTATAAGGTTACCGTGATATAGAAAAGTTAAAATAAAAATAACAAAGGAAAAAGTATTCTCTAAATAACTAAAGTTTACAACTAGTCATACCGATATGATTGTGAATGGTCACATTGATACTCGTAGATAAGAATTATTGCGTAACGCGCAAGTACGCGACACGTTACAAGTAGTAGTTTACACACAGAGACGTGTGGTCGGTCTTTGTAACCCTTTGCTTTGAACTAGCGTAAACTTAGTAGATAGTTTTTACTAGACATCGCTAGTAGATATTACTATTGCTTTGCTTATAAATAGAGATTGCAATGGTTATTTATGGGATAGGTATTTTCTGTTAAAACTACCAGCGTAAACAAATTATGAGTAAAGACCGTATACCAGAGAATACGTGCCCTATAAAGGAATAACAAAGGATAAGGTAATTAAAGTAGGATTTTTAATTGAACGGAGTAATTTGACATTAGACAGAAAAATAATGTTGCCAGCTCCATAATCTTAGTGATGTTTTCAGTTCAATTCTAACTCAAGTGAGTTGAATCATTCACACTATTAAATATAAAAAAATGCTTGTTACCCCAGCCTATAAACATAGACTTCGTCTACATATCATGCAGTTCGCAATAGTTGGAATCCATCAGAATTGGTGAGTTGGTTTTAGTATTACTGGTAACAACAGTCAGGCTTTTTATATAGGTAGGTAATAAAAGTAATTAGTGTTTTTTTTATATTTCTAAGAGATAACTTGCAGCTGCGACACAAACGAATGACTCATCCATACAACTAATTTCCTATTGGATGACGGGAGAAGCGTCAATTTTTTTATTATTATTACTTTCCTATTGTTCGTCATTCGGCTTCTTACCTCCGGTCTGAGTGTTCGAATGTTTCTCTTGCCTTTGCATTTCATCGTTGAACTTTTCGTTAAGTTTTTCGTTAAGTTTTTTGTTAAGTTTATGGTGAAGTTTTGTTTTGTTTTTGTTATTTCGTTGTTGTTTATAAAACTGTTATGGATCCTGGCCCAGGGACCTCAAGTAATGACAATTTCATGTCTCCGAGAAAAAAGAGACCAAAGCGTGCTTTAAGTATGACTGCGCAATGCTTATAAGTACGTAGTCCAAGAACAATCTTCTCTGTTGGAATCTCCAAATATTCAAAACTGTGCTATTAAAACTGCTGAAATACTGGGAATCACTGCAAGCACTGTATTCAAGGTTCTTAAAGAATATAAAGAAAACAAAGAATTTAAAGCACCTGAAAAATCTGGACCGAAGAAAACATTCAAAGATAAATTGGACGATTTTAAGTTTTCTGCAATAAGAAAAAAGGTGCACGAGTTTTATTCTAAAAATGAAGCTCCTACCATTAAAAAGGTGAGAAATTAGTTACTTTTAACACACTAGAAGCTAAAAGACGTCCACTGCCATGGAATGGGTCAGAAGAATTATTTTGTATTTATTATAGTAACTGTCTCTTTTAATACATGTTATATTTTATTAGTGGTACTATTTTCTTTTTTAGGTTCTGAAAAGCGTCAATGATGACGAATGTCTACCAAACTTTTCCTGGAGTGTAATGAGAAAAATACTGAAATATCTAAATTTTAAATTTGTTACTAAATCGAGAAGAAGTGTTCTTATTGACAGAGAAGACATCGTGCTCTGGCGCCAAAAATACTTACATCAAATAAAAGAATACAAAAGACAGGGAAAATACGTTTATTACCAAGATGAGACCTGGCTGAACGAAGGTACGAATACTAATCAATATGTCATGAAAGTAAATGCAAATGTCGTTGCTTATCTATGATATTAAATCACTATTCTTTCTTCCTCAGGGCATACTACGAAAAAGGGCTGGGTTGACACTACCATTACTTCACCACGGCAAGCATTTATAGAAGGTTTGACCACAGGCCTGAAATTTCCGTCAGGAAAAGGCAAAAGACTTATAATTAGCCATATCGGGGGAGAAGAAGGTTTTATAGAAGACGGTTTAATGCTGTTTGAAGCGAAAAAGGGATCCGAAGACTATCACAAAGAGATGAATGCTGAATGCTTTGAGAACTGGTTCCGCGGGCTTTTACCAAAATTGAAAAGAGATTCGGTTGTGATAATTGATAATGCACCCTACCACTCCCGGAAGATTGAAACTTTGCCAACGATGTCATGGACCAAGTCAAAAATACAACAGTGGCTTTCTGGTAAAGATATACAATATGAAGAAAAAATGATTAAAGCTACTCTCCTTGACATTGTAAAGCAGCATAAAGATCGGTTCTGCGTCAAGTACGCTGTGGACGAGATGGCAAAAGAGCAGGGTATCACAATCTTGCGACTGCCCCCTTATCACTGCGAGCTCAACCCTATCGCGATGGTTTGGGCTCAGGCAAAGGGGCATGTCGCAAGAAACAATAAAACATTTAAAATGAATGAAGTAAAAACCCTGTTCGAAGAGGCACTCTCCAATATCACTGCAGAGAAGTGGAAGAGCTGCGTGGACCATGTCATAAAAGTTGAGGACGAAATGTGCCATCTCGATCCCCGTATCGACAGTATTATCGATAGTTTTATTATTAATGTTACCGAAAGTGATGATGATAGCAATATATCAGAAAGTGAATAAAATTATTTTCATACACATAACATGCATTTTCATTGTACCAAAATAACTTTTCTAAAATACGAGTAATACACCCTCATAAAGAAGAAAGTTAAAAGCCTTTAAAAATAAAAATAAATATGAATATTTTAATTTAAGGTAGTTGATATATGTTAGCTTAGGGTAAGTCTGAAAAGCAACAGTTATGCTGAGACTCTGCCTTTTCATACCTTTGTAAATATTTTTTTGGATGAATAAATGACTTCTATCTATCTATCTATTTAGCTTAAGCATACATTACTTTGACATAGACTTAGTTTTACATAATACAAATAAAAAATGTTTTATCTCCACACCACAAAACTAAGTATGTACATTTCAGCACAGGAGATACAATTTTTGTGGAGGGCTGTTGCCTAAACTAAGTTTAAACCTGTGTTATAGGACATTAGTCCTTCCCTCAGGAGTCCACATTACTTAGTGACCATATCACCAGGGAGCCGTTTCATGAAGCTACAAGTTACAAATTACAAGTACAATTTGATGTACATTGCGTAGACAATGAGGTAAAACGATAAGGGCTTCCAGTTTTGGCGAATTGGCTACGCAATGAATATCAAATTGTAACTTGTTACTAGTAAATTGTTGCTTCGTGAAACGTGGCCCAGATGAGTGATTGAATCATATCTTTTTAGCACAACACTATATTTTTTTCTCAAAAAAGCGGTAACCCACCATATGTCAGATTACTCCGTTCAATTAAAAATCCTACTTTAGGTACGAAATTATGTTGTGATTTAGAGATATAAATAATATCTTGTTGGCATAGTGAGATAATTTACACTTTAAAACATTTTGTTGATGTTACTTGCTAACAGGATGTTAGAACTAGAAGTTGTTGTTTTTGTTATTTCATACAAGAGAAGTCAGTAAGTAGTAATTATAATTATATTACACCCCGATGTTTAAAACCGTTTAAAATTGAGACATATTTTGTTTATAATAATTGAAATAACAGAAACAAAGATAGCCTGTTTTTAGAAAAAAACATGGTGTTTTTCTTATTGCTTAGTGACTATAGTAAGTCATATAGTTATATTTTTATTTTTTTTGTTGTGTTGACAAGAGGGTCAATATTTCGTTATATTTTATGACTACTTAGTCTTGTTATTTTCTTTTTATTTACTCGTTGCAAGAAAATCAGCAATAGTTTGTATAGTTGTTCGATTTTAAATAATATTTCTCAAGTCCACCTACAGTGGGCTGGCTTGTAGTTTGGCGCGAGCCGGGCGTCCGACTTTACCTGTACTATGTTGCGTAATCGGCGCGCGTCTTGCGTCGGCTGCCATTGAGTGCTCTTGAGAGACAGTTGTCGGTTGGTTGCCGGTTGAAACGCGCACGCGCTTGTTGTCCGACCGTTTGAAATATGTTCGGGTTTTTTGCTGTGCTGTGCACGCCCTTTGAACTTTTGAAGTTATTATTAGCAAAAAACGTCTATTGTGAAATAACCAGTTAATAACCAGTTACTGATTTGAGTGAAGTAAGCGGCCAACATTGAGGGAAGTAATCGGCGAGCAAGTACTTACACACCTTTTATTTAATTTATTTTATGTATTAATATTTACAGGAACATTAATACAAATCACTTTAGCTGTTAGATACTGAGTTTAAATTCTTGCCGTACGGATTCCTAACACGAAGCTGGCTGCTTGTAAAGGTTAGTTACATTTATTAATTTTGAACCCATTCTAAATATTGATTGTTTGTTTGAATTTTTAGATTTACGGCACAGAACTGATAATTGGTTGGTATAATCGGGTTATTTTCCACGCCGTGTAAATATCACCATTTGTTGCGTCGATTATTGTCAAATTACCTACAACTTCCGTTTATCGCGTCCAGATCGGAAGTCATTTCTATAGGACAAATTTTATTCCTTTTAAATCAACGATATTTTCTGATCAGTCGGGATCGGATGTCATTGTTCACTTCAAAATAGGTATTGAGATAAAATTTTGTTGAGACTTTTTGATTTTGTATTCTACTTATTGTTTCGACCCTTCCGAGGGGTTCGAGTAGACGTCTCATTATAACTCTATTCTTGTACGATTCCTAACAATTAGGAATATTAAAATTTTTGATAATAATTTTCTGACTTTGATGTGCATAACCTCGGAAGCACTAGTTGTACTCCTGGGTTGTATGTAACCAGAAATACATTTTGTTGTTTTATTTTGCGTCTGGGCGGTTTTTTTACTACGTTGAATCTATTTTAACCGTTTGCCGTGTTTACCGTATTCCGGGAATTTCCGGTAATTTTTTCTTTTCCTTTTTCTTGATAATTTTTTTTGCCTTGCTTTTTGAAATAAGTTTGTACCGATCGTTGCGGGCCTATTTGGGCATCGGATTACCTTGGTAACGGATTATTAAGTTAATTAGCACGTATTTTATTCATAAGAGTTCTTTGCGTTTTTCTTAATTTTAAGTTATATCGTTGACTTTCGACGATACTGCGCCTCGTAACGCGGTTGCAGAAACGCGGAGTGACGAGTGTGACTACGGTTCGAATACTACCTACTCGTGGTCGCACTTTTCACATTTGCATCCTCTTAACCGAGGGTGCTGGTAGCAGAGCTGCTTCGGGTTCGCTGCGTTCGCTACTGTCGCGTTCAATAGTAAAAAGGGAAATTTTGTTTTTATGCTGTTTAGTCGTATAGTTTATTTTAAGGGGTCAGTATTCCGTAAGGTTGTATGACTGATTATGCAGTATTCGACAGTAGAAAGAAAGGCTATTTTGTTAGTGACCGAGTAGTTTAGTTTTTCTGTTGTGTTAAACGGCTGTTATGTTTTGTTTAGAGTAGCCGGTAGCCGTTAGACGGATTGTTTATTTTTAATGGTTTAAGGAACAAGAAAGGGATGTAGTTAGTACAATAGTAAACAATTTGATGTAAAAAATAAAAAATAAAAAAAAACAAAAATATCACGATGATTACCGTAGATTATAACCGAATGGCATATATTTTGTCATAACCGACCCTAATGATTTAAAAAAAAACTTTAAGTATGTTAGTGCAGACGAACAAGATATACTGTGCTGTGATTTTTTCCTTGCAGGAAAAAATCTCGCTGTCCGGGGGGAGAGTGTAATGACCCACACCGAGCACCCCACATGAGCCCGCTTCTGAGTGCGGCCCTGGATGCGCGACCCTGAGTACAGCCCTGACCAGTGGAGACATGGAGGGGCAAAGCGACTCGATAAAAAGCCAGACGCGCGCGGAGGAGAAAACAGCCACACCAGTCTCGCCAACCACAGCGGCGAAGCAAGACGTCCCGCGGCTAGGCGCGTAAACCAGCCCATGTTTATACCCGTATAACCGTTCCGTTTACTACTACCGTATTTCCGAAAATATTTATCTTGTGTTCACGCTCGTTCGACGCCTGCTGCCTCCGCCTGCACTGCTCCTGTAAGTCCGTTCCGATCTTTCTGATTAGTCACGATTTGATTTATTGCGCATACCTATATCCTGGCCCTGATTTACCGTTGCTTGTTCATTTTAATCGTGATCACATTTGCTTAACGCTGTGGTGTTTTATGTGAGAAAGCTCCAGGTGGCGGTCTCGGCTACAGCCGGTGAGAGCCCCTGTCGAGCTAGGGAGGCGGTCTCGGTTGCGAACCGGTGAGAGCCCCCAGGTGTGAGTGTAGCCCCAGGCGGCGGTCCCAGCTACAGCTGGAGAGAGCCCCTGTCGAGCTAAGGGTGGCGGTCTCGGTTACGAACCGATGAGAGCCCCCCCGTGTGAGTGTAGCCCCAGGCGGCGGTCCCAGCTACAGCTGGAGAGAGCCCCTGTCGAGCTAAGGGTGGCGGTCTCGGGTACAACCCGGTATGAGAGCCCCCGGGTATGAGCAAGGCTCCAGGTGGCGGTCCCGCCTACGGCAGGTGAGAGCCCCTGGTGAGCCCAGGGAGGCGGTCCCAGTTCCGACCTGGCGAGAGCCCCCTGAATGACGTGGCGTTAACCAAATAAAATCCCGATCGTCACTGTCACCATACGTTCCGTTTGTCGTACACTGTTTAAGTAGATTTCGCATACCGTATCGCGCAGGGCTCCTATTATATCCTGAACCCGTTCCCGTAACCCCTGCGTCCCCATCCATTCAGCGAATCGCACCACTGTGTAGGACCAAATGCTCATACACGCACGAACGTAGCTATTGCTATTATTATATAATAACTGCCGTAGACATCGCTCGCACCAATAAATGTAATTCTACCGTCATTTCGCAAATAAATATACCTGTGTTAAACCGTCTCCGTGTTTATCTTGACCTACCTACCCCCGCTAGACACTAAACCCTGAGTTAATTAATGTCAATGGATGAGCTAGCTGGCCACCCCATTACAAAGTGATAAGCACTCATGCTCGTAGCAGTCATAACGAAGTCATGAAGAGAAGACCCTTCTGTTTCCTACATTTATCATAAATTTTACATGTATAACGTGAGCCTTAACTATGACGGACTGGTAGGAAATGACCTTTTGATGCAATTAGGTGCAACGATCAATTTGAGGGATCAAATGCTCAAAACAGACAATTTCGAAATTTTTATTGTTCAAAATTGCTGTGGGTATTCATTAACTCTACCTGCACGATCTGAAATGAGAGTTAAATTACCAACCAATTTATATTCGGGCCAAGGTATTTAGAATTACACTAAATTTGAAGATGGCATTCGCATGCCTGCCGCACTTGTCGAATGCGTTAACGGATACGCAACAACTATAATTCAAAATGCGCTGGAAGAAGACATGATCTTAAAATGCAGTGATCCATTCTTAGTTACAGAATTTCACCCAGATGAAGTTCAAACCAACCACACTACTGATGATATAAAAGATATTGAAATAGATGGACTGTTAAGAAAAAATCTAAACAACAAACTAAGACTCGATCATATGAATGATAAAGAAAGAGATGTGTGTACAGATTATGCGAAGAGTATAGAGATATATTCTTTTGTGACAAAATTACCCTTAGTTTTACTAATCACGTATAACATTACATCAGAACGAAAGTAGATCAACCCATTTATACAAGACCCTATAGACAGGCCGCGGCTCAGGCTGAAGAAGTTATACGACAAATTGAACAACTACTACAAGACAACGTCATAAAAGAATCTTATTCGCCGTGGAGTTCACCGGTTCACCTGGTGCCTAAGAAGCTAGATGCTTCTGGCGTTCCTAAATTCAGAATGGTTATAGACTATAGACGACTGAATGAAGTGACTAATGACGACAAATACCCTCTTCCAAACATCACCGATGTTGGAATGTAAACGTAAACTTTGATGTATGTATAACAGGCTCCGTAAACGCGACTAGTTTAGTCTATCAAGATGTCAAGCTTACGTCAATTTGATAGTGACATGTATTGATGAGAAAAAGTGGCCCTGCCTTTAATCACCACCCGTTCTGAATTCTGAAGAAGAATTTTTGGTAGTCCTGATCTCCTGTAGCGGGTTCAAGTACAGGAAGTGTACAGGATTGACTGATACTGAAGACAAACGAAGATTTCTTCTTAAAAGTTCGTTTATTATATAAAACTGAATTTACACTTGACTTTTAACCTGAAATTACGTGTAGCGAGATTAACAAACTTGCTACATAACTCAACGCTCGCACAGAGCTCCAGACACGAGCCAAGACACACAGTCACGCTACGAGTCACGACAACGTCTCGATTGCGACCACGATTGCGACTTGAGTGCGACTGAATAGAACAAAGATTGATTCAATTTCTTATAGTCTAGTTAGCTTATTGATCGATAGATGTCGTTAGTATGCGCGAAATGAGATTCTTATTGAAAATATAAAAACATGTTAATTTGCATTAACATTTCCTGCCACGGGGGGCAAAAGGATGAAAATCTGAAACATGAATACTATAACTGAAACTGACCAACGACATTTATCTTTACATGAAATTAAATCTTAATAAATAGATAACAAATAAAATTGGTTTTATTTACAATACAACTTACTGTTCTAATTATCATTATCACTATCTGAAATAGGCAGTTTACATAATTTAACTACTGGCCTGACTAATTCACCATTCTGAGTTTTTAATTTTACTGATCTGACTACTGAATCTTTACCTGAATACAATTCAATTACTCTACCACGTTTCCATTGTAGTAATGGTGAATTTTCATCAATAATTAGAACTAAATCATCAATTTTTAAGTTATCTGACTGAGTAAACTATTTATTTCTAGACTGAAGTGAAGTTAGGTATTCTAATCTCCAACGAGACCATATATTCTGATACATTTTTTGTAGCATTTGAAATCTAGACAAACATGACATTTTAGTGTCTTTCCAATGAGGCTCTGGTAATCCTACTAGAGGCTGACCAATGATAAAATGACCTGGGGTAAGTACCTCCAAATCACTTGGATCCTCTGACATAGGAACAAGTGGTCTGGAATTTAATATTGATTCTATTTTTGAAAATACTGTTGAGAGCTCCTCGAAAGTAAGAATAGTCTCACCTATTTCACGTTTCAAAAGCTTCTTAGCGCTCTTCACTGCTGCTTCGAACAGTCCTCCCATGTGAGGTGCTGCCGGCGGGTTGAATTCCCAGCTGATATTCTGACGCCTAAACTCGTTCATGAGAACGTGTTCGTGAGTTAATAAAAACTGATTTACCTCTCGTAAGTAGTTATTGGCACCTACAAAATTTGTACCTCTGTCTGACCTGATGAGTGAAAGAATACCTCTTCGACTGATGAATCTAGTGAATGCAGCTATGAAGGCTTCGACTGATAGGCTGGATACTACTTCTAAGTGCACCGCCTTTGAAGCTAAACACACAAAAACACACAAATAAGCCTTGACTGATTTAGCATTTCTGAGAAGACTAGATTTGACTAAGAATGGTCCAGCAAAGTCTGTTGCTGTGCCCGAGAATGGACGTGCAGCAGTGACTCGATCTGCTGGCAAGTCTGCCATGAATGGCGGCTGAATCGACGGACTGAATCTGAAACATATAATACAATTTCTGATTACACGCGACACCTGTCGTCGTACTGATGTTATCCAATAGTCTCTTCGTAATATAGCTATCAATGCATTTGTCGCTGCATGACAATAGCTTCGATGATAGTGTCTAATGAGTAATGTAACGAATTTCTGATCTTTAGGAAGCAAATAGGGGTGACGTGAGCCGTATTTCAGCTCTGAATTTTTCAATCGTCCGCCCACTCTGATAATACCGTCTTCATCCAGAAATATACTTAATTTCTGCAGTGAGGTACATACCGACTTGCCCCTTTTGATAGTCACAATTTCTTCATTGAAGTTCTGTGATTGAATATACTTAATCCAGTGTTTCGTTGCATTACGCGTTTCTTCGAGAGACAGGATCCGATTGATGTTGCGTTTCTCCCTGGATAACTTTAGATTTCTGATGAATCTAAATACATATGAAGTGACATTGATTAGTCGATTGAATGTGCTGACCTTTTCTAGTAACAACTGCTCCCATGACTTATCCTGAGTGATAACAGTTACGGTTTTCTTATAACCCGGAATATCTGTCGGTATATTGATCGTAGGTCGTGGCCATTTATGTTCGGGTCTTTCTAACCAAAAGGGTGACCACCACATTCTGTTAGTAATAAGATCCTTGGCTGACGAACCTCTTGATGCAATATCTGCTGGGTTTAATTCTGACTGAATATGTCTCCAGGTGATGTCACGTTCCGATTTCTGAATGTACTGAACTCTATTACATTCAAACGTTTGAAGTGTGTGAGGCTCTGACCGTATCCATGAGAGAGCGATTGAGCTGTCTGACCATGCATTGATACTGTCGAGTTTTACTGATCCCTCGTAAGTTGCTGCTACATGATTAAGCAACTTGCAGGTTAAATGAGCTGCACTGAGTTCGAGTTTTGGTATAGTCTGGCGTGTCTTCTGCGGAGCGACTCGTGACTTAGCCATAACTATACGTACCATGACGTTTCCTGATGAATCCTCGGTGCGAAGATATATGCATGACGCATATCCTGTTTCTGATGCGTCAGCGAAGCCGTGAAGTGAATATGATACTGCTTGATGAATGACTACACACCTGGGTATTTGAAGATCTGAAAGATAACTAAGATCTGATAAGAATGCTTCCCATTGACTGATAATATTATCAGGGACTGGTTCATCCCAGTTTATTCCATTCATGAATAATGTTTGAAGCATGACCTTGAATCTGATGATGACTGAGTTACAATATCCACATGGATCATACAGTCTTGCTATTGTACTGAGTATGTTTCGCTTGGAGACAGCTTGTCCTGACGGAATGTTTATCTGATAAGTCATAACATCTGAAGTTGGATCCCATTGGATACCTAAGACCTTGATAAAAGTCTTATCTTCCTGGTCAAATCTATGAGGGATTTCACAATGATCTCCTGGCAGATCTTGTAACAGATCTTGGCTATTTGATGACCATTTTCTTAGTTCATAGCCTGCACTTTTCATAAGGTCTATGATTTCCGTTTTTAATGTCTGAGCTTCTAGCAGAGTGTCTGCTCCCGTCAGAATGTCATCAACGAAAACATCTCTCCTGACAGTTTGTGACGCCTTAGAGTTGGGGTGTGATACCTCCCAATCGTTTGCTAGTTGAAGCAATGTCCTGATCGATACGTAAGGACTTGACCTGAGCCCATATGTGTTAGTATTTAACTCATATACCTGAATAGGGTCTGATGGATTCTTTCTCCATAGAATCAACTGATACTTCCTGTCGTCAGGATGTATCCATGTCATTCTGAACATCATCTTGATGTCTGTAGTGAATACAATCTGATGGCGTCTGAAATTTAATAAGATTTTAGTAATATCATTCTGAAGCGGAGGTCCTGAATGTAAACATTGATTTAATGATATGTTATTTGACGTTTTCGCACTACCATCAAATACTACTCTGAGTTTGTCTGATCCTTTCTTGAAAATACCATGATGAGCAATGAAATAGTGTTCTGAATCAAAACTGAAATGACATTTTGACATATGTCCCATTTGTTCATACTCATTCATGAATTCCTGATACTTCTTTGCATAAGATTCATTCTTACTTATTTTTCTCTCAAGCGCCTTGAAGCGCTGAATAGCAACGGCCTTTGATTCACCTAATTTCGGTCTGTCTGATAATAATGGTAGGCGTACCATGTATTTGCCATCTGGCAATCTGATTGTACTTTTCTGATAGAGTTCCTCACACTCCTTGTGTTGAGGATGCTCAATTTTATCAATAGGTGGCTCTTCTGACTTCCAAAACTTTTCAATGGCTTGTTCTAATCTAGTGATATTAGTGCCATAATATTGTACTGAAGTTGTATTACCATTATGGTTTGCTGATGAAAACTGATATGATGATAGCTCTGAAGTAGGTCCCATGATGACATGACCGAAGCAGGTGCCATACGCTGCCAAACCTGAAGTTGAAAGAACGATTTTTGTACCATCAAAGACATAATTTAGGACATCTGTTCCTAGTATCAATTCTAGGTCTTGTGAATGACCTAATGACTGATCAGCTAACTGAATATTATATTTTTTACTGAATCCTGAAGTCTGCTTTTGAAAGGATGGCATTACTGAAGTAAGTGAGTACATGATCACTGCTTGAGTACTTATTATAGGTACAGAATATCTGATAGGTTTGATTACAATTTTAGTAATCTGATTTGGCTGTTTAACTGATTTATTACCAACACCTACAATCTGACATGAATGTGACTGTCGATGCAAATTAAGCTTGGTTACTAATGAATCCTTGATTACTGATACACTTGCACCAGTATCTAACAAAGCTCTGACCTGAATATACTGACCGTGGTAATTTCTGACTGAAACCATAGCTGTAGGACACAGTCCAGCAGCTGGTGAAATTGCACCGACAGTAGCCGTATCTCATTCTGATCGTTGTCCAAATCTTAATTGCTCGAACTGAACATTTGCCTGACGGACCCTTTGACCGGGGCGCCTAGCACTGGAGTGAGTTTGAAACTGATAGGTATCATCATTTCCGTCTGACGATCGCGTTTCCTTCGCAGGTGAAGGCGTCCTTTGACGCAGAGGCGAAACTGAGCGTTGTGACGCACCAGGCGTAGGCTGGTAGCCACTTCGTGGGGTCTGAGTAGTCTGACGTGAATAGGACTGAGAAGACTTTGATGGCTTGACATCTTCAAAGCATAACAGCGTGTTATGCTGGTCTGAGTTGCAGTGTTTACACCATGAAGCAGTTGAGCACTGACGGGCCTCATGCTGTCTGAGACAAACTTGACAAAAGTCTTCTTTAGCTGCCCATATCTTACGCTGATATGGGTGCAACTTGAGAAAGTCTCTACATCTGTACAGGGAATGGGTCTGATCGTGGCAGTAAGAGCAAACAGAAGTCACCTGATGTCTTCTGGTTGCAGCTGATGAAACGCCTGTAGTCATAACTCGCTGGCGAGGCTGACTCTCCTGAGCACGACGGTTCTGAATAGGCGTCGGCGGCGTGCGCTGCGCTGACGACGGCGAGCGACGCACTAGCGGTGGCGTACGACGCACTGATGGCTGAGTGCGATCAGGGACGGCAACCTGAAGTCTGCATTGCTCGTCTAGCAACTCCAGCAACTGATCAAAGGTTGGGAGCTTCTCCGGGTCCTTCCCAAACCTTTCCTCGAACGTCTGCCGAATTCTAACTGGCAACTTCTGCAACGTAATAAATACGAGTAAATAAGACCAGTCAGAAACCGGTAGCTTGAGCTTTTCGAGGGCCTGAACACTCTCACGCAGTGGATCATAAAATTCCCTACGTAGGTCTGATGATTGAGTGACCGTAGGAAGCCTGAATATACGGTCTAGGTATGAATCGGTCAATAACCGTGGATTATTGTATCGTTTGCGCAACAACTCCATAGCTACTTGATAGTTTGCTTTGTCCATACCCAAATGGCTTATAACTGATAATGCTTCACCAGTGAGGGAAGCTCTGAGATAATAATGCTTCTCAGAATCTGACATATTAGGTCGTTGATCGACTAATGACTGAAACAAATCATAAAAACCTAGCCATTCCATACACTGACCGCTGAATTTTGGTAGTTCAATTAATGGTAACTTGGCTCTTACCTGATCTGGTTGATCGTCATTGTTGCGATCATCGTCACCACCTGAGTTCCCGCCTGAGTTCTTACCAGTTAAGTAAAGTTCTTCAACCTTTGAATATAATATATTTATCTCTGAAAATGAAGTTTTTATAAGTGTGAGCTCGTCTTGGTCCTCAACCTCACTCTCATACATAAGTATAACTTCGTAAGCCTCAACGAGATCGGGAATAGAATCTGACGAAGTGCTTGTATGTTACTGACGATACTATACTTGAAGACGTACTGTTTATAGTATTAAAGAAGTCAGTTAACATACGAGCCTTGGCCTTGAACTGAGCCTTAGCTTTAGTTAAAGCTGTGTTTGTCATGTTTACCTGATTTGGCCTAAAAAACACTTAAAATATTAAAGTAAATTCTCAAATTATTTCAACGTAAACAAACTGAATAAACTGACAGCTAAATGACTGAACTGAATTGACTGAACTTAATGATCTATTAGAATGAACTTAAAGAGTCACTAGTGATGTGCTTCTACGATCGATGCGATAATCGATAAAGTCCGGTGAACTAAACTGTCACTGAACCGGTCTTGACTGAATGGTGAGTGAGTGAAGTCCACTTCCGATCTGAATACAGTCACTCGACACTTGCGCGACGACTGACCGACCAACTGAAGCTGATTGGCTGACTGAAGTTGTGGCTGATTGATTGATGTCAACCAACCCCGATGCACGTGGTTGACACGCGGTGCTGTGATGAATATGGCTGCTGCACTGATGAATTTCAGAGGTTAAGATAACCTCCAAACTGATGATGATGATGTTTTTTCTGAACAACCTTATTTATCTTGCGCCTTCCTCTAGGCTTTACTGAGCGTAGTCTTGAGTCTTGTATGAAGTACTCACGACGTAGAACGGCACTCGACGTTTGTTCGACGCAGTCCAATCTGAATCTTACTGATATAACTGATGATGAATCGCGCTGATAACTGACGGTGCGATCGTGCTGATGACGCTTTCGCGTATATTCCACTTCTTGGAATTTCCAAACTGACGCTGGTGGTGTCTTTGGTTCCCCTCATGGGCCACCAAAAATGATGAGAAAAAGTGGCCCTGCCTTTAATCACCACCCGTTCTGAATTCTGAAGAAGAATTTTTGGTAGTCCTGATCTCCTGTAGCGGGTTCAAGTACAGGAAGTGTACAGGATTGACTGATACTGAAGACAAACGAAGATTTCTTCTTAAAAGTTCGTTTATTATATAAAACTGAATTTACACTTGACTTTTAACCTGAAATTACGTGTAGCGAGATTAACAAACTTGCTACATAACTCAACGCTCGCACAGAGCTCCAGACACGAGCCAAGACACACAGTCACGCTACGAGTCACGACAACGTCTCGATTGCGACCACGATTGCGACTTGAGTGCGACTGAATAGAACAAAGATTGATTCAATTTCTTATAGTCTAGTTAGCCTATTGATCGATAGATGTCGTTAGTATGCGCGAAATGAGATTCTTATTGAAAATATAAAAACATGTTAATTTGCATTAACATGTATCTTCTCTCTCTCTATTGCTCTGATCGTACTGAATGTTGTGTCTTCCGATAAACTTAAATCTCTGTAAAACCTAACAATCATATATTATTCTCAAGATGTCTATCAAGATGTCAAGCTTACGTCAATTTGATAGTGACATGTATCTTCTCTCTCTCTATTGCTCTGATCGTACTGAATGTTGTGTCTTCCGTTAAACTTAAATCTCTGTAAAACCTAACAATCATATATTATTTCTGCCCTAACCCTTCAGGTTATGGGCCCAGGGTGTTATCCCTGCGTAGCAAACAGTTTGTTTTCCAGAAAAGTTGTAAAAACGATATAAAAATATTCAAATATATCGTTCGTCGACGTGACACAATGGCAAACAATGGAAGCACAGGTATGTCGATACCACTGGAGAAATTGAGAGGAATCCAGGATTACCATAATTTTTGCAATGAAAATGCCTTTGGTCTATGAAGATTTATGGGAATATGTGGTATCTGACTAAAAAGCTACAGACAAGAAAGGTATGAAAGCTTTAGCAAAAATATGCTTGTCAGTGCATACATCAGCATATCCTCACGTTAGAAATGCGAAATCTGCTTTCGAAGCTTGGAATAATTTACAATAATCTTATGAGGATAAAGGTTTGTGCAGAAGGCTAAGTTTTTCGAGAAGTCTGTTCAGCATGAAACTGTGTGAGTACGCTATGTTCGGGTATCCTCGGCGCAGGGTGAGGCGCTCGGGCGCCGCGCCGGCAGTCTAGCGCGGGGAGGCATCCAACGAACACGATCTTACTTAGTTATATTTACGTAGTTGTCAACGCGTGTGTTTCATGAGTGTGCCTTGTTACTTACTTACTCTAATTCTTCATTAAAATAGTGTTCGCGTAATTTACACGTTTCATTTCTGAGCAAATCTACTCCCTTTTAGCTCAAAAGTGAGATGAACTCCGTCCAAAGTGAATATTCGGCTCGCGCTCGTGCTATTACCAAATATGGTCATCTAGTGCTCGCGTATCTTTACCTTTTATGGTAATATCTATCATCATTGGCGCGCGGCGATTAGCGCATTGTCTAGGCCACGCCTCTCCGCCAATCCTGTGCGGTTGCGGTGCGGTGCGGTTTTCGCGGTCCGTCCTACCCCATCGAGCGGACAGTTTGATCCCGGATGTCTTCCGTCATACTTGCGTGCGTAAAATAACAAATCGCGATCGAAAATCCATCTTGTGTGGCAAACTTAGCGAGGTTTTGCCTAATTTCATTATGAATAGTGGAAGTGATAAGAACGATGCAGAGCTCAATTGTATGCGGGGCGTGAGCTATTATCTAGCTTGGAAGCTAGAGTAGACCAGCGTCTGCGATCGCTGGAATCGGAGGTGTACGGTGCTGGTGAGGATGGCTCATTCACGCCACCGTTACCGCCACCATCCACGGCCTTGATAATAATGATGCCGGTGGGAACCCGGTGCTCCACGGTCATCACCACCAAGCGGCACACGGAACTGTGCCAACAGAGCCAGTACGCGCAGCTCCACTACGCAGTTTTCTTTCGCGGCGCGAGGCTGATGGTGACTTTGTGCTTCAGCGCGATTTAACTAAGCGAGGCGAATTCTATATAGACTGCAAGCTGTACAAGACGCAAGATATAGAACCGCCTCTATGTACGGACCCTAGGCTGCGCTACAAGGTCGCTCTATCGACTTACAAATGTGCGTTTAACCATGGGAGCCCAACACACAAAGCTGTCTTAGATTTAATTGCTGCGGCAAGGGAAGAGTTGCGTAATGTACAACCAATTTCTTATCCATCCAACACCTTTTTTTATTTTATTTTATAATGTTTAAGATTTTATTGGAACTTTATACTTCGTTGAATCTTTATTGTGTTTAAGCTAATGGTATTACATTTTAATTGTGTTTATTGTGTGCTGTATGTTACGCTAATAAAACTTTCCTTACAGAGACTCTCAGAGTCTGAATTAAATGTTATAAATAAATAATAATAGATATGTCAATTTACTTACGTTATTTTGTAATCATTTAATAATAGATTAGATACAATAATAAATTTACTTACCGTGTTGTGTACCTATCATACTATTTTTTTTTCTTTTACAGAGACTCTAATCTGAGTCTGAAAGTCTATAAATATAAATAAATTTAATGTCCTATTTGGAAACCCAAAATCATGGCATTTTGTGAAACCTGTAACGTTAACGTTTTACATTTTCAATCACATAAAAGATCGAATATACATAAATTATATTCATTACTTCGAACACAATAAGAAAATAATTATATAATAGCAACAGCTTTTAAGATCAGAATCAACAGTTATAGGATTAATCCTAAATGACTATGCTGTGCATTCCAGCAAACCCACACCAAATTTTAAAAAGGAAACTATATGTACTTACCGCATAAATCATCATGAATTATTTTTAAAACATTTTTATTTTTAAAATCACGATTTGTCATGGTTATTATTGACAATTTATCAATACCTAATATTTAATAGATATCTATTAAAAAGTATGCCTAGTTTGAATACAACCAAATTAAGCACACTGTCAAAGCTCAAAATATGCTGGCTTCTTATGTAGAGTATTTTAAATCCATTATATGTTGTACCTTGTCAATATTTTTTTTATGAAGTAAATGTAATTTTTCGTCAAAGGTCAATTTAAATGTGTTTCCTTTCATCAATGCATTAAGAACAAAATGTAATTTGAACCCTAACATTTTAGAACTTTTTGACAATATATGTACTTATTATACAAATGTTGTTTTTTTTTTGTACAGTCGCCAGCACATTTATGTGTACAGTTGTATTATGAAAACGATCTTAATTCATATGGATTGAGAGCGTTCTCAAAATCTTCATGTTACGCTTGATGTGTTGCTGTGTGTACATAGCGTCTACAAACATTTCGTATAATAATAATAGATATTAGATAGCTATAAAAATGTGTCTAGTATTTTATAACCAGATAAAAATACTGTCAGAGTTCAAATTATGCTGAATTCTTACGAAGAGTATTGTAAATCCATTATATATTGTACCTTGACTATTTTCATTATTTATGTAATATTTATGAAAGTTCAATTTAAATTGGTACTCTTACATTTTATAATTAAAAAACTAATGTAAGTTGATCCCTAACATATAGACTATAGAGCTTGACGTTTTTTTTTAATACTAAGATAATATGATGAACACACAGTTGTCTCTCTATTTGTTGTTTGTTTTATGAAGTGAAATAAACTATCATAATAATGGTAAGTATTTAAAATGACTTCAAATCGTCTAAACATTTTTCTGGTTTTATTCAGAAATTGTAATAAAGAAATAGAATAAATCAAATATAAAATTATCTTTCTTTTGCTACAGAGTGGTAAGTCAAGTTCGCAATCCTTCGAAACTCAGAATCAAGACTACATTCCCTATTTTTCTCAACCAAACGAAGCATTTAACTATGAACCTTTATCGCAAGATATTGAAGGATATTTAAAATACCAAAATACATATTTAAATCCTATTCAAAATGTACCTGCCCAAGAGCCGTCAAAGCAAACAGCCAGTAAGAAAAAATTATCCAAAAGGAAACCTAGTGAAATTTTTTGTTCGTATGTTGGAAAGAAAGCGAAAAAAGGGAAACGCTGTAACGTTGCATTTACATGTTTTATCAAATAACCAAATTAATATTAATAAATTTTAAATATTATTATAATTATACACATTTATTTATATTTACACGCTTAATGTTATATTTACAATCTTAATTTAATAATTAAATCTATTTTACACATTTATATTTACACAGTTAAATATGGATTGTAAATAAAATAATAAACTGGATATTATTACGCGTTTACACTTTAGCACGCGATTGTACAAGCGCCCGGTTTTGTAAGACGTCATCGAAGTTTCGAGTTGCAACCGTCGTCGCATCCGCGCATCGCTGCGCCAGCGCCAGTCCGCCAGCCCTAGCCAACTTTGTATGGAAGGGATGGGACAATACCTTCAAGGGACCTTGTCAGAGTTTCAAGCAATAAAAAAGTAAATATTTCTTACAATGGTATCCCCGTAACTGGCAATGAGCAGTTTACAATGTTGCCAGTTAATGAAATCCATCAGTTATGGCACCTGGCACTCAGATTTTTTCTTTTTAATGAACAATTTTTAAACAATCGCGAATTTTAATTCATTATCTTCATTAATTAATTTACAACGTGATAGCTTTTTCATAATATTCTAAACGCAAACTTTTTTATAAATTATGAAAATAACACATGTACAGTAAATTTCGTTGAAAATAACACATGTACAGTAAATTTCGTTGCAAAACAATGACAACACATAAAAGTCAAACTGAAAAAAATGGCTTCCTTCCACTTCACTGTTTCTGCGCAAGATTTTGAATTGAATTGAGGTTTTTGTTGCTTTGTTTTGTGTTAATCGAGCAAGATATTTTGAGTGTTTTATTGTGCTTGTGCGTTGAGTTGAGATCTTCTCCTCCGCATCAGTTTTGATTATGGACGTTTTTATAATGACGAAAGGACGTACTATGTATATTTTGTGATCTTCTCCTCAAGAAACCAGTGCAAAATGAAAGACAATAAACGCAAATGTTTTAAGTGTGAATCAACGTCTACAGATCCGGATGTGGTTTTGTACCGATTCCCAAGACCTGGGGTAAAAAATGTACTACGGTGAGTACTTGCTTTTTGCTCAAACCCGCTACCCTGTGCGTCGGAGCCTCGGAGGTATATGCACTACCTACCACCTAAGCTAAGGAGCCGTCAAAACTATACATACAACTAACTTTTTGTTTCAGCTGTGAATTGTGGGCAAAATACAGCTTTCCTCATGGGCCCTGGTCATCGACAGACTTTCAAAAGAAATTATATTCTGAGCATAGGATGCTGTGCCATAAACACTTTAAACCAACATCCTTTATTGATTTGTCTTTGAAGAAGTTACATAAACATGCTGCTCCTGATGCAGAATGCGATGAGGTAAGTATAAAATATCAATCAAATATAATAAAGTTAATGTATTATCTGTTTTTGTACATAGTAATATTTGGTGTTAGATGAGTTTAAACATTAACACTATGGATATCAATCATGGGCTCTTACGAAATGACCAACATACCATTGAGAGCAGTGTGCTTGTAATTAAACTCAAAGATCGACACAGTCTTAGCAAAATTATCCCTAATTTAATTAACCAATGTTTAAATTAAAGTAATGTTAGTAACAGTTCATCATCATCATCATCATCATATCAGCCATAGGTTGTCAGCTGCTGAACATAGGCCTCTCCCAATGATTTTCAACAGTTATTGTAAGTTAATAAACGGCTTTTTTAATTATTTATTCATGTAATTTTTCAGACTGGACTAGAAAATAGTGCTCATATTGATAATCCAGGAATTCCAGGCCCTTCACATCTAGCTTCAACGAATATGATATCTAATACCCAGCACACGGCACCCAGCGTGTTATACAGCACATCTAAACAGGTATCACTTTTTTTGATATATAAATATCTCTTGTCGAGGTTTTTGTGATTGCATTCCGCTGAAACTTAATATTGTTATTTTATTAATATTGTTATTTTTTTTATTGAATCTGGAGGAATAGACTTTATAAATATTGTAAGAGATTGTAAATTTGACACAATATTTTATTATTATGTACTTCCTTCATCTTTATTAAAATGTTATTCATTTTCAGATTGGGACACAGACTGAAAACATTATGAAACCAGGCCCTTCGCATCCTCATTTGATGGATATAACTAATGCCCAGCATCCACCACTTAATATCGCACAAATCACATCTAAACAGGTATTTTCTAGTTTAAACATTAACATAATAGAATAATCAAACATGGGCTCTTACTGAATGAGATCACATAACACTGATCACACTAATATTATGTAAATACAAATATCTTATCTTACTAATATTATAAATGCGAAAATATATTTGGATGTTTAGATGTTTGGATGTTTGTTCTGCTTTCAAGCCTGAACTACTGGACGAATTGGAACGAAATTTGGAATGAAGATAGTTTGTAACCTGGATTAACGCATAGGATACTTTTTGCCGGGAAACATCTTATTCCCACGGGAAAATCTTACATAGCGCGTTATATAAAAAACTTAAAGTTTGCCAACAGCATGGAGAGAAGTGTACTTGGAATTAAACTCAAAGATCATCACAATTTTAGCAAAATTAGGAAATTAACTGGTGATTTAATTAGATAAATGTTAGTCACAGTAATTATTTTTAGTGAATAAAAGGCTTTTTTTATTTATTTATTTCATTTATTTTTTAGACTAGAACAGAAAATGCTGCTCATATTGATAATCCTGGAATGCCAGGCCCTTATCAAGCTTCAATGAATATATCTAAGACCCAGCACACAACACCCAGCGTCTTCAGCACATCTGAACAGGTATCCGATGTATAAAAATCTCTTGTCGAGGTGTTTGTGGTCGCACTTCTCTAAAACGTATCAACCGATATTGATGTTGTTTTTAAATTGCATCTGTAGGGAAAGACTTTATAGAAGATGGGAGATTGTAAAATATCACATTATAGGGCTTTTTTGCAAATAAATTTTATGATTTATGATTTATTTATGATTTAGGTACTTCCTTCACATTTATAATTTATTTATTTTCTAGATTGCGACTCAGACTGAAAACATAAGAAGACCAGGCCCTTCGCGTCCTCAATTTATGGATTTAACTAATACCCAGCATCCACCACTTAATATCGCACTCAGCACCTCCAAACAGGTATTTTCTTTAATTGATTTACATAGCTTTAAATTATCACCTGCAGTTCTGATCAGTGATAAATAACAATGCAATATTGCAGTGTACCTTGAGGATTGACAAATTGTTTACCAAACCTATTAATTTATTTTTCCAGACTCCCAAACCACCAATGTCTCCAAAAACAAAGATGTATTACGAGAAAAGCAGAAAAGCTATGAAAAAAATTTGTCGTCTGCAAAATTTAATTAAAAATATGAAGAAGAAAGATGCACTACGCGTTGTCGCTGCAGACAATGTAGTAGAATGTTTAGGGAAAAAAATTTCTCCAGGTTTTGCACTTCTCCTTCAAGGACAAATTAAAAACTTTTCGAGGAAATCAAAAGGAAGAAGATGGAGTACAGATGATAAGATAATTGCACTGAGATTATTCAAACGTTCACCAACTTGCTATCGTCTTCTTCGAAGAATATTTTGCTTGCCAGCTCCTAGCTCGATAAAAAAGCTATTAGGGGTTTTCAATATGCCTCCTGGCATAAATGAAAACCTGCTGAAAACTTTGAAAAAGATTACAGAGTCACGAAAACCATCGGACCAAGAGTACATACTAATGTTTGACGAAATGTCTATACGGAAACATCTTCAATACAACAAAAAAAATGATGAGATCGATGGATTTCAAGATCACGGCACCCATGGACGAGCACCCCAAGAAGCCGTCAAGGTTCTGGTTTTTATGATTGCCGGCATTAGGAAATCCGTTAAACAACCCTTGGCATATTATTTGTCTGGGGCAAATGTTACCGCCGATCGAATTACAGTTTTGATAAAAGAGGTACGTACGTAATACATATTTTAATCTATTGAAAATATTATGTAATGCTGTACAAATATGCTTTTTCCATAAACATTTAGTTCCACATAACATTCCCTATGGTATAATTAAACACATTTATATTAATTATTTTCAGACTATACGTGAATGTTTCAAAGCCGGCCTTAAAATATCGGCAACCGTGTGTGACATGGGTGGGACCAACAGACGAGCACTGGCAACCTTGGGTGCAACAGCAGAGCGTCCTGTTATCACCATAGATGACAAACAAGTGGTAGCACTCTTTGATGCTCCTCACTTGTTAAAATGCTTTCGTAATATGTTTATGAAATATAACATAAAATGCGATACAGAAATATTATCAAGTGGAAAGAGTGGAGAAGGTAATTTATTATTTGATTTATTTATTATTCACTACATGAAAATTAATATAAACTGCTAAAACTCACTTGTATAAACCGCAACCGCACACAACCTGAAAAAGGGACTCCGAATACCTATCCCGAAACATGTCGTTTTGAATGACTCATTATACAAGTGAGTTTTATCCGTTTATATTAATATTCAGTATGTCTTACTTAAGTTTAAAAAGTTTAATATTTACTACTCATACTTAAATTCATATAAGCTTTCTGTCCCGTGGATTTATCAGCATACTATTATTAGTAAACTAGCTTTCCGCCCGCGGCTACGCTCGCGTTATGTAAGATTTTCTCGTGGGAATACGACTTCTGCCGGTATAAAGTATCCTATGTGTTAATCCAGGGTACAAACTATCTCCATTTCAAATTTCATCCAAATCCGTACAGCAGTTTAGGCGTGAAAGCGGAACAAACATCCAAACATCTAAAATCCAAATATATTTTCGCATTTACAACATTAGTATTATAGTAGCCTATGTATTATGTCTTTGCCTCGGTTGTTGAAATGCAATCAGCCGTTTAAATGCGATTGCGTAAGGATGGACATGGTGCCTGGAAATATAAGCAGCTGGCACGTTGAATTTTTTTTATGGTTGGCAATCCAGCATGATAAATTTTTGTTTAATAGGTACTACTTACACTTCACTAATGCATAGAAAAAATATATCTATTACAGGATTGGCACAATGGAGCGACATAAAAAAATTTCATGAACTGGACAGTGCAAACCCCAACTTTGTTTATGCTCCGACTTTAAAAAATGAGCATTTAGATCCAAATGCAAGACAAAAAATGAAGGTCAATTTGGCTGCTCAAGTTTTCAGCCACACCGTAGCGGCTGGAATGTTTTCCAAAGTATCCGAAGGTGTGCATTTTTCTTCTCCATATCTCACTATATAATAATATAATATTTATTTAAGTTACTTCTTCTTCTTCATCGTGTGGGTTGTAAGGTCGACAACCGACCTCACAAACCCTAGTTTCAGTGTTATAGAGTCGCCAAAGGCCACTGACTTGGCTCGTGTAACGACTAGACAGTAGCCGGGACCAACGGCTTAACGTGCCTTCCGAAGCACGGAATCATCTTTCTTATCGGACAATCAGGTGATTCAGCCTGCAATGTCCTAACCAAACTGGGAAAGTCTCACAAAGAGATTTTTGTTTGACAGTGTCCCCACCGGGAATCGAACCCGGAACCTCCGTAATGAGCGGCGACATCTCGACCACTCGGCCACGGAGGCTGTGCGGAGGCGGTGGACTCATTTTGTTAGTTGAAAACTTATCCTAATGTTAGTGGCAGATTTATTACAATTAATTTAAATAATATTTATTTCTTATTTAATCCTCCTGGAACTTGTAGTCCACAGCAGCAGTGTCGCGTGTTTAATAAACGTGTTTTCTTAGATTGTATATTATTATTACAAAAAGAAAAACAAGTTTTCTTATCGTTTCAGGAACACTGCCACCTTCAGCTGTGGTCACAGCAACATTACTTTCCAAAATGGATAAACTTTTTGATTTGGTGAACAGTGATTCACCAGACAGGCGCAGAGGGAAGCCACATGCAACGAATATGTCGAACACCTCGCCACATTTGAATTATTTTAAAGAGATGAAAAAATTCTTCAAAAAACTTGAATTCGTTGGATGTCCACGTCAACCTCCATCACTCGAAGGATGGGTGTGGACATTAAATGGTCTGGAAATAATCTGGATGAAAATAAAATCCACTTATCCAGACGTCAAAAGTCTCCAAACAAGGCGTCTACAACAAGATGCCTTGGAAAACCTTTTTGGATGTATTCGGGGGAACTGTGGGTCTAATGTAAACCCAACTACCAGTGCCTTCATTGGAGGACTTAAAACCGCAATAATGACAAATCTAGCCCACATTTCCTCCGGAAATTGTGAGACCGATGAAAATAGGGCAGTTATAGAAAACTTTAAAGTTCTACTAACCACACCCTCATCCATATGCACAGAAAGTGACTCTTCGCTGCTTCCTCTATTCCACACCTCTTTTGCAACTGAAAATAATATTGAGGATGGAATATTGGAAAGCAGCGGTGAGATTCAAGCCTGTGCATATGTTTGCGGCTTTTTGATTAAGAATAATAAAAACAGACAGTGCACAGACTGCAAAAAGGTTTTAGAAGCGCAGGAAGTAACTTTAATACACAATTTTGCAGAAAATAAAGAATACTATGACACAAAAAAATGCCTTCATTATGCATCCAAAAATTTAATACAATCTGTAGAAAATTGTGCTAGCATTATAAATATAAACTTGACAGAAAACGCATCAAAGAAAAAATTAAAGCAGTCTGTCATAAATTCACTGCCAAATGAGTTGTTTGACTTTTTAAAAGAATGTATGTTGCACTACAAGGAAAATGTTGAATATATAAAATGTAGCGTTTTTTACATATGTGTAAAGCGATTTTGCACTCTTAAAAACAGAAAATATACCGAGGAGGCGTCTAAAACAGCTTTAAAGAAAAAAATTGAAATTTTAAAAAATCAATAACTTGTCAAGGTCTCATACCTGTTTCGTGCCTATTCTTTACCGACTCTTCTCAATATATAAATCAATAATGTTGTCCTCATGTTGTGGTCATGAACATATTGAGATGGTATGGAAAATAAAATTGGCAATTAATATAAGAGCAACATGCATAATAGTAAGGTAAGGTTAATAACATGATTGTCTGTTTTTATTATAGTCTTGAGATTTTCTTGGTTCTTTAATCTTGATCAAATGTAGTGATGCAGACTGGCTATGGGTATTGTATTGTAAAAACAACAGTTTTAAATTGACAGTATTATAATTACAGTCATTAGTAGCTGTATTTTTGACCATACAATCAGTTTCGATCCTTAGTATCAAACCAGCCACTACATAATGTGCCTTATTTTCATCTCTCTAAACTTTTGACTATGTGCTTTGTTAGCATTAGTTTTAATCTATATTTTCTTCTGTTATCGCTTAGGCCTTTGCAGATTCAATTAAAATGTAAATTTTATTCACAATTGATTTACTTTTATTGTAATAAATGTAATTTTTCATAATTTTAATTATTTATTGTTTTATTTGCAAAGCTAAGCTCTGGTATTTCGGTTTTACAGAAGTATCAGAGCTTTGCTTTACACGGAACCACTCCTTTGGTTGTTTTATGGGCCATAATAAGATGCACGTATTCAAATATTCCCGCATTAGTTTAGTATTCAGGGGCCTGGATAGATGGCGCATATATCCAATTTTGTCTCTCATTCTTTTATATGAAGTTAAATTTCTTCTCCGCCAGGAGTAATAGTGTTCTGTGCAGTCCGCTACCGACCACTGTCTACGTAAGACGCGTACAACTCGCAGATAAATCCAGCACGTCGTTTACGATAAAATCAACGTTTTTGATTGTTTTTTCGGTTGTCGGACAATTTAACATTATCGAGTGCTCTCATTAATCTCGCTACGTACGAGAGTTAACTTCGCGTATCGAAGTATTATAACAATCTACTTACTGGAATATTCTTTCTTCACCCACTTTTTGGTAAGTGCAGTGCAAAGTGTTGAACGCCATACATTTAGATTGTAGCTTAGCTTTTGTACAAAAGTAGTTCATTTGTAATATCATTTAAATACTAGCATCATTAATTTAATTTGTTGCTCCATCATTAGCTAAATGCTTTGATTTTGCTACGAGTATGTTATGTTCGTAGTTACCCTCTTAATTTTAATTATTAGTTTTCTTCTTCCTTTCCTTTGTGCTTAAATATGCTTTCTGTAACTCCGTTCTGCTTGTGAACACAAACGCCAAACGCTTACGGTGCTCAGGTTTCCCTGCGAATAGTATCATCATCTTCATCTTCAAGGGGTGTTCACGTAAAGCGGAGCGTAAAGGATTGCCATTTTAAGACTTTGTGATATTTCACAGGGTGCGTCGTTTTATTTGGAAGAATCGTCATACACACAACACAAAACATCCCGACGGTTGAGACGACATCGCTGTTCGTCACGGCCGGCCGAGTGAAACCCCTTCGTGGGGCTTACGTCGATCTGCCAGGAGAGTACCGGAACACATCGTCAAATCCAGAACCAGGCCATTCCACTCACGACCCCCCTTAATTTTTTTTTTTTTTTTTTTTATTTACGGGAGTTGAGTCTCCCCAATAAATGATTTTGTATTTTTTTATGACTTCGTGGTACTTTATTTCACCCCTTACCCACGAGCGTCACATTGGCGCCCTTTAACGTGGTCTAAGGTCTGGATTTGCCGTAGTGCTTGTTTGTGTGTTTGTTGTTTCTTTTTATTTTTGTGAAACGTTCTTTTGATTTTTGATTTTTTTGGTTGCTAGTAACTAAGGTGTACTCCAACAATCATATTTTAATGTATTTATTATAGTTAAATCCATAATTACAATGCAGATATTTTTTATTTCATGTATGTAGTCAGTTTTGCTATTTTTTTTAAAAAAACAACATCTTGTATAGTTCGATGTTCATGTCCGGTACAGTCGAGTACAAAATTGTTTAATCGAATTTTTTTTAAATGTTGTAGTATTATTTTAAACTAATTTGGTGTACACACTAGTTGCATTAATTTTGCTTTATTTTACGTCTCCCCAATAAATGATTTTGTATTTTTTTATGACTTCGTGGTACTTTATTTCATCCCTTACCCACGAACGTCACAACGCGTAGTAAAAATCAGCATTTATAATATGGAAGAGAACACCATACCTGATGATGTGTACGTGCAATACATCGTGGACGATGATCAAGACGAACTATTAAATGCAACGGAATTGTTGGTGAAACGAATTTCTCAAAAATTAAACGATGAAATCATAACCAATGAGTAGTTGTCTAGAATTTTAGTATCCGAATATATAATAAATGCTAATTCATTTGGGCAGTAAATAGCACTTTGTTTTATTGTAAAAAAAATTCTAAGCTCTACAAATTAAGATACTGTGAATATTTTTTCCATAATAGTATTGCTTATAAAAGTTAATACTTAACCCTTAATTTACCCGTTAGGTCCCCGGGACTCCTCAAAAAACTTTGAGTGCCCATAAAAGTTACAATTTTTAAAATCAAAACTCTCGCGTGCGAAGACCTTCACGCAGTCACGCGGCGAGCGCGGGAGCGGGCGGACGTCTGCGCGTGCGACTCCCATCGGTAAGTAAACACACTTGAGGAGTCCGTGGGACTCCACCGGGGTATGTATGTTATTGTTTTGGATTCGGTGCTGTTTTATTTATAAAGTGTTTCTTTTTATTTTAGGAATTATAATGGCGTCTCGCAATGTCGTAAACCTTCTGGACGACGAAGCCGAATCTGTAGTGAACAACTGGCTACAATATATCGATGAGAGTGACTCTGAACAGTGTAACGTTATAAACGCTTAAATCGTATTTAGTCTAATTTACGGTGACTTAAGCTACTACTTATAACTACTAGAAAAATAATAATACACTTAAATCTAATTTTTTTAAACTAACAAACAATTAAAATAATATTTACAATAAGTTAATACAAATAATCTTACCAGGCTAACTAAACATAAATAATCACATTAATATTAATAACTGTTATATACAAAGTTTATCGATAATATACCATTTTCGTATATTATCGATATCACGTATCGACACTACCTCATCTCTAGTGCGCCTGCGCAGCACGCGCAGCACGCGCAGCCCCCGCCTCCGGCGCGTCGTCATACAGAGCGCTGAACGCGCCACATGCTATTAAGACCTCGGGACCATCGTACGTGCCGCTCTTTCGCACGTTCCCGCGCTAACGGTCTTTGTTTAAACTAACGATCTTTTTTAACCCAAATTGTAAAAGATCTGTGATCTATCATTATCTGTGATTGTTCTTCCCCGCTTATTGGGTAAGTGTGAACACTATTGTATTGTTTTTAGCGATTGTAGTAACGTAGTGGTATCTGTATTTCATTGTATTTTGGATTAATGTTTTTTTTTCAGCCTTTATTACCACTTTAAACTGTCTGATTCACTTCACTAAGTGTAGTATTTTTTCTAATACTATGAACGTTATTCTTTTCTTTGTTCTGCATACGTTAGCTTTTGAATTGAACACTATAGGTACCTTCATTATCTTTTAATCAGCTGTTTGTGGCTTGCTTTTTGTTAGTTAGGTAGTTATCATCATTACCCTTTATTGCACATCATCCGCTCTGCTTTGCATAATACCGCCACAATCATAAAAATATAATTTTCTCCTGTGATAAGTTGCTAGCCTCCCCTTTGCCTCCGCATACTGTCCATTTACTCATGCCGACGGATTTCTACAGGAACTACGACCAAATTCTGACTTCCTGGAAGACTGGACGGAGGACATCTATTCCCGGCCAGCCAGGAGTTTCTCTCAGACGTCGGACATCGTCGGATACGCGGACGGTTGCTGCACTTGTCCAGGGGAGTGCCTACCTACGTCACGAACCGATTTTTATTAACTGCCACTTTTAGGTCCGAACCCACATTACCTGTTTTTTTTTAGTAGATAGAATAAATCACTGATTTTTGTATTCAGTTGTTATTATTTGCTGGCCCTAAACCACCTACACGACAACAGGAAGATCAAACATCTATACCTTTGAATCAGCCACGGAGATTGGAGCGCGATGATGTGGTGTCAGAATCTGAAGATGACTGCGTGCTTTCTGAGCATGACACACACGTCCCAGCCTAGGTCATAAACAGAAATAAGTGTTGTCTTTGATTTCTAATATTTTTTCACAAGAGGGTAGTTGAAAACCTATATTTTATATAGAAACCAAATACCGACATGTTTTCATACAAAACTATGAACTTTAGTGCATCGAAAGTCAAAGATTACACGCGCATTACTGATACATTCGTTATCACAGCAGCAATAAGTTACTATTTGTTAACGTTATTTAATAGTATAAAGTTTAAAAATAATAGTGTTTTTAGTATGGAGCTTCAAGATCAAGGTATGTTACTATAAACCAAGGAAGTTTTATGTGATTACATAGTTATTTTCATATCTTAATATGAGATACAAAAAATGTCTAAATTAAAATAACAACAATTAAGTTAGGTAATGATCAACTAAACTTTTAGTTTATTTCCCCTTCTTTCCCCGTTACAATTTACATGTCGGTTTGTAGCTATGTATGTGTACTTTAATTATACATACACCAATTTACCCAAGAGTACCAAGGGCTATGGTAAATATGCGATTGAATCAATATACTTTTTTCTTTTTTTTTAGGATCGCACCTTTACTGCTCATTTTCTCGAAGGATCGTTTTTGAAATTTGGTTTGACATGAAAAAAAAGTATTCTGAGAGGTCACGACAAGTTTTTCAACAATTGGCTCACCCACTACTTAATGATGAAGATATTGATACAAAAATTATGGAAAAAAAATGTGATTACGTGTGTAAAAAAATTGGTGAGCTATTACAAAGACATTATGAGTGGCTGAATATAACAGAAGAACTACTTTTACCTAAACTTCAACAAGAGACCATGATCCTTGAAGAACATGACAGTAAGCGTGGTAGACCAAAAAAGCCGTTTCTGGCGTGCAGTAAACGCTCTAAAAGAAGAAGATTAGCTAATTTATCTCAGATAGACGAAAGTTTGATCGATACCCTAAGCAATCCTAAAGTTGAAAATATCTCAGTGGAAATAGTTGTAGACGAAGTATTATCACTAATCGTTGAAGCTAAAATGACCAAACATCAATATATTTTAGTAAAAAACTTTATCAATTCGAAAATTTCTGCTACTTTACCTTCTTACCAAAAGATATTGAATGCGAAGAAAACGTGCTACCCCAAGCCCAATACCATTGATATTACTGAATACAACATAATACTAGAAAATTTTCCAGAATAACAAGTAATAGCGATTTATTGAACCGACTTCTGTTGACATCAGACCCATACATTACCGGTCTTCGAAGTTTACCTGAAACCAAGAGGAGTTCATTACCTGAAGAGGTTCTATTGATGATTTGTGATGAAAATATTTAGTACTGAATATATTTTTTATCATACCTTACTCGTTATTGTAGTTTTACTATTAATGACCACTGTTGTATGGACGCGGCACCACTGTGCATGACTCTGATTCTGAATGTTCAGCGTCTTCAAACGAAGATGACAACACAAGCACGGGTGAGCCTCAATATTATTATTATGGTAAAAACCGACACAAATGGGCGCAAACACCACCTTCGAGAAATTCCCGAACACCATCTCACAACATTCTTCGGATTCCATCTGTGCCTAACTCTGTTTTTGAGAATGGTCCTTTGTCATCGCTGGAAACTTTTCAACTCATATTCGATGGTGAAATGATGGATATCGTTATCCAGTGGACAAATAAGAAACTTGATGAAATGAGGAATAAGTACCCGTCTGAGCAATACACATTCCGAGAGACAAATCAGATAGAACTGAAGGGATTTATAGCGCTGTTACTTTACACCGCTGTCTTCAAATCTAACCGTGAGAGCGTTCTGTCCATTTTCGCAACTGATGGTACGGGCAGAAGCATTTTTCGAGCGTCTATGTCCAAGAAACGATTTCTTGTGCTTCTGCTTGCACTCCGCTTCGATGACTACAATGACAGAGTAGAAAGAAAGAAAGATGACCCTGGCTGTGCTATAAGTGAATTTCTAGATCACTTCAATAAAAACTCGCAGCAATATTACAATCCAGGTGCTAACGTTACGGTAGATGAGATGTTGATTGCATTCAGAGGAAGGTGCAAATTCAAGATGTATATTCCCAGCAAACCAGCAAAATATGGAATCAAACTGCAGGTTTTGGCTGACTCTACCATGTTCTACGTAATCAACACATATCTCTACACTGGGAAAGGCTCGGATGGACGTAAGTTATCAGCAAAAGAGAAAAAACTACCTATTCCAACTCAAGCAGTGCTCCGTTTGTGTAAAAACATTTACAACACTAATAGAAATGTTACCACCGATAATTGGTACTCATCTATACAATTGGCTCAGGAACTAAAAGCTAGAGGCCTGACAACTGTTGGAACGTTGAAGAAAAACAAAGCAATTATTCCAAAGGAGTTTTTACCAAACAAAGTAAGAGCCGTGAATACTTCGTTGTTTGGGTTTACCAAAGATTGCACTCTGGTAAGCTATGTAATAAAAAGAATAATGCTGTGATACTCTACTCGACTATGCACCATGACGACAAAGTGAACACAGAAAATAAGAATAAACCTGAAATCGTGGAATATTACAATGTGTTAGGTATGAGTACATACCTACACCTCTTTGCCTCCTTGGCTGTTGCTGGCCGTAAACATTTTAGATTGTTTTTGAATTAGGAAAATAAGTTTTGACGTGAGAAAAAGAGCAGATTCTAATTTGGATTTCTCATGTGTAGAGACTGATATGGAAAAATAATAAATGAGATTCACTGAGTAACTCTAGAGTCGTTTTAAATTGCCTCCCCACCGTCGCATGGTGGAGGCAGGTCGCCGACCTCGCGGAAATCGCGGTGGTCGAGGCGGAGCACGTGATACAAACAGAGACGATGTACGTCAAGAGGAGTACCGCGTAAAGAAAAATCGCGAAGACGCAGATAAGATTGCTGACGCAATCGCAAAGCTGAAATGCGGAGGACTAGCCCGTGTCATAAAAGAATCGAGACCGGAGCAGAGTGAGACCTCAGTGCAGGCAGTAATTCTTCCTATATCGAAAAGAGCAATTGGTGTTGCTGTCGCCAAAACTGAGTCTGCCGTTCGTACGTCCATGAGGCCTGTTGACCCCATTAATTTCTACTCCATATACCGTACGAGCCTAATGCAACTTGACATAAAACTTTACAATGTCAGAAAGGATTCTAAGTATGCGCCAGTCACAAACAACCTTTTTCAGGAGGTTGACATTCCTTTCGACTATCAACAACTCGCGAAGACTACAACCGAGAACGTCACGCCGATTGCTAACTTCATCAACTCAGTCGGCAATTTTGAGTATAAAAGTGAGCACTTCACTTGCCGCGAGCCAACTTTAGCGGTTAACGTAGCAGGCGTCCAACTGCCTACAGCTGCAAATGTGACGATTAACAATCTACGGGCAACGGTTGAGTATCTGGCGAATCCAGATACTGACGTCAATGTAAGAATTGACTTCTTTAATAATAATTCACTGTTTGGATCGATCTGGAACGGCGCTCCACATAATCCTGTTTTAACTAATCCAGACGACATAATGCTAGCGATATATGATGAACAGGAATTCCGCGATGATTTTACAGAATTACATAGGATGCTGGACCTATTGCGGAAGAAGAAACCAGATTTGATGCGAGATAGCATAGTGGACGTGGCATCAGGTGGCTGTCCCTCCTTATTGATGAGTATCTTATGTACAGGCCTCTCGCTTAAGCCGAGAGTGGTGGGACCTGATAACATCTTGACGGCTGAAAAGAATCCCGTCAACGGCTCCATCCTTGAGGTTTGGTCCCCAAGGAAACTAACAGTTGAAGACTGGTATGGAGGTTCTCTCCTCCTTACTGGTGAAATAGAATGCGCTCTTTTCCGGAGGGGGAGAGATGTTAGGTATGAGTACATACCTACACCTCTTTGCCTCCTTGGCTGTTGCTGGCCGTAAACATTTTAGATTGTTTTTGAATTAGGAAAATAAGTTTTGACGTGAGAAAAAGAGCAGATTCTAATTTGGATTTCTCATGTGTAGAGACTGATATGGAAAAATAATAAATGAGATTCACTGAGTAACTCTAGAGTCGTTTTAAATTGCCTCCCCACCGTCGCATGGTGGAGGCAGGTCGCCGGCCTCGCGGAAATCGCGGTGGTCGAGGCGGAGCACGTGATACAAACAGAGACGATGTACGTCAAGAGGAGTACCGCGTAAAGAAAAATCGCGAAGACGCAGATAAGATTGCTGACGCAATCGCAAAGCTGAAATGCGGAGGACTAGCCCGTGTCATAAAAGAATCGAGACCGGAGCAGAGTGAGACCTCAGTGCAGGCAGTAATTCTTCCTATATCGAAAAGAGCAATTGGTGTTGCTGTCGCCAAAACTGAGTCTGCCGTCCGTACGTCCTTGAGGCCTGTTGACCCCATTAATTTCTACTCCATATACCGTACGAGCCTAATGCAACTTGACATAAAACTTTACAATATCAGAAAGGATTCTAAGTATGCGTCAGTCACAAACAACCTTTTTCAGGAGGTTGACATTCCTTTCGACTATCAACAATTCGCGAAGACTACAACCGAGAACGTCACGCCGATTGCTAACTTCATCAACTCAGTCGGCAATTTTGAGTATAAAAGTGAGCACTTCACTTGCCGCGAGCCAACTTTAGCGGTTAACGTAGCAGGCGTCCAACTGCCTACAGCTGCAAATGTGACGATTAACAATCTACGGGCAACGGTTGAGTATCTGGCGAATCCAGATACTGACGTCAATGTAAGAATTGACTTCTTTAAAAATAATTCACTGTTTGGATCGATCTGGAACGGCGCTCCACATAATCCTGTTTTAACTAATCCAGACGACATAATGCTAGCGATATATGATGAACAGGAATTCCGCGATGATTTTACAGAATTACATAGGATGCTGGACCTATTGCGGAAGAAGAAACCAGATTTGATGCGAGATAGCATAGTGGACGTGGCATCAGGTGGCTGTCCCTCCTTATTGATGAGTATCTTATGTACAGGCCTCTCGCTTAAGCCGAGAGTGGTGGGACCTGATAACATCTTGACGGCTGAAAAGAATCCCGTCAACGGCTCCATCCTTGAGGTTTGGTCCCCAAGGAAACTAACAGTTGAAGACTGGTATGGAGGTTCTCTCCTCCTTACTGGTGAAATAGAATGCGCTCTTTTCCGGAGGGGGAGGGATGTTAGGTATGAGTACATACCTACACCTCTTTGCCTCCTTGGCTGTTGCTGGCCGTAAACATTTTAGATTGTTTTTGAATTAGGAAAATAAGTTTTGACGTGAGAAAAAGAGCAGATTCTAATTTGGATTTCTCATGTGTAGAGACTGATAAGGAAAAATAATAAATGAGATTCACTGAGTAACTCTAGAGTCGTTTTAAATTGCCTCCCCACCGTCGCACAATGCTACTAAAGCAGGCGTCGATTCGGTAGATCATAGAATGATATGTGTGCCTGGAACTGTAACGTGATTTATCAATCGAAAATGTCAAGACTTGACTACATGAAAGGTCTTTCTCATCAACAAAACGAATACGACCTCAAAACTAGACTTTACAACTCAAGACTTCCTCGACAGCTCCGCGCAATAATTTCAGAGATTACGAACATTCCTCTTTCAGCCGAGGTAGAACCAAACGTTGAAACTGAACAGAAGTTAGCTCGCAACGAAAGGAAATATTGTCACCTGTGTCCACCTCGTCTAAAAAGAAAAACTGCATACCTTTGCCATGCTTGTACTAAACCTGTGTGCCTTAGCTGTACTAAGAAAATTTGTACTAGGTGTGCCAATACTCGAGATTAGAAAGCCATGCATGTTATTTTTTAGGAGTTTTTTTAGTTGTGTAGCGGCATAAACATTTATCATAGCAAGCAAGGCGCGCGGGCTCGAATACTTTCCCGCTCGCACATATCACCCGTCTCGCTCGGCAGACCGATCGGCCCGAGCGCGCACGACCGGGCACTCGGAAAGGATATAAGCAGCGCGCGGCCCTCCGATTTATCATTCTACAGCTAGCGGTCAAGCTTGAGAGACGGCCTCTGCTATCCTCAAGTAAACCGGCGAGCTCAGGGGTGAGACTGCCGCTGCGTCCACTCCCTTACGCTCAAAGTCGTGTATGACCTATAGCTAGTGTTCCTAGTACTTACCGATTTAGGCTAAGACCTAACCTAGTTCCTTACTTTGTTTCGTAAGTTTACTGTAATAAACCTTCTGAACATTCCACCTGGCGTCTCACTCACTCATCCCCCCCTACATTCTGGCGCCCAACGTTAAATACCTAAGTCAAGATAGAAGAGACAAAACTTCATCCAAAAATATTTTGACGCCCAACTGTAAATGAGTAGACGTAAATCAAAACAATATAAACAAGACAATAGTCAAGAGAGAGAAGAAACGGAATCTCCGATGGCATTTCAGTTTACCCCCGAACAATTTGAGGAACTATTGAACCGATTACCCTCACAAACAAAAACAAATAAAAATTTCACTCGTTGTACTCTCACTTACAATGGTGAACGCGACTATAATAAAGTCAACGAGTTTGTCACGGGTGTATCAATTTATAAACAAATTGAGGGTATATCCGAAGAAGAAGCACTCGCCGGCCTGCCATTACTATTAAAAGATATTGCAAGTACGTGGTGGACAGGTATTCACTCTGAAATTAAAACGTGGTCAGCAGCGTTAAGCGCGATACGTTCAGCGTTTGCACCGAAACTTCAACCATACGAAGTATATCTCAAATTTTTTGAAGACCAGCAAGGTAGCTGCGAATCAATTGATACATTTCTGTGCAGAAAAACGGCATTACTCGGAATGTTACCGGCGAAGCGACACAAGGAGGAAGAGCAAGTAGATTTTGCTTACGGTTTGCTAACAATGAATATGAAAAAGAAGATAGCCCGATCGGAAATAAAGAATTTTGCCGATTTGATTGAAAGGGCGCGCCACTTCGAAGCATTGGAGAAAAATGAAAAATCTCAAACTACGCACGTTACTGAAACGATTCCTTGCAATCAATCAATCAGTGGTGGAAAGAAGAAATGCATATATTGTAAACGTAGAGGACATACGATTGAAGTATGCAGAATACGATTGGCACAAATGGCAAATGTAAAAGATAGTACCGCATCGGAAGTATCTCAAGCTGTCAAACCATCGACCTCGACTGTATCTAAGCCGACGACGTCTACAATTACGTGCTACGGTTGCGGTGCACCTGGTGTGTTCCGTAGCAACTGCGCTGTGTGTAAAGCTAAAGACAGCCCACCGAAAGCTGTTCACTTCTACGCTTACTGCCCTACTGTTCAAAACGTAGCCAAGGTACCAACCATTGAAATAAAATATGAAAATAAACTGGGTTATGCGCACATTGATACAGCTGCTCGAACAAGCATCGCTGGAAATAAGTTGTATGAGTTAATGAAGCAAGCTGGAGCGACTAGTACCACGTACAGGACTCAAGTTAGCCTAGCTGATGGGTCATCTAAATGGATGGAACTGTTGTCAATGGCTGTTAAAATTACTATGGGAAATAGAGTATTGCCGATTAATTTTACGGTATTCCCAGATGCAGATACTCGAACACTTTTGGGTATAGATTTCCTTGAAAGCAATGGTATAATATTGGACTTGGGACAAAGAGTCTGGTTTTTCAATGATACACCAGAAACTAAATTTGAATTTCTTCGCATGCAAAACGAGACTGTGACGACCGCTGTAAAAAAAAATTATTTCCAAAAACCTGAAGAGCATAATACATCTGCAAAGGAGTCAATGTCTGATTTCTTGACATGGTCATCAAAGCTTAAATTGCTTTCACCAATCCCTGACACTCCACCGGATTTGTTCCCAGAACAAAATCAAGAATCTTCAGAGAAGACAACAGAGTGGAAATTACTGAAGTTGGATACTCCACCTCGGCCTGTTCGTCCTCGTGAACCTCGTGAAATTGAAGACACACGTTCAGAAGATCCTCGTATTACTTATATACCAATAAATCCTATTCAATTGTATTCTGTTGATATTTCCTTACAACCCCATGAAGCTACACACCTATCAAATTCTGAAAAAGTTCAATTAAATGAGTTGTTAGATGAGTTTTATGATATTTTTAATAAGCATGGTGATCCTACACCTTTTGCTGAACATAAAATAGAAACAGGAAATCATAAACCTATAGCTCTAAAGCCATACAGGCTTTCTCCTGTCAGACAGCAACAATTGAAAGAAAAACTAGATGAAATGTTAGCAAACAACATTATTGAGGAATGTGAAAGTCCCTGGGCAGCCCCAGTAGTATTGGTGCCTAAAGATGACTCAGATATTAGAGTATGTATAGATTATAGGAAGTTGAATGCTATTACAACTCCTGACCGATACCCATTACTACGAATAGATGATTTGCTACACCAAGCTAAAGCAATGCCTTATATGACAACAATTGACTTGCAGTCAGGTTACTGGCAAATTAAAATCGATGAAAACGACCAAAATAAATCCACATTCGTAACTGCTTTTGGAACGTTTCGTTATAAACGAATGCCTTTTGGCTTAAGAAATGCACCAAGCACTTTTCAAAGATTGATGGATAAATTCTGTCGCGAACTCAAGGCAGAATCAGTGTTCGCTTATCTTGACGATTTAATCTGTCGATCATCTAATTACATTCAACACCTTGAAGATCTACGAGAAATATTTACAAGATTGAGATATTATAAACTAAGAGCAAATAGGAAGAAATGTAAGTTTGCCTGTGAAACTATTAAATATTTGGGACACGTAATCACACCTGATGGTATAAAGACAGATCCAGATAAGATCAAAGCAATCAGTGAACTACCTGCGCCTAGAACACTGAAACAATTAATTTCATTTCTACAAACTGCTTCTTGGTATCGCCGATTCATTCGCAATTTTGCGGAAATTGCCAGACCATTAACAAACCTTACAAAAAAGAATATGAACTGGAAATGGGAGCAATCGCAAGAGACAGCATTCAATACCCTTAAGAAAGCATTGACCACAGCACCTGTGCTAAAGCAACTGGACAGTAATTTGCCATACATAGTTAAAACTGATGCCAGTAATTACGCAATTGGAGCAGCTTTGGTGCAGGGGGAGGGTGAAAAGGAACACCCTATTGAGTACGCTAGTAGACTACTTACGCCAGCCGAACGAAATTACACTACTACAGAAAAAGAAGCATTAGCTATTGTATGGGCAGTAACCAAGTTTAGAGGTTACATAGAAGGCACAAAGTTTCTAACTCTTACATACCATCAACCGCTGAAGTGGTTATTAAATCTGAAGTCTCCCACTGGACGTCTTGCCAGATGGGCACTGCAATTACAACCATATGAATTTGAAATAAAATACACTCCAGGAAGAACAAATGTTCTAGCTGACAGTCTTTCTCGCCCACCTTGCATAAATCACACTGAACAGTGTGAAATCTGTCTCTTCGAAGTTGATCTTCCGAGACGAGGAGAAAGAAACATCCGAGATGAACAAATGAAAGACGAAGAACTAAATTCCATTATTAAAGCCCTTGAAGATATAGATTCAGAAAACTATATACAATCATCAAAAAGGGGTTACCTGCTTCATAAGGGAGTGCTTTATCGATTCACTCCAGACCAAGAAGACGACAATGCGAAATTAGTTGTACCTCGTCACGAAGTTACTAATGTACTTAAACAGTTTCACGATGCACATACAAGTGGTCATTATGGAGAAGACAGAACCATTAAACGAATAAATAAGAACTTTTTTTGGAAAAGTTTAAGGAAAGATGTAACAAAATATGTAAAGAGTTGCTTGGAATGTCAAAGATATAAACCAACGAATCAAAAACCAGCAGGATTATTTCAATCAACAGCAAATAATCAGCGCTTCGAAGTTTTATCTATAGATTTATTTGGTCCTCTACCTAAAGGCCCAAAAGGCGAGAAATGGATATTCATTGTTGAAGACACTGCATCACGATGGGTAGAATTATTTGCACTTAACGAAGCAACAGCACAACAATGCGCATTGACATTATTACATGAAGTATTTCTTCGTTATGGTTTACCACGCAAAATTACTAGTGATAACGGAACACAGTTTATATCAGCAGTTATGCAACAACTGACCTTTTGTTTGGATATTCAGCAAATACTAAGTCCTGTGTACCATCCAGAGCCTAATGTAGTGGAAAGGAAAAATAGAGACTTAAAAACTCAAATTGGTATCATGGTAAAAGATAAGCATGACAGATGGCCAGACACGTTGCCAACAATTCGTTTTGCTATGAATTCTGCATTTAACCAAAGCACAGGCTTTACAACAGCTTATCTTACTTATGGAAGAGAAATGCGAACTCCATTTGAAATAGCGCATGATCTAAGTGAAATAGTTCAGTCAGAAAATTTTATACCAGAAATTACACCACAGTTAAGAAATTTGGCTAAAATTTGGCTTTGGATTTGAACATAGCAAAGGAAAACATTGAAGTCATGCAAGATAACAACAGAACTAAATCAAACCAGAAACGTCGACCTGATCCCGGTTATGATGTGGGAGATCTTGTTCTGATTGAAACTCACCCAATAAGTCGCCAAAAAAGTGGATTCTCTGCTAAGCTCGCACCTCGTAGGGATGGTCCGTACATAATCACTAAGAAGATTGGAAGCTCAATCTACGAGATTGCAAATTTGAACGAACGTGATAAACCTATAGGCAAATATCACACATCTGCAATAACTCGATTTGAAAATCGAGATGATCAAAATCCAGAGCCGGTTCTACTTATCAGACGAAGAGGAAGACCAAAGAAGACTTCCATTCCTGTGCCTAGTACTCTTACGGGACGTCAACGAGTACCAGAGGGGGAGAATGTAGCGGCATAAACATTTATCATAGCAAGCAAGGCGCGCGGGCTCGAATACTTTCCCGCTCGCACATATCACCCGTCTCGCTCGGCAGACCGATCGGCCCGAGCGCGCACGACGGGGCACTCGGAAAGGATATAAGCAGCGCGCGGCCCTCCGAATTATCATTCTACAGCTAGCGGTCAAGCTTGAGAGACGGCCTCTGCTATCCTCAAGTAAACCGGCGAGCTCAGGGGTGAGACTGCCGCTGCGTCCACTCCCTTACGCTCAAAGTCGTGTATGACCTATAGCTAGTGTTCCTAGTACTTACCGATTTAGGCTAAGACCTAACCTAGTTCCTTACTTTGTTTCGTAAGTTTACTGTAATAAACCTTCTGAACATTCCACCTGGCGTCTCACTCACTCATCCCCCCCTACAGTTGTTTTTATTTTTTTTATTAGAGTTTATATTAGAAAGAACACAATAATACTATGTTTGCGTAAATACATTTATATTTTGATATAAAAAAAAATACTGAAAGTTTGATCTCATATTTGTAAGGAGAAATATTTCGTTTTCTTAGTTCTAAGTTCTAAAAGGCTGTTGATTGATAATTTTAAGTCATAACTTTTGTAATGGTAAAGCCAAATAGTTGATTAATAAAATATAATTAAAAAAAAAACTTAAAAATTTGTGTTTTTTTTTAAATCAACAATTTTCTTGAAGGGAGTCCCAGTATATTTTCTTCCATAATGCCATATTCTCGTAAGCCCTCAACGTTGGGCTCCATCGGGTAAATTAAGTAGGTACAATGATACCGGGTAAATCAAGGGTTAAGTTAATATTGAATGTTTAGTATGTACCTACCTATAAACATGCAGATTTAGTCGATGTCTCGGATTCTATCACTGGTCAGTACTTCTATCCGCAACGATAGTTTAATAGTTTTAAAAGATCGATACTGACTCATTTGGAGTTTTGAAGGCTGGTCAGTACTTGTAGTAGTGCAGTTGACAGTAGGGTATAATTGGGGCATTCTGGAGCACGGAGCGAGCGAAGGCAAACGGAGTGATCCAGAATCCCCAATTCTGCCCTACTGGGATCATATAACCAGAGACGAGATAATTCAAAAGAAACTGACCGTCCCAAGTGGCATTTATGGAAATAACGCTAGAAAAGCGATAATTATATGCGACGGTACTTACGAGTATATCCATATCCAAAAAAGTAGCAACTTTTATTTTCAAAGAAAAACATACAGTCACCACAAATATCATAATCTTTTAAAACCATTCCTGTTTGTGACTTGTGATGGTCACAGGTCCGCACGCTGCCACTACTTCAGACGCATCTATCATGACCGCCATTTTAAATGACGAAAACACTGCCCTTCACTGGGTTCTTAGAGAAGAAGATGTAATGACTTTAGATAGAGGATTTAGAGATTCAATTCCAGTTATAGAATCTTGTGGTTATCAAGTTGCGGTACCACAATCTGTAGAAAGAGGAGAAACTCAACTCACAACAATGCAAGCAAACAAATCACGTCTTGTGACTTTATGTCGATGGGTAGTGGAAGTAGTGAATGGGAGGTTCAAAAGATTTAGGCAAGATTTTTTCAACTGTGCTATGACTCACATGATGGCCGATTTTAAAATTGCTGCAGCTTTAATAAACCGATTCCATGTACCACTTGAAGGCAGCCAATATGCAAGCAGATTTTTAGAAATAATAAATGAGAGAATTGATATGAATAACATGCTAGCTGATTATGTTATAAATAATAATTTTAACAGGCAACGTGCTGCTTTCAGAAGAATCAGTGTGGAAAGAGAAAATGTAAGATTCCCTCGTTTAACAGAAGAACATTTAATATTGTTTGCATTAGGTACCTACCATATTAAACTAGCTTACAGTTATTATAGCGAGCACATTCGTGGTGGTCTATATAACATTGAGATTTTTGAGCAGCCCAACGTTGAGGGCTTACGAGAATATGGCATTATGGAAGAAAATATACTGTTATTACGAACTAGAATTCAGTCACGCCACACACGCGCAAGACAATATTATACATATGTAATACATTCAACAAATGAGGATTATCAGGGTAGGGACAGCATTTTGCATTATTATTGTTCTTGTTCGTCGGGAAAGAGGACACTTGGTTGCTGCGCTCAGTATTGTTTTTTAAGTATTTTAAGTGTTATCTGTTGTCAGTTGTGACTGTTATTTTATGATGTAAGTTGTCTTTTAAAAGTAATTATAAAAATATGTATTATAAAACTGTGTTTTAATCATTACTCATTAATTCATTATTATAAGTAAGCACATCACTTTTGCATATTCTTGAGACTCTTGCAATCAAACTACTTAATGTTGCTTGATAGAAAAAATAATAAAAGAAAACAGTCATTTAATATTTTATATTTCTTATTAGAAAACACAATAGTTACTAGAGTCCACAAAGGTATGGATGGACTCGAATAAAATAATAATATTTAGTTAAAACACTGTTTTTCTATAAAGTTTTCAATGATTTTTGTGAAATTCTAAATATTTTAAAAAATCATAACTCTGAAACAATCCATGACAGCGAAGTTAGGTTTTCAAAAAATTTGAGTACATATCACTACCATTAAATACAGGCTACTTCCAGAAGTGGCTGCCAGTTTTTTTTCTTGGTCCAAGCTTCATACATTTTTGCCCACTCTCCTTACCTATCTTCTTTACGTATCGCTGAGGTAACAAACCCTATTACGCAACAATTAAATTTGTCTGAAACTTAGATGCAACCTATGTAGACAACGCGGTCATTTGTCGTCAAATTGTAGGTATAAGACGCGTGACAAGTCGACTTTCTGTACCTTTTGTCGTAAATCGGGTCACACAGAAGATAAAATGTTTTCGTAAAGCCAAAAGATGTTCGTATTGTAGTAGCTAGCGGTGGTATTAATAATAATAATAACAAGTCCGATTCATCTACATCGCAAGCAGTTCATGCTATCAATGACCGAGCGTCAAGCGCGAAATATTAACTAATTGCGAAAATTAACGATTAACCCGTAGAAGCGTTTAGACTTCGGTAGTTCTTGCATCACTATCACTAACTCTGTGTCGCAAAAACTTAATCTAGAAATACAACCCTGTGGATCTAGAGATAATCTAGAAATACAACCTTGTGATCTAGAGGTTTTGTTGATTCAAAAATACCGCCGATTGGTGAAGTGAACGTGAAGGTGTGCGCCGACGAGGCCTCGTGCGAGGCGCGCGCATACGTCGTACCCGACTCCGCACAAGACATCGGCGTTATTATTAGTCAGCCGTTCACGGACTATCCAAACGTGTATGTCATAAAGACACCTACGACTTTAAAAATGTATAATGCTAACAACCTATGCGAACTACCTAGTGCGTGTGAGGATATTGAGCATATTAAGTTGATCCCGGACGGACCGGTTACCTTATCACCCGGTGTGAATAAAATAGTTGTCTCGTGCGACGAACTAATGTTCGGTCAAGCGGCCGTGCGTCACACCGAACATAAGGCGCCGAGAGCCGAGTGTGTCATCCCTCCGAGTGAGATCGAGATCATCGACGGCAAGGCAGTTATGAGTATTATAAACACTAGCAATAATACTTTCGACTTACCTGTAAACCGATGCGTAGCCCGAGCCGCGGTGACTGATACGAGTAATAATAACAATAAAACTTGTAGAATAGGAGACGACCTAGATCCAGACCTGTTAACAGAAGTTGAGGCTTTGTTAAACGAATACTCGCAGTGTTTCTCGGGCACAGACGACAGCAAGATAGGTAAATGTTCCGTAAAAATGCATATAGAGTTAACCGATAAAGAAAAAGTCATATACTATCGTCCGTATCGTATGTCAGCTAGCGATCGTGAAAAAGTGCGTAATATCGTGAATGATCTTATAATTACTTATAAGATCATTCACGATATTACCATATTCTTCTACAATACCCGTAAGGCTATCCACTTCTTAGTACGCGGGAGAACCGCGCATGTGCGTCGATTATCGTGCACTTAATAAAATAACTAAGAAGGAGCGCTACCCCTTGCCATTGATACAAGATCAATTAGACCGCTTCACAGTGTTTTTTTAGCCCTAAAAAAGTGACATCCGCTTTTTATTCAATATACTCGTATCTACTAAAATGTCAAGTCCCAGGTCTCAACTGTTTATAGTTTTTAAAATAAAAAATCTTAAAGTTGAGCATGACCTTGAGGTTGTAATAGTGTGGCCGGCTAGCTCAACCATTTGACATTGAAAACTCTGATCTCATGGGGGTAGCTAGTCAAGGTCAAGAGAAACTCTGGAGACGGTTTATTTAATGTATTTTATTTTGGAGTTATAAACAGTAAGAAATATCGACGTGAGCGTTTATTATTTAGAATGCGGGTAATAAGTAAACAGGTGGGTATTACGAACTAACTGGCGTGCTCGGTTGTTCGGATAATGGTAATTATTGCCTACTCCCTTCGATGTGGACTGTATTTAATAAAAACTCGTAGACAACATCATTATAACTTGTATTATTTATAAGAAAATAAAGAAAAACTATTTACATTACAACAAAATAAAAAAGAACCATTGAAACATAAGAAATTTGTTGTAAAATCACACATAAATTGCGGCGGATTTGCCTAGCTTATCTTCAATTCGCGTGTGTCGCAACTCGCTGCCGTCGATATGAGACGCGACGCTATCAAGGCCGCGGCGTCGCGGTACGTCTCGGCGGTCTGCGCCGCTCCTCCCCGCGCCCCTAGCCTCGTCCTGCGCATGCGCGCTGCTGTCCGTATCATCCTCCCCCCGGCGTAGTTTCCGAAGCCACATCTTGCACAGGGAGGACAGCCATTCATTGCGGGCTGCGCGTAGCTCGGCGTCGTCGTCGTCGCCCTTGAAGCTCGTTACGCCGTTTGAGTGGCCGGCGCGCTGGTGGTCCCTTGCGACGAGTAACTTGGTGTTGTTAAGAACATAGAGAGTAAGTAGCTATTGTAATGTCATATTGACATCTGTCAACTCAATCCTCTTCCGCAATACACTTGCATCAAGATAGCTGCGTTTTTATTTTCCTGGATTTCTTCATGGCCTATTCGAACCGGATAGAACAGCGAGCCTGGTAACTGTGCCTTCGGATGCGTATGTATTTTTACGCAAAAACACCACCATCTTGCGTCTACGCATCGAGCCAGTCACCATCAGTGAGTAAGTTTCCAGTCGCCATTTGCAACGCGTGCACAAGCAAACGTTCAATCGTGCTGCAGCGAGCGCCGGAAGTCGTCATCAAAACCACGTCGGGATTGACAACAGCTATCAATCAGAGGAGTGTATCCGAAAGGCAAGCGGAAGGAGCGAATATTGCAGTCAAGCACGGTCGTGTATCCGATCACATAAAAAGTGACAGATGTTTGTCACAACACGACCGGCAACCCAATGCTTTATTAAGAAAAGGACAGCGCTATACATGTTTTAATATCACCATTTCACTCACCTATCATCACAGCACAAAAATTGTTTCTCCAAAGCGCAAGAACGAACTATTGTTGATTGAACGAACATATCGATCATTTGTCGATACAGGTTGATTGAAAGCTATCAACCAAATTCAATCATCACGATTGAAGCCACGGCCGGCAGGCAGGCAGGCAACAGAAATTGTTCAGGAGAATACAATATGACTAATTAAGCATCGGCGTTACTACAATAGGTATCGTATCTACGCTACTTTGTGGATGAATACTTATCATAACGTGTTTATTACAATTCTCACATACAACATTCTAGGAATCACATCAAAATGGAGGACCCTACCGCGTTGCTGAATAAACGCAAGTACATCAAGGGAACTATAACGCGTTTATTTATCGCGTTAACCGAGGAGTTTTTAAAGTCTTCATCGGAGCATATACTTCGTGCCAAGTTGGAGCATGCCCAGGCAATTTTCAAGGAATTCACGGATCTCCAAATTAAAATCAACGATGACAAAGACCCTTCCTCGGTGGAAGACATGTACTTCGAATGCGTAGGCATGGCGTTCTATCTACAAACAATTCTGGCGACAAAGGTGACCCCTCCGGCGATAATTCTGGCACAAATGTTAAACAGAGTTTGCCCGATGTGCAAATACCGCAATTTCACGGCAAGTACCTAGATTATAAACCGTTTATCGAGTTATTTACTGCTCTGGTGCACAAAGACTCTAAAATCTGTGATGTAACTAAGTTTGTTTACCTGCGTGGGTTTTTAAAAGGCGAAGCGTTTGATCTCATAAAATCTTTACCTATACAGGGTGCGAGTTATTGTGAAGCATTGGAAATCCTGCGTGATCGTTATGATAATAATCATAGAATAGTGTTTGAGCATATCTCAACTTTATTGGATCTTGATCCAATACAAAAACCAAGTGTAACCTCACTTCGAAACTTAATCTCAGTCGCTAAACAGCATGTCGTAGCATTAAAAAATCTAAAACAACCCGTTGATAAATGGGACAGCATCCTTGTGTGTATTCTTTCTCGAAAGCTAGATCAACTAACAAACAGAGCGTACTGCTTGGATAGGAACTCATCTTAAACTCCTACTTTTGCAGACTTTATTAAGTACCTTGAAGCAAGAGCATTAGCTCTCGAGAACTCTAACAACAATGTTGATGTCGTCGCTCCAAGGAAGGTGCAATCAGCGCCAGCACAAACAACACTGCCAAGTGTCACTTCTGTGGTAAGTCGGAGCATAAAATATTTTCATGTTCCAAATCATGATGCGGTGTATTTTATGCCGCACCACCCTGTCATACGAGAAAATGCAGTAAGTACTCGTTTGCGCACTGTGTTTGACGGGTCAATGTTAACTTCAAATAAAATATCCTTGAACGACATTCTGTTGAACGGCCCCGTAGTCCAGAAAGAATTGTTCGTCATTTTATTGTTGTTCAGGCTAATTAAATATTTTTTTTACTTGTGATATTAGGCGCATGTTTAGAAACATTTTTGTCAATAAAAGCCAAAGGTCACTTCAAAACATTTTGTGGCGCGATAACCCAAATGAAACTATTCAATGTTTACAGTTAAATACAGTCACGTATGGCTTGAAAATTTCATCCTTTTTAGCGACACGATGCCTAAACGAATTAGCACACAAGTATGAAAATGAATATCCTTTGGCAGTCAAAGTAATTCTAAATTCAACTTATGTTGATGACTGTATTTATAGCAATAACAATCTTAATACTATAATTCAAACAAAAAACCAATTAATAGAGTTGCTTTCAAAAGGTAGTTTCTTCCTACACAAATGGCCTGCCAACGATCCCAGAATTTTACAGGATATTCCGGAGCAACAGAGGTATTCTGGGGAAATTAATATTTGCAAAGATATTAAAACATTAGGGTTAAATTTTGGTATAAATTCAAACTCATTTAAATTCACAACCCCACCCAAGCAATCTGTCATTACTAAAAGAGAAATATTAAGTTTTATAAGTCAATTTTATGATCCACTTAGTCTAATAGGTCCCATTTTTGTGCAAACAAAAAAATAATGCAAAAGCTTTGGATTTTCAAAACAGACTGGGATTCTTCTCCATCACCAAGTCTTGAAAAAGAATGGCAATCTCTTTTCAAAAGTTTACAAGAAATGCCATGCATTTACATAAAAAGAAATGTGTGTGATAATGATGACCAAGATGTGCAGTTAATAGGATTTGCTGACGCATCCAACACAGCTTATGGCTGTGCTCTTTATGTGAGAACCACTGACAAGAACGGTAAGATACAGATGTCACTATTGTGTTCAAAATCTCGAGTAAATCCCATCTCACCAAAGCCACTTACCATTCCACGTTTAGAGCTTCTTCTTTTCGCAGCGCTTCTCCTTGCAAAATTAGCTTCAAAAGTCTATAACACACTTAATAAAAAACAAACAATAAATCAAGTTTATCTTTTCACTGATTCACAAGTTTTATTAGCTTGGTTGAAAACTAATCCAATCAAGTTAAATACATACATTGCAAACAGAACGAAAATGATAAATGAGTGTACTACCTCTTTCAATTGGTCATATATTTCTACTGACAAAAACCCAGCAGATTGCTTGAGTAGGGGAGTGAACCCCTGTGATTTACCTAATCATCACTTGTGGTGGTCAGGACCTCAGAAAATGTCAGAATCAAGTTATAATTTTAGTAATTGTAATTATGAAATTCCTAAATACATTCCTGAGACTAAATCAATCCCGCAGGGCAAGGAAGTGGTGTGCGCGGCATCACAGAGCTCCAGCTCCTCGATTCTTGATGATATGATAAATAAATACTCGAATATAGGCAAAATGCAGCGTGTACTTGCATATGTTATTAGATTCTGCAACAATCTCAAACCTAGTTCTACAAAAAATAAACAAAACTTTCTTTCCTTTGCAGAAACTAATAATGCTTTGAATTTGCTCATAAAGCACGAACAAAGTAAGTACCTTTCAAAAGACATCAAAGCATTGCAAAATAATATGCAGGTACAAGCTAGTTATGTAAACTATGAAGATACTATTAAATACATCAATAAAGTATTTGATAAATGTGACAGTTAATGTTAATATCGAGATCCTTTCAAAGTTTTCCATCATAAAAATTTTAAGTTATGTGATAAAGAAACATGTACTTCGCTATTTTGATATTTTACTATGTTAATCCCTTATTAAAGTATATTTCGCATACTTTAACATCTTAAAAAGCTATAAAACTCGCAAAGTCGTAAAACCAGGAATGTTAGACAAAGGAAGGCGAACGTGACTCAAAATAGACTGTGTTAACTTAGTTCCGCCTCATTTGCAAAACTCCGATAATAAAATAATATAAAAGGGGAGCTGCGTCTCACCACCACCATTCTACTGTAACCGTCCGTCTCTGAAAGTCGTCTTGTAATTTGATCTTAAGAATAAATAAGTTTATCAAGTATTGAAGAGTTTTCATTTTAGAAAACTAAACTCAGTGCCCAATTCTACGAGAAGACTACGCAAGAAGGCTTCGAGTCCTAAAGCATCAGTTGCAGCAGCGCTCCTGGCGAGTTCACCATATAATTATCTATCCCGCATTAAGCTAGAGGGAATTATATTACTGGCGCAGCCGGTAGGATCAAGCAACAACTATCTCAGGTTTGACACTGACTGAGGTACCAAGTAAGTGAGCATCTTTACTTGCATCATTCGGAGTCCAGAACCAGGGGAGTTGATTTTCTTTTCTAAGAAAGACCAAGCGAACACGATTCTACGAACTTCTTTAGACTTGCCGTTGCCAGACGCACAGATTGTTTTAGAGACCCAGACGTAGTGCAGTAGGATCGGGAGGATCCATATTCGGCGAAGATTACCGTTTTCCTTCCTTACCAAATTTTGCTATGATAGACATGTGTGCTCATAGCGATTGATATTATTTTGTGCATTTTTATTGTCTGAATTATTGTGTGTTTTATGTATACTCTGTGAAGATAAATTAACTAATTTTGTGGTTGCCTACAAACGAGTAAGGCAATTGCGTGGCCAATACATATAAAAGAATAATTTATATGATTGCAATCAATGAATGATAATAATAGTAGTAGTAACCAAGGAAGTGGTGGCTCAAATTTGCCATCAGCAAATCCACAAACTTCCCAAGGAAGTGCTGAAAGTATTAATACCAGACTTCTATTGCGCGCAATCATATTGTTAAAGCATCGACTAAATTATATTGTTAAAGCAGTACAAGAACTGTACGCTTATATAATACGCATGCTATTGCATAGCGAATATATTGGTTAATAGAATATATGTTGAAGGGGACATAGTATTATACGCTTAATAACGGATACATTATTTTAAATATCAATATTTAAATCAGGGTTTATCCTAAATTTCTTATTTGTTGGCCTAAAATAAGGCAAACGGTGCATTACGAATCATATTACATAAATATAATATTTTCATCAACTCATAATTTATTAGGTGTTCAAATAGATCGCATAGATTATTAATAATGAATATTTTATCGCAAGTGGCAGGGGATGCTTTAGCTCACATATCTGAGCAAGTTTCTTCTACAGCTCAACATGCATATGACGCAGCTAGGCACGAATTAGAGGAAGCATCAGATGCTTTAGCTGATAGAGTTGCTGAACGATTAAATATGGATGGACCGTCCGGTACAAATGACATGCCACAACATCACGAAGGGCCACCTCCATCTTATTCTCCCGGTGAACATTATGTACACCACCATATACCACCAGAGTACGTACGTGCGTATATGCGTGATAACCCACTGCCAGAACCAAGTAGTTCGGCTTCTTCTTCTGCTCCTTCTCCTCCACCTACTCCCGTGCTTGCATCAAGGGCTAGACCTCAAGAACCTGTTGTTGAAAATAATAATGAAAAGATTCCTTCAGACTTAATTCCGAAGTATGATGGAAATTCTAAACTTTTAAATCTCTTTTTGAAAAACTGTAGATTTATACTAGAAACTTATAGTACTAACAATGCAAGCTATAAACATATCATGTATCTAATAACCTGTAAATTGACAGGTAAAGCTGCAGTTCTGGTAAGCGAAAATGAATATGTCACCCAAGATTTTGTAAAATTAGAAAACATCTTTGTTCAACACTTCGGGAATCAGAGATCCGAAGAATGTTTAATCTTGGAATTAGAAGGAATTACCATAAAACCGAATGAAACCTATTTAGACTTTTGTAACAGAATTCAGTCCGTTTGAAGTACTCTTTTTCTAAATTTGCTAGTAATGACCGTGAGACTGCTCTCACAAAAATGACCATTTATAATAATACGTCATTAAACGTGTTTTTGTATAACCTCCCGCAGGATTTAGTGCGCATTGTGAGATGAAATAAACCAAAAACAATTGAAAGGGCATTAGAAATAGTTAATGAAGAAACAAATTTTAATGACCAATATAGAATGCGACAGGATAATAAAACTAAAAAATCTATACAACCGCTAGCTCAAAGAAACGAAAGTTCGCGAATGAATCAAACGAGAAACTTTTCGTTTCAAAGGAATATTAATGGAAACCCTAAACCCTTCCACTCTCTTGGAAATGGTGAATAAATTTCATTTCATTTCATTTATTCACCATTTCCAAGAAATAATTTTTCAAGGAATTATTCGCCAAGAAATTATTTTAACGCGCAAACTGCGCCTCGCTCTTACAATCGCTACCAATTTACAAATAGACAACCATCTCATCAGCTGTACTATTCTCAGGCACAGTATCCAAACACGTCTAGACCCGTGTTTAGAGCCCCACCAAGGCCATGGAATCCTGATCTTGATGAACCCTTATCTCGAGATGCCGTAATCAATGGATTTAGGCAGAGACAAAATTTTCTAACTGCTCAAAATGAAGCAACAACTTCTCGAAACGTGAATTACCATAATGAACCCAGCACATTCCAGAGTACATCAGAACCCAGTACTTCTCAAAATTTTCAGGTATCTGCCTCTATACCCAAACAGAAGAAGTGAATGAAAAATCTTATTTATTACCTCACGTGAACATTCCAGAAATAAAAGCTAAATTTTTAATTGATACATGCAGTACACGATGTTTTATTAGCAGTCAAAAGGCTAAAGAATATTTTAGCAATAAAATAGAATACGAGCCATTTGACATAATTAGCACTCATAGAATAAGCAAACATACGGAAGTCATATATATTCCAATATTTAAAATATTCAATTTAAAATCATCTCAAAAATTTAAATTTCACATATATAATGTAAGTGACATTTATGATGGTCTTATTGGAATTGATTTACTCAAACAACTTAATGCCGTCATAGATATAAATAAACAGGCGTTAGTCACCTCAAATGTAGAAATACCGATAAACTTCTCGGAAGGAACGATAAAACAACCGATAATTCAAATAACCTTGGAACCGAGAACGGAAAAACGGTTTTAGTACCGACTACTTCAAATCATGGTGATGCTTTATTAGATTATGTTCAATTTAATGAAGGTGTTCGTATGCCCAGTGCATTAGTAACATGTAACAATGGTTTCGCGAATACAGTAATTCAGAATTTAACGGATTTACAAATAGATATAAAAATAACAGAACCTTTTATCGCAAAGCAATTTTGTAGTTAATTATTTAACAAGCCAACATGAACAAATGTTAACGGACAATTTAAATAAACTACGAATTGACCACATGAATGACGAAGAAAGACAAACCATTATTGAACTATGTCATCAATACAAGGATATATTTTATTGTGAAGGCATTCCATTGACTTTCACTAATGAAGTAAAGCATAAAATAAGAACAAAAAATGATAATCCAATTTATATTAGGGTTAAAATAAAGAAATAAAAAATCAAGTCAGTAAATTATTAATGGATAATATAATTAAACCAAGTCCTTGGAGCGCCCCAGTACATCTAGTACCAAAGAAAATGGACGCTAGTGGAGAACAAAAATTTAGGATGGTAATTGATTACAGAAAATTAAATGAAAACACATTAGATGATAAATATCCACTTCCAAACATTACTGATATTTTTGACAAATTAGGCAACAGTTGTTATTTCACGACATTAGATCCAGTGGTAACCAAGCTTCACAGTTTGGCTCATCGCCGAAAGGTTGCATGTCTGTCAGTGTTTTACAGGCTATATTTCGGGGAGTGTGCACATGGGCTGCATGAGCTCATTCCGCCATCACCTTTTTACTATCGGGAGTCCAGACGAACTGCAGCATACCATCCGCACTTGGTCGACATACCCCTTTGCCGCACGAAGCGCTTTCAATCATCTTTTATTATGCGCACGGCCAAGGAGTGGAATTCTTTGCCTGCTTCTTTTTTTCCGAGTGCTTATAACCCAAGCATTTTCAAAGCTAGAGTGAACAGGCACCTTCTGGGCAAACTCGTTCCATCATCGACCACATCTCGTCCCTCGCGGACCTGATTGTGGTCAAGAGTAAGCCCACCAACTAATAAAAAAAAAAAATTTGATCTAGCCTCTGGCTATCATCAGATCGAGGTCGATGAAAGGGACCAACAGAAAACAGCTTTTAGCACTCAGAATGGTCACTATGAATTTTTAAGAATGCCGTTTGGATTGAAAACAGCTCCAGCTACTTTTCAAAGAGCAATGGATAACATTCTTAGAGGTTTGCAGGGAATTCATTGCCTCGTCTATTTAGATGACGTCATTATATTTTCCTCAACTCTTTCAGAACATGTTCAAAAACATAACAAAATCTTTGGAACATTAAGAAAAGCTAACTTAAAAGTACAGTTAGATAAATCAGAATTCATTAGGAAAGAAGTACTTTATTTAGGTCATACTATAACAAAAGACGGTCTTAAACCAAATGCAGATAAAGTAAAAGCAGTTCTAAAATATTTAATTCCATCATCAGTAAAGAAAATTAAATAATTTCTAGGACTAATAGGATATTATCGGAGATTCATAAAGAATTTCGCAAAAATTACGAAACCCATGACTGAATTATTCAAGAAAGACCGGAAGTTTGTAATAAATGATAATTTCATTAAAGCTTTTGAGACATGTAAAAGTTTATTAACTAATGCTCCATTATTACAATATCCAGATTTTGACAGATCTTTTGTATGTTGTTAAACGGATGCTTCAAATTTTGCATTAGGAGCAGTTTTATCTCAAGGAACCATAGGAAGCGATAAACCAGTGGCCTATGCTAGCCGTACTTTAAATGAAACTGAACAAAAATATAGTACCACCGAAAAGGAATTATTAGCCGTATTATGGGCAGTACGTTATTTTAGACCTTACCTGTATGGAAGAAAGTTCACAGTATTTACTGATCACCGACCCTTATCATGGCTCTATTCCTTAAAGGAACCGACTTACCAGATGGCGTCTTAGACTACAAGAATATAATTTTGATGTAGTTTATAAAAAAGGGACACAAAATGATGCGCTTTCGCGTATCGCACTGAATACCTTAGACACGAATGACTTACCTTCAACGTCAAGAACACCTATACAAAATACTGAGTTTGATGACCAAGAGAATGACAGTTATGATTTAATATCTGAAACAACTGTGGGGACACAGGAAACATGATATGTTAATCAGAATCAGCGGTTTTCAGTGGCGTCTAAGCCGATTTCATTCCGCGAAAGTGCCGTCACACAGTGTTTCATCACATCGAAACGCAAGGCCCGCCGGTGCAAGCTCGTGCACGGCCTCTGCCCCCGGATCGTTATAAGAAGGCGAAGGCTGAATTCGAAACTATGCAGGAGTTGGCCATCTGCAGACCGTCCAAGAGCGCTTGAACGAGCCCACTCCACGTAGTCCCGAAGAAGAACGGCGACATCAGGCCCTGCGGTGACTATCGGGCCCTGAATGCCATCACCAAGCCAGACAGGTACCCGATACCCCGCCTTCACGACTTCACCTACTTATTGTTACGGATTTCCTTTATCCGAAGACCTGAAGACAACACATGGTGACAGCGGTGGGATAGAAGGAGGAGTCTTCGGCGGTGGAAAAGGAGAACTGTGCGTGTGCGATGGAGGAGACTTCGGTTTGAGAATGTGAATGCGGTTACGACGGAAAGAACCTTCATCGGTGTCTACTGTGTATGATCTAGGCTGTGAACTAATGTCTGTGATGATACCAGGTGTCCATGTACTGTGTGGTTGTTTTTTGAAATACACCCTATCACCCTTGTTAAGAACAGGTAATTGTTTTGAGTGTGTATTATAATAAAGTTTTGAATTTTCATTATTTTGTTTCATTTTTTCCCATATCAGCTTTTTTGGGACTTTAGACTGTAAACTTTCATTTGAAATAGGCAATTTGGACCTAAGTGTTCTGAACATAAGTAGTTGAGCAGGTGAACATAAACCTTGTTTGGGAGTATTCCTATATTGTAAAATAGCTAAATAAGGGTCGGTTTTGTCCATAAGACATTTCTTTAGAATATTTTTAATACTGCCTATTGCCCTCTCTACCATGCCATTTGAACGGCTATGGTATGGGCTGGAAGTAACATGGTCTATCTGCCATTCAGAACAAAATGACTTGAAGTCTATAGCGTTAAAAGGTGGACCATTATCTGACTGTAAGTACTTAGGTATGCCATGTCTGGCGAATATGGATTTCAAGAACATACTTCCAAAGACTCAGATTTACTTACTGTAATAAAGTTATGTAAAGAAGGATGGCCAGAACATAAAAAATTAGTGCCAGAAAACATAAGGTCTTATTTCTCACTAAAAAATGAGCTTCAAGTCATAGATGGTCTACTCCCAAAAAATAACAATATAGTTGTCCCTAAATCACTTCGAAATGATATTTTAAATCTCATTCATGAAGGACATCGGGGTATCAAAAGCTGTCAAAATTTAGCTAGAAATTCGGTCTATTGGCCAAATATTCATACAGATATTAAGACTTATATCATGTCATGCCATATTTGTCTGACACACAGAAGGAACCACTTTGATATAGTACCGTAAGGAGCGGTCTCCTTTGAGGTGACTGGCTGTTCGTTTAGTTGGATTGGATTTGAATATTTTGAAATACGAATGGAAGTTTTTTGTAAGTTTGGTTCTGTTGGCGAAGTTATTACGGACAGAGGTTCGATTTTCACGTCGCATATGGTAAGAGATACTATCGTTTTTTTTAAAGCGTCGTTATCGGTAGCTGCCACGCGTCAACCTCAAACGATTGGTTTGGTGGAAAGGTTTAATCGCACGCTTCTACAAAGCCTGGCGATGTATGTTAATGACGATCAGGCCAGTTGGTGTGCCTATTTGCCTTTGGTAACTTTTGCGTACATAACGTTTCGTCACAGTCATCGTCACATTTTTCTCCGTATAAGATTATTTACGCAAGAGAACCGTTGTTCAGATCCGATACTAACGTAAATCTTAACTTAGTCACAGACGACTTAGATATTGAGTCGCGCAGGATTTCGAACGAGGTGTGTATCTCCAACGCCGTTAGAAGTATTGGTAAATCGCAACAGACACAGAAGCGGTATTATGATAAGAAGGTTAAGTTCGTAACCTTTGACCCAGGTCGTTTAGTTTTGGTGTACAACCCTAAGAGAGTTTCCAAGGTTTGTTCGAAACTGTCGCGATTTTATAAGGGGTCTTATCGTGTGGTGCGCAGACTTGCTAATAACAACTATTTGGTTAGGAAATTAGGACATAGGAATGGTCGATCATTGGTCTTCCACCATAATACGCTTAAACCTTTTTTTCTTTACGTGTTTGATATGAGTTTTACGTTCGTAGTATTAACTAAACTTTGATCTTTTAACTTGTTATTGTTTGGCACTGGCACTTTTTCTATGACGCCGATTAGGCTGAATCGTGTCATGACACTTTGCCTGTCTTTTTAGATTTAAATCTTTTTATTACTTGGCACACAGATAGACTAATGCCATATCTTTTGTAGGTTGATGTGAATTATTTAATCAGTGCAACGTTTCAGATTCGTTTTGTATCTATTAATAATGTCTTCGTGAATGTGGAGGATGATTTCTTCGTGCAATGGTTTGCTACTCTGCTAATAGTATTGTGTAAACAATTTTTAGGGTTTAATATCTGAGTATTCAAGGGATAATTTGTTTGATGTCGAACCTTGTGTGCACATAGTGCTTTTGGGGGACCTTCTAGCGGAGCTTCGAGTGGAGCAGACTTCTAGCTTTGATGTCTTATGAATGGAATAGGTAGAGATTAAGATTGGCAGATACTTGAACTTCCAACTCTTTTGTATTCTTTGCTAGTTTAAATTAATCTTTGGCTGTCTATTTTGTTTTTTTTTACTTAATTAATTCAAGTCTTAACTGTGGGCAGTTATTGGTTTAATTTTGCCTAGTTAATTTGGATGAGGATTATGGTTGTTTCAGTTAGGTTTAGTTTCTTACTAGTCTAAATTTATAAAGAATTGTCTTTTGGACTTTAAATGTAGATGGGCACAAGTAGTTGTGTATGATTTTTTGTTGCGGTTTTTATTATGCAGGGTTTCAGCAATCTATCTTGATCATAACATATTTTACTTAACATTTTCTTAAATTAACTTCTTGCATGTTTTTGTTTAAGATGATTGCCGCAGCTGACAGGTAGTTACTGTCTGCTATTTAGTGTCCATATTGTAATGATATCCGCATTAGGTAGGTTTTTGATAGTGAGGAATTCTATTGATATGTGATACAAAAAATTACCATTCTAGTATTTTTTTGTTTTATAGGGGCGCGGCATGTAAGGAGCGGTCTCCTTTGAGGTGACTGGCTGTTCGTTTAGTTCGATTGGATTTGAATATTTTGAAATACGAATGGTTCTTTTTTGTTGTTTTGACTTGGGACGTCAACGGACTACCGAGTAGAAGATATTTTGATATTGGAGAGTTGATCTAGTAAAAAATAAACAAATATAACTGATATCACTCGTCTATTTCCAAAATTAGCTTAGCGCCCATCCGGCTACCGCCCCGCTCTTTATTGTACTTATACCTTGGTATAAAGTAGGTATTGATTTATTTGACTTTAATTCACAGAAGTACTTACTAGTCGTCGACTACTTCTCTAAATATGTAGAAATGGCTTTGTTGAAAAACAATTCTACTGCCAGCAATATTATTGCGCACTTTAAATGCCATTGATACTTTTTTTTTTAAAAAAGGGAGATGTTACGGAACGCATCCGATTCTATTGTCTATGTTTTAAAAATATAAAATAGTTTGTCTTTGGTTGATGGCTGACCGCCGAGCATTGTGCCTAGATAAATATAATAAACTATTCTGTCTGAACAAAACTGGATTTCCTTTATCCGAAGACCTGAAGACAACACACTTATTATCTGGTAAGAATTTTTTTTCTCGAATTGATGTAAACAGAGCTTACCATTATATTTCCGTCGCACCAGAAGATGTGAAAAAAACGGCCATAATAACACCGTTAGGTTTATTCGAGTTTACCCGAATGTGTTTTGGGCTACGGAACGCAGCTCAAACATACCAAAGATTTATGAAAATTACAGTATTTACAGGCCTGGATTTTTTGTTTTCATACATAGATGACGTAATAATAGCGAGCAATGACGTAGAGGAGCATGAAAACGTCAGGTGTTCGAGAGATTAAACGAGTATGGCATAACTATCAACATCTCAAAGTGTGAGTTTGGACAAGAAAAGATAGAATTTTTTAGGGCATGAAGTATCCACTGAAGGACTACGCCCTTTAGATAAAAAAATAAGTGCAATTCAAAATTATCCAAAGCCAAAAACTATTAATGAACTAAGACGTTTCTTAGGAATGATAAACTTCTACCGCCCACACATTCCCGGAGCAGTAAAACATCAGGCGATTCTCAGTAAGTGCCTACATGGGGCTAAGAAAAAAGATTACACACAGCTTTTGATTATGCACAGTTAGCAGAGGCGCAAAATGATGATGAATACCTATTGCAAAAGAAGTACGGTGGTCACGTAGTCATGAAGAAAATAGATGTACCGTTAAATGGAAAAGCTATTTACTGTGAGATGTCTACTGATAATGTTAGACCGTATTTAACCAAAGAGTTTCGTAAACTTGCTTTCGACTCGGTGCATAGCCTAAGCCATCCTGGTGTTCGTGTAATCCGGAAGATGATAGCAAATAGGTTTTTCTGGCCTGGAATGAATAAGGATATTGGCGAATGGGCTAGAGCATGTTTGCCGTGTCAGCGAGCAAAGGTCAACCGTCACACTACGTCAGAGATTGGAACGTTTCAGGAATGTGATAGGTTTGAACATCTACACATTGATATAGTAGGTCCATTGCCTACGACCAAGGATGGATATAGATACTTGCTAACAATGATAGACAGGGCAACACGTTGGCCGGAAGCTTTCCCGACAAAGGACATTTCGGCCGAAACCGTTGCCAAGTTGGTTTTCGAGGGTTGGATCGCGAGATTTGGATGTCCGATCAGATTAACCTCGGATCAGGGCCGGCAGTTCGAGAGTCAACTGTTCGGTGAACTTATGAAGCTGTTAGGTGTTAATAAGTTGCGGACGACACTTTATCATCCGCAGGCCAACGGAGCCATAGAAAGATGGCACAGATCTTTGAAGGTCGCATTAACCGCGAGATTGAATGCTAGTGCGAGTTCGTGGATTAACGAGTTATCAACCGTTCTGTTAGGCCTTAGGGCCGCTGTGCATAGTGATAACAGTGTTAGTGCCGCGGAAATGACGTACGGTAAGGTATTGCGATTACCGTCAGACTTTTACGATAGTAATTCAGTAAAAAATTACACTTGCGTAAATGTTAATAAAATACGGGAGACAATTAAAGCTTATAAACCTGTTAATAGAGTCCATAGTGATAGAAGGTCATTGTTCACTCATCCCGATCTTCGTATCTCTGAGTTCGTGTTTCTACGAAATGATGCTGTACGTAAGCCGCTGCAGCCTACGTATGACGGTCCTTTTAAGGTTCTTGAGAGAAATCCAAAAGTATTTTTATTACAGCTTCCGAGCAGGAAGGTACGAGTATCGGTGGATAGATTGAAACCGGCATGTTATATTAATTTTCATGATAATACCGCCACCACTCCTGAAGCTAAGCCGACAACGCCAGTTTCAGAAGCGGAGACAGGTAATAAGTCTATTTTAAGGAAAACTAGAAGCGGGAGAGTGGTGAGGCCACCTGTTAGATTTATGGATATATAGTAGTTATATTAGACATTTCATTAGTATTTTAAAAAAATTATTATATAATAAACTTTGTGTTTAATTTTCTAGGAAGAGTCAATTTATAAAAATAATTTTCTTTGAAATTTATTGTAATGTAGTTGCACGCGATTGTACCGTGTGCGTCAGAATGGCGGGTGTAAGTCCACCGATAGTGGTGGTTTATGCGTGAGAGCAATGTACGAGCAACGTACGGAATGTACATAAAATTTGACACTATGTACTTTTTTTAAACCATAGTTATCACAAAAATAAAGTGAGCAGCCAACCTGACGTCAGAATGGCGGGTTAAATCTTAATTTACACATTCTACTAATTATTCAAGTGAAAAATTAACTCCGTAGCAATGTACGAGCAATGTACTAGCAACGTACCTATTCAAATTTTATCTAAATGTAAATAATGATTAAACAAAATTGATAATTAAATTTTAGCGCCTGTTTTATATTTATTAGCAAATGCCTAGATGAGCAATATAGGTAACGCAAGCTTAGTACAGGAACTTTTTAAACACAGAATCCAATAAAATAATAAAACATTTTTTCAATATTATTTTCTGACTTTCTTCGTAAGTATAAATTAATTTCTCTCAGTACGTTACACAATATACTTAGCAAATACTGGTTGCTAACTCTTAGAAACTAAATAAAGGTACACATTGCAGTTTTGTTGATTTCTACAAAACGAAGGTAAATGTAAAATATTTTTGGACATCGTAAACTCAATCAGTAGTTTGCGTTTACAGACCCCCTTATGACCAGAACTTTCAAAATTTTGAGTTAATTATGGAAGATGTATTAAAATTAATAGTAAAGTCTAATAATAAATCTCACATAGTCTGCGGAGATTTTAATGTAGATTTGTTAGTAAATTCAACCTATAAAAGCAGGCTACTTGGTTTATTTAAATCATTTAATTTGGTTAACATTTTCCTAGAGCCAACAAGAATCACAGCGACTTCGGCTACTTGTCTCGATAATTTTTACTGTGATTGTAATTATTCCAGCAAACAAATAATAAACTCTCTTCAATCAGATCACAATGGACAAGCAGTGACTTTTCCTATTAGTCCAAAAAAAGAGAGTATTTCAATAAAGAAAAGATCTGTAACCGCGAGTAAAATTGAAAAATACAATAAAGCATTATGCTATAAACTGCCTGTTCCAAATTATGATTTGAATGATCCAAATTGTTTTTATAAAGAGTTCTTTTCTTTATTACATTGTGAGTTTGAGGATATATTTAAAGTTAAGACAATTAACATTAAGCCTAGATTCAGATTTAGTGACTGGGCTACTAGGGGCATTCGCATTAGTAGAGATAGGTTATTCGAATTATATGCTGAAAAGGCGTATAACCACAGTGAAATCTTCATTGAATATGTTAGAACTTTTTCAAAAACTTTTAAAAAGGTTTGTGCATTAGCAAAGGCCAACTATATTAAAAACAAAATAGTTTCGGCTGATAATGTTGTAAAGACGATTTGGAAGGTGATAAACTGCGAAACGGGAAAAGCTAAACTATACGACAACAGACATTCATTAAATACTGTTAGTGGTATCATTACTGCAGATGAAGATATTGCTCAAGAATTTGAAACATTTTTCACAAACATTCCATTAAAAACTACAGAGCCGCTTAATTCCTCACCTTCTTCTGCTCGCGATCTGCTGAATGCTAATGTTCAAAGGTGCCCAGCTGCGTTTGAGTTTAGGCATATAAACCCGCAGGTAGTGATTAAAACTTTTAAGGAATTAAAGCTAAAAGATACTGAAGACTTATTTGGTATGTCGGTTAAGTTGTGTAGTTCTATAATCGAAACTCTGGCACCTTACCTAGCATTTTTATTCAATTCTTGTGTTGATCAGGGTGTATTTCCAGATTTAATGAAACATAGTAAAATAATACCTTTATTTAAGTCAGGAGATAAAAAGGATCCCGGTAACTTTAGGCCAGTGTCTATACTTCCGGTACTCAGTAAAATTTTTGAAAGGATAATACTTAATCAAATGCTGTCTCATTTTAATCTGAACCATCTACTCCATAATCAACAGTTCGGATTTACTAAGAGACGTTCGACCACCGACGCTGCAGTTGCTCTCCTACATCACGTGTACGGGGCTTGGGAGGAGTCGCAGGATGCTATTGGGGTGTTCTGTGACCTATCTAAAGCTTTCGACTGCGTCGATCACGAAACGCTGCTAATAAAGCTGGAACATTATGGAGTTAGAGACGGAGCCCTAAATTTGATCAGTTCCTATCTAGAAAATAGAATTCAAAGAGTTCAAATAAACAGCACGAAGTCACTGGGATCTAAAGTCAAAATCGGCGTGCCACAGGGCTCAATTCTTGGACCGTTCCTATTCTTAGTATATATAAATGACTTGCCTTTTATGGTACAAAACCGATCTAGGATAGTGTTATTTGCTGATGATACTTCTCTAATTTTCAAAGCTAGCAGACATAATCAAGATATTGACGAAGTAAATGACGCTCTTTCCCAGATCCATGATTGGTTTACGACAAATAATTTAATGTTGAATCCCAAGAAAACAAAATGTATAAAATTTTCATTGCCTAATGTAAGGAACAACAACTTAGCTATTGTCTTGAATAACGAAAATTTGCAATATGTAAATGAAACAGTTTTCTTGGGGATCGCTATCGACGCAAGGTTACAATGGGACCCTCATTTAAATGCGTTATCCGCAAGGCTCAGCTCGGCGGCATACGCAGTCAGAAAAATTCGTCAACTGACTGACGTTGCTACTGCCAGACTTGTATATTTCGGCTATTTTCACAGCATTATGTCCTACGGAATTTTATTGTGGGGTCAAGCTGCTAACATAAATAACATCTTTGTGTTACAGAAGAGGGCGATACGTTCCATATATGAATTGCGTGGTCGCGATTCCCTAAGGGAATTGTTTAAAGAAATTGATATCCTCACAGTATCCTCACAGTACATATTTGAAAACATCTTGTATGTCCGGAAGAACACAATGCTATTTCCTAAGAATTCTGATATACATAATATAAATACTAGAAATAAAAATAAAATAGCGCACCCAAAGTTTAGACTGTGCACAGTTAATAATTCATTCATGGGGAACTGTATTCGCTTCTATAATAAAATACCAGATGATATTGTAAATTTGTCCGATAGCCAATTTAAAGCTAAAATTAAAACTATTTTATGTTCTAAGGCCTATTATACGATAAATGATTACTTAGATGATAAAAACGTCTGGTCAACTGTTGTTCCAAATCAACGGAGTAGATTGTAATTATGACTCATGTATGATTCTTTATATATTTAAAAGAAAAGTACAAAAGATACAATTCCTGTGGAGTTTCTTCTGGCCGTTCTTCTCCACAGAGGGCGTACACTGGTAGTGAACGTGCCATCCATGATAGCTTTGACGTCGAAAAATGATTTGTAAAAATCTTAATTCGAATAAAAAATTTTGACTTTGACTTTGAATGTATTACTTTTGCTGTGAAAATTTAATATTTATTCCCATATTGTGTTTATGTTGAGAATCAAAATGAAAAGAGGAGGAAAACAGAGTATAGTTCCATTAGATGACCAGAAAGATCATTTTGTTAAGTACAAAGATTATTTCAAAAATGAAAGTGATTTGCCTTTGTCATCTGACCAAATTTTTACCACAATCTCTAAGGAATTGCAGTGCAAAATGTCCGAAAAGGCCCTTTATCTGTCACTGAAAAGAAATTATCGTTACTTTTTTGGTGGTGGTGCTCACCAGTCAAACTCCAATTGTGAAAATATAACAAGTCAAGACGAATCCAGCAGCGTTTACATAAAAGTCTTGAAAATGTAAACAGAGGCCCATATAATAAATACCTAGGGGGTTGTCACATTTCTCAACCTATAAAACGTAGTGGTCTTACCCGCTACTGCCCATTGTCTAGCTGTCCATTTGTTTTAGACAAAACTTATTATATGGACGGGCATTCCATCATATCTCATTCTCACACCCCCTACACTAGCACTTACATACCCATACGTGGACAAGGAAGAACAGTTGACTGGTTAGTGGATAATATTATATACCTCGATCCCGAGACGTATTTATCGTACTCAACTGTGCCTCTCATGCCTCTACACTTACATACAAACACACATACATATACACCCACTCCCCTATGGGTGAAATAGTTCTTATGTAATAGAGCAGATCACCCGTCTGTGCTCCTCGCAGACGTCCCCCAAATTACATACATACATACATCCACTCCCCCCACAGATACACCCCCTCTCACATACCTTCACACACGTATCTGATGGTGGAGAGAGAGGCTAGTGGTCTCCCAATCCCAAGCATTTATCTACGTAGGGCTAGCCACCCTCTCTTCCATCCCCACCTTTATTACATAATTACCCCTACACCCTTTTTATTATTAGCTTATGATGCTACAACACTGGGCCCAACGCCTATATATTTTTGCACATTGTTCTCGTGTTTTCCCGTACATTACTTTCACGCATAAACCATCACGATTCTGTACCTAGTTTACGTTACCTATATTGCTCATCTAGGCATTTGCTAATAAATGTAAAACAGGCGCTAAAATTTAATTATCAATTTTGTTAAATCATTTTTTACATTTAGATAAAATTTGAATAAGTACGTTGCTAGTACATTGCTCGTACATTGCTACGGAATTAATTTTTCACTTGAATAATAAGTAGAATGTGTAGATTAAGATTTAACCCGCCATTCTGACGTCAGGTTGGCTGCTCACTTTCTTTTTGTGATAACTATGGTTTAAAAAAAGTACATAGTGTCAAATTTTATGTACATTCCGTACATTGCTCGTACATTGCTCTCACGCATAAGCCATCACTATCGGTGGACTTACACCCGCCATTCTGACGCACACGATTGTACCTAACTAACGTGCGATGTAGGCATCAAGTACGCAGTACAATTGTTTTGCTTATAGTACATTTTAAATAATTCAGCCAGAATAATAATTCAGATATAAGTATGGAATGTTTTGCAATTGAGCAAACTGATCACTTGCACTTTTGCAAAATTTATTTAAAAAAGGTTGGAATGTTTAGGTAGGCAAGTAATCTCACGTATTTAAGATTAGAAATTAGTATAAATAGTCTAATTAATTTGGTAGATGGACACTACAGTTTCATCATTTGGTTTTGTTGTAAGCTAGATGAGCATTATTTCGATCATGGGTAATCCCCAGAGTAAAAACTCGGAGGTTGTGATAGCTCAAGTCGGAGCTAACGATGCTAACGCCACGGTGACTTTAGAGAAAAAAGTGGAGCTGATTAGCATTTTCGTCATAATAATTATTGCCATAGTAGGATTGATTGTGTTTATTAAAGGATTTAAACACTGTGGGAAGCGAGCTAAAACTGCAATAGTGAAGGATATGATGTCTGCAGTCGAGCGAGGCGCAGTAGCAATAGCAGCGACAGCGCACTCGACTTCGGAGCGAGTCCCTACTTTTTAGTGTGTGTGTACTGAAAGTGTCCCTATTAAATTATATAGTTTAATTATAGTTGTAATAAATTAAGTTCACTCTAGTTATAGATATTTAATCATTTTAAAAAAGGTTACAGTAAGCAGCAAATTAGAAAAAATATATTATGTAAAAAATCATAAATTATATTTTTATGTAGAAATACTCAAGCATACTCAGGTAACGTGCGCTTGTATACGTGCGATAAGCGGACGCGCTGATCGTAGGTGTCAAGTTGCAGCTAGCGATAGGCGCTGGGGCACTGCGTTGCCGCGCGCTATTATATAGCAACTAGTAATATATTTAACATGAGGTGGATTTCAATAAAAAATCTTTTTAATTTTTTTTAATTTTTTTTTTTGGGAAAGGAGTGATGTGGGGACACAGGAAACATGATATGTTAATCTGAATCAGCGGTTTTCAGTGGCGTCGCCTCGACATTCAGTTGTTCCCCACACCGCGCTCTCTCCACCCGTGTCTTGCCTTTCTGTAGCTACCTATATTGTAGAGTCGTAAATAAAGGATAGTGAACTTATTCCTGAGTATCATTTATCTCCAAAGTAGGGATCACAGAGCCCCTTGTCAGTAACCCGTAAACTTTTATAAATTCAAATATCGATTGTTTAATTATTTTTTTCATTGTTACAGGGTTAGCTGCGCGCCGCCCACTTCGACTCTGAATGTTCCGAGTCCCCGATGCGCGTCGCCCTTCCTACCTCCCTCGGTGATAGTACTTTTTTTGCTGTCAAAAAATCTATCGTTTGTTGATTGCAATTTGAGATTTAACTTTTTTTTTTTTCAGATCTGGAAGTGGTCAACGTGATCGCGAACGGGTCCTCACCGACGACCAAATCGACATGTTTCTTAACTATGGTAAGTGTTTCAACTACATTCCTATTGACTTGATTGACTTCATCATCATCATCATCAGTTTGTATTTTTATACAGGAAGTGACGATGATAGTGATAGAGATGACGAAGAAGATGAGGCCCCGTTCGTGACTCTATTCGTGGGGCGTCAAATTCAGTTTGACGCCAACGAAAGTGAAGAAGAAGAGGACGAACCACAAGCACCGGATTATCCTATGGAATTACAGCTCGTTGGTGAGACCCCACCTTTAGATTACGGCTCCAAGGACCAGTTTGAATTTAACTGGACCACCTTTCCCTCTAGTCCATCGCGTCCCAGCGAGAGGCGCGAAACTTTCAGGGCAACCGAAGTGGGGCCGACTGCAGAATTCCAGACTCCATATGACGCATTTGTTACGAAATGGACTCCGGAATTCATGCAGTATATAGTGTCGGAGACAAGTAAGTACGCCCAGCAAACTACAGATAAGAAAATACGCGAGGTGAGTCTTGGGCCTACTAGCCGTATAGCTTCTTGGCAGGATACAACTGGTCTGTCGATGAGCTATATGCACGGACCAAGTAGGTATATGTATATTTCGCCTTGCTCACGGCTATGGGGCTTTGCTTCAAAAGCGACGTGAAGGAGTATTGGAGCAAATCTGAAATCACGTCCTCCCCATATTTTCAAAACTACATGGAATATAACCGCTTCCTCCTGTTGAACGCTTGTTTGCACTTAACGACAACTCGACAAAGAACTTACAGGCGCTTAATAGGAAGAATTTATAAAATCCAACCTGTTGTACAACATCTGAACGAAAAATTTCAGATGTTGTACAACTTGAACAGGAACGTTGCACTGGATGAATCTTTGCCACAGTGGAAAGGTTAGCTTGCTATAAAACAGTTCATCAAAAATAAAGCCGCAGGGGCTAGCATAAAAACCTATGAAGTTTGTGAGTCGCAGACCGGCTAATTTATGGAGGTTCGAGGTGCACTCTGTGCCAAAAGAGTTGTCTCCGCCTCAAGACACCACCACTGTCTCAAAACTCAAAACTTGTCCTCGGGCTTCTCAAGGGCCTCGAGAACAAGGGACATACCGTGTGGATGGACAACTATTACAACAGCTCCGCCCTCGCACGCGTTCTAAAATCTTTGGGTTTTGATTGTGTGGATACACTGAGGACTAACCGCCAAGGTTTACCAACACTAATCAAAAACTTAAAGAAAACTGATATGTCAGTGAGCCAGATTTTCGGGTGTACCAGTGATTACAACGTGTGCATGGGCGGCGTTGATAAAAAAGATCAAATGCTGAGTGCGTACCCAATTGAGTGCAAACGAACAAAGGTGTGGTACAACAAATTCTTCAGGCGCCTTCTAAATGTTAGTATACTCAACGCGTTTATACTGCAACGCAATCGAGGGATGAAACATCGCGCTTTTAGTAAGAAGCTGGTGGCACAGTTGCTTGACACACATCAGAAACCAGAGAGAGCCCGTTCAACGGTGGAGCTGGAGCACCGTCGTGGGTATAATTATCGGCGTGACGTGCCCACATTTTCGGAGGAAATTACATCCTACATCCCGCTTCATCCAAAACACAACAAGGAACGAGCGAATTCGGCTAAGTTGTGTGATGTGTCACAAGCGAACGTCCACCTACTGTCCAGCCTGCAACGTTCCACTTTGCATGGACGATTGCATTATAAAATTCCACAGTGCGTCTCAGTAGTTTTGTACACGGTATGTCCCTTATTCTCGAGAAGTTTTGTAGACTGTTTGTTCAGCATCAACAATGACCGATCGTTGACCCGAACATGCGCAGCATTCGTCAGCTGCTGAATCACATTGAGACGTCCAAATTCCATATTGTTAATCAGCATATTTACTGTAAGATCTATCAATGTGTGTGTAAATATTTTCATATAAATACTAGCTGTAATTGTAAATAAAGTACTCTTCCACCTGCAGTTGAGTCTCTCTTATCTCCTGCAAAGCGATGTTCCCGCCTAGTCGGACGATCCGCTCCTCTCAAGTGGCGAAGACACCTTCATGCCCTTAAATAGTGAGGCTGAGCCTGGCCCGCTAGCTTGAGCTAATCATTTCCTGTGTACATTGCACGTCGTACACATCCTTTTATCCTTCCCACTTTCCGTCTGTTACCTTAGGTCTCATGGTAACGGATATTCCCGTACTTATCTATTTATGTATATGTACGTCGTAATATGGTTAGGGCTTGGCTATTGTTGAACCGGGTTGTAGGTAATGTAATAGCTTTTCTCCCTTTTCCAAATCATGTATAATCGGCTAGCTATGACACTAACAAAACACTACTAAACAGCTACACTAAGTTTTGTTTTAAATTAATATTTTTGATGGACACAAACACGACACTTAGGCTCAAAGCACACCAAAAGCGCAGCGGCGCGCAGCGCAGCGGCGCGCGTTTTAATTGTGATGTGATTTTAAACTTTATATTCATTACAGTAATACACAGAATCGCTTGAGAAACTTGAAAAGTCTCGCGGCCGCGCGCGGCTGCGCGCGACTCCGCGAGCACTCCGACGACTCCTACGAAGCGGCGGCGCGAGAGTCCGCGAGACTGCTCGAGCAGTCGCGCGCGGTCGCTCGCAGTAGCTTCAAGTAGCTTGCGCACCGCGCCCGCTCTCCGCACCCCACCGCTAGGGTTGCCAACTATACTGTTAAAAACAGTATTAAACTGTTTTTCACTACATTATATTTTTTACTGTTGAACAAAAATAAAGTATATACAAAATACTGTTTTCAGCATCCACACATAAAAATATACTAAACACCTCAGAAGAATTAAATAATATTACTCAAGTTGTCTACTTTCTGTTCCCGCCACCTCAGAATTTACTGAAAGAGTTTTTTCAGTAATTAGTGCAAAGTGGTGGGAGTATAGAAATACAGCAACTATTGATTTAATAAAAAATGAGCTCCTCATTTATTTCAATTTTAGTTATTATTTCAATGTTAGAATATTGTGGTGAGTAGTATGAAGTATTAAAAAAAGGCTGTAAATTAAAAGTCTTTGCACATTGCACCCACTCGACCGACACCGACTCCACTCCAACTCAACTCATAGCATGGTATTGAAATGTAAGCTTTATGTCGTGTTATTTTAACCCTTAATTTGGCAGGTAAAAATATTTTTGAAAAAACGAATTCTAATTGAATAGTCTGTTTCTAGATATCATAAAAGACAAATAAAATCATATTAAAAAAATCTATCTATAGCAGGATTTTGGAAAAATAAAGTCCCTCCCAGAGGACACTGAGAAATTTTCAGTAAATACCGTTCATTTTTCTAAAATACTGTTAAAAATTCTTCTCAAACCGTGATATACTTTATTTCTTGTAAAAAAAGTTGGCAACCCTACCCACCGCGCCCGCTCTTCTCCGCACCTCACTCACTATTCCTTCGAAGTGCATCGGATACGGTCGTTCATGCATGACAATGCAAAATGGATCACGAAGAAAAACTTATTTATTTGGTCCAAATGCACGAATGCCTCTACAATATAAAGTCAAGATATTACAGCGATAAAAACGTCAAAAATAATGCGTGGCAAAAAGTGGGCGCTGAAATGAACATGCCTGGTAAGTAATTATAGGTATCTATAGGTATCATTTTATTATGTAGGTTACGTATCATCATCATCATCATCTTTTCTCGAAGCATACCATCCTTTTTTCGACCCCCCTATAACTTCGTTGTGGATAAAACTAGAAGCCTGAGTTTTCAGTAACCAAGCAGGCATTGTATAAACACGGTACATTTCAAATTTCATTAAATTTGAACCAGTAGTTTAAGAGTTATAACTTGTCAAAGTTTCTTAATTTTGTCACTCACTCACTCACTCACTGACCGATCATCAAAACTCTGAGGCACTTCTAGCAGACATAGAAACTTCAAATTTAGAATAGAACTAGTGTTTAGTGTATAAATCAAGGAAAAACTAAAATATTTTGCAATTTCGGCACAGTTTTTTAGATACATCATCTGCTAGATAACTTTGTAATCCCATATAAATTTTGGGGCATATTTAGGATTACAAAGTTACATTTGCAGTTAAAGTATCAGTGTACCTGAATTAATGGAATAAAAGGTATACGTGTAGGGGACGTGAAGGGGAACGTGAAGGGGACGTGTAGGGGCCGTGTAGGGTACGTGTAGGGTATGTGTAGGCTACGTGTAGGGGACGTGTAGGGGACGTGTGGGGTACGTGTGGGGTACGTGTGGGGTACGTGTGGGGTACGTGTAGGGTACGTGTAGGGTACGTGTAGGGGACGTGTAGAGGACGTGTAGGGGACGTGTAGAGGACGTGTAGGGATCGTGTAGGGGACGTGTAGGGTACGTGTAGGGGACGTGTAGCGGACGTGTAGGGTACATGTAGGGGACGTGTAGAGGACGTGTAGGGTACATGTAGGGGACGTGTAAAGGACGTGTAGGGGACGTGTAGAGGACGTGTAGGGGACGTGTAGAGGACGTGTAGGGGGCGTGAAGGGGACGTGTAGGGGACGTGTAGGGACGTGTAGAGGACGTGTAGGGGACGTGTAGAGGACGTGTAGGGTACGTGTGGGGTACGTGTAGGGGACGTGTAGAGGACGTGTGGGGGACGTGTGAGGTACGTGTAGGGTACATGTTAGGTACTTTAACTGACGAAAGGCGGCCCTAAATAAAAAAGCTCATAAGACAGAGAGTATTTTTTATTATTCAATCTATTCAACTACGTGCAATCATTTCGTTTTGCCAAGATACGGCACCACAAGAATTGAAGTAAGACTTAAATTTATCTCTTATAGACATCTTCTCGGGAATCAGCATCCCCTTCTGGATTTTGAAAATTTTGTAGTATACTATTTTCTGGCACTGATTCAATTGCGTTTTCCAATAGTTCATCATTTCTTAAATAATTATGCAAACATGTGCATGCTAGTATCATAATGTCCAGATATTTTGGTTGCATCCTAATTCTCTTTTGAAAAACCTCAAACTTTTGTGTAAGTATTCCGAAAGCACTTTCAACAATGCGTCTTGCGCGGCTTAGGCGATAATTAAATATTTTCTTTTCCACATCCGTCGACACTTGACTTCCAGGAAAAGGTCTCATTATGTGTTCAGATAACGGAAAAGCCTCATCCCCAACAAAAACATGTGGCAATGCCTCTGTCGTACCTGGCAAACATGTATTAGGTGGTATTCCTAGTGTTTTATTTTTCAGCATTTGACCTAATTTAGAGCTGTTTAAAATGCCGCTATCACTATTGCGTCCATATGCTCCAATATCAACTACAACGAATCTGTAATTTGCATCAGCTATGGCTAACAAAACGACACTGAATTTTTTTTTGTAATTATAAAATTGACTGCCTCTATTCCAGGGTGCCCTTATATTAACATGTTTGCCATCTATGGCCCCTATACAATTAGGAAAATTCCATTGGGTTTCAAATTCTTTCGCTATTTTAGTCCATAGCTCAGGAGTCGGTCTTGGCATAACACGCGGCCGTAAACACTTCCATATCGCGGTGCAAGTTTCGTGAACAATTAAGATCACAGTACTATATCCCATTCGATACTCGTGAGCTAACGCTTTGAAACTGATGGCCGTAGTTAAAAATCTGAAACATAATGTAATGATTTAAAAAAAAAGTACGATCCTGTTATATTGTAGTCCGACTGCACTGCTGTACCGCTATGCACGGGGAGGTCGGGAGTGGGAAGGCTCAAATAGGGTTAGTTGCCTTCCCCGCCGCGCCGGCCGTAGCGATGACGAAAGAAAGAAAAATACTTTATTCGTTCAATTGTGACACATACAAACTAAAATGCACCGCAAACATAACATAAAAACAACAAACATAATATATTAACATTAACATTTTGTTAATACTATTTTGTTTTAACATAATATTTAAATTAGGTAGGTACACTAAAGTATGCAGTGTGGCACAATAGTGAAAAGGACACGACTCAGCATTATGTTTATCTCATAGAGCTAGACGCTGTTTTTCAGTCGCGCCTGTTAGTAAGGTCAGCTCAACCATCGCAACGTAAATGGATAAGAAAAAGTAATCTAGTAGCAATTAAATTAGATGAATAATAGTTATAATAGTAAATATACATGCTAAAATAAAATAAATAGTTTTATATCTGTGTGGGTAATATTACTATAGGTACATACACGTAAATAAACTAATTAAAAAATTAATAAAACACATGACGACTGTTTCGTCCCCCCCCCCCTCCCCCCGCTGCTCGCATAGGCGCGGTATAACGGTTGCGGTCAGACTATAATACACACACTGACAAATTTTCATATAAACAGGGTAACTTCAGGGGTCTAGGAATAAAAATTAGATTCCCTAACAAAAAATAAAATAAAAACAAAAGTGCAAAGTCAATAAGTTCTGTTTTCTTTCTTAATTAGTTTTTATAAAGAGTGCTTCGTTACTTTGTTAATTTGATTAATGGTTAATTTTGTACTTTTATTTTTAAAATATTTGTTCATATTTTATTTTATGTCAGTGTGGATACTAAATAAAAATACAGAATTGTTATACTACACTTTAATGTCGTTTTCAGCGGATGATTGCCAGAAGGCTTGGAAGAAAATTCGAGATGGTTATAGAAAAAGAATTGGAGTTCATAAAACCCTTCATGAAAGGCAGGAAACAAATTTCTAATTTAACAAGTTCACCGGAAGATTCTGACATAGCCACAGACGGCGAATTACAGCCTATGTCACCAAGACCGCAGTCGCAGCTATCACTGTCACTACAACCACAGCCGCAGCTATCACCGTCACCACGATCACAGCCGCAGCTATCACGGTCACTACGAACACAGCCGCAGCTATCACCGTCACTACGACAACAGTCGCGGCTATCACGGTCACCACGACGACTACAGTCGCGGCTATCAAGCGAGACCTCTTCATCCAACGAACAGCCAATGTCAAATTTGTTATTCAAGCAATATGTTGAAGCAAAGCGAGTAGAAGACGACCCAATAATGAGTTTCTTTATAACTATGGGGCGAACAGTCAGAACAATGCCAACTAATGTTCAAGCCAAATTAAAGGGCGATATTTTCCGTCTTGTCAATGAAGCAGAAATAAAACTTGCCGATGTCACCGATAGTATGACATCTTCAGAATACAGGCGTCGAGATTTAGCTGAATACAACATACTTGCCGATGACACCGATAGCATTATCATGCTGCGAGAAGTTATCACTTCTGAATACAGGCGTCGAAATCAAGCTGAATACAACATCTTAATTGCTGATGACACCGATAGCATGACATCTTCTGAATACAGGCGTCGAGATCCTGAATACGACAACATAGCTGCCATCGGAAATAGCAATGAGACAACCATGCCATCTTCTTCAAATTATCGATTGGAAACAACCAGTATTAGACCATCTACATCAGTGACATATATTTACAATGAGACAATTAATGTTCCAACGACATCTCAAACCAGTATCAGACCGTCTACATCAGTGCCAGAAAATTACAATGAGACAAATGTTCCAACCACATCTTTTTCATACACACAATCAATAATACCGTTTACTTCAATAAAATATCAAAAAACAACTGCAGAAAATAGCCATGAGACAAACTCTCCACTTCCAACTTATACAAAAGATTCCGGATCTACTTCATTTGTCGCCCAATCACCACCACCGTCACCATATGTACCATACCCTGTATCTTCTAAGTATCGATTGGAAACAACCAGTATCAGACCGTCTACATCACTGCCAGAAAATTACAATGAGACAAATGTTCCAACCACATCTTTTTCATACACACAATCAATAATACCGTTTACTTCAATAAAATATCAAAAAACAACTGCAGAAAATAGCCATGAGACAAACTCTCCACTTCCAACTTATACAAAAGATTCCGGATCTACTTCATTTGTCGCCCAATCACCACCACCGTCACCATATGTACCATACCCTGTATCTTCTAAGTATCGATTGGAAACAACCAGTATCAGACCGTCTACATCACTGCCAGAAAATTACAATGAGACAAATGTTCCAACCACATCTTTTTCATACACACAATCAATAATACCGTTTACTTCAAGAAAATATCAAAAAACAACTGCAGAAAATAGCTATGAGACAAACTCTCCACTTCCAACTTATACAAAAGATTCCGGATCTACTTCATTTGTCGCCCAATCACCACCACCGTCACCATATGTACCATACCCTGTATCCAAATCACAAAAAAAGGCACTGCGTGAAGTGGAATACAAAGCCGACACGGAATTTCACTACTAAAGTACATTTGCTGTTTCATTGCAAACTATTTTTTTGTTATAATGGTGTATTTATAATACAATAAATATACAATACATTTTATTTTTTATTTAATTATATAAAGGTCAGGCCGCTTTTTGCTGAAATGGCGCAGAAGTATTGCGATTGAGTAGCATATAATAGTGACGAATAAATTGTATATGTTCGCAAACACCTTCCAAATCATTTTAATGACTCTTATACAACGTGTTACAAAATTAACCATTTAATTTAAATTCTCCCATCTCTAGTGATCAGGCTGTGTCAAAGAATATTCGGACCAGATGTGTCATTTTAGGACAATGTGCCTATTTTTACCGCTATGGTTAAAAATGTTTACGTATTACTTGTACCATAACAGTAACAGTAACAGTTGTAAGAGTAACAGTTTTTCTTTCTTTCTTTTCTTTCTTTCATAACATTTACATTAGAACAATTAATTTCAAAATGATAAAAATTACAATTGAAATAACGAACTAAATATTTCAAAATAATATTCATGTTTGTAAATACGTAAACAAAATAATTAAGGCAAAAAAGATTTTTTTTCCAACATAAATTAATCTAAGTACATCTCTTTTCAAAATGTAGGCACAAATGGTGTACAAATACTTACCAATACTTGTCCGTTCTGAGAATACTCTAACAATTTCAGGTTGATTGACATTAGAGATGGGAATATTTTGATGAAATGCCTGTGGTGAAAAATAATATTTTTTTTGGTATTATTTGTAACACGTTGTATATGAGATAAGATAAGATATCTTTTTAAATATCTAAAGTGTAATAATTGTAATGTCCACTTGAGCCAGTTTGTTGCTTAATCCGATGCCGTTACCAAAAATTTGATAAATATCATACTTTTCAAAATACCTACCGCGAAAGAAGAAAAAAGTTTGCGAAATCAGCAAAATATGGCGGCCTCACCCATAAAGACTTACCTGAGGCAGACGGATAATCTTTCTTTAGCGGAAATAGCCAATCTGTACTTGGTATTTTGTTTCTGAATATGTGGCCTGAGAATTTTCAACAAATTTTCAAATTTGTCATAGTTCATTTTATAGTAGTCATAATAAATGGTGGGGTACAGATGTAAATTTTTGCAAAATGTTTGAAATTGACCAATCAAATGTCTTTTCTTCCATAGGTCGTGTACCCAAAAATTTTTTTTTCTTCTTAGTCTTTCCCGCCTTTCTTCTTCCTCTTCTTCAAACATACGTGCAATAATAACTAAATCCAACAACTCACTACTCATTTGCACTGTCAAGTACACACAAGTTTCCTTGTCAAATGTAGAAGCACAAATAGTCGCGGTCGGGCGCGCGAGCGGTAGCGCGGATGCGCGCCGACGCGCCGCGCGCCGCGCGCCGCTTCAAGTCGCGAGCAGTCTCGAGCAGTCGCGAGCGGTAGCTCCGCTGCGCTTTTGGTGTGATTTGAGCCTTAGATAGCTAGTTGACTCTACACTGTTTTTGGCTCTTGATTTTGAACTATCTTTCAGAAGTAGGTGTCCCTACATATCATATATTTACACGGTAGTTTAATAATGTAGTACCTGGTTGACCGAGCTTAGCTCGTTTATTTTTTTGTAAGACACCTACGCATTTCGATAAACTCTACTTACTTCATACGTTCAGAAGAAAGTACACGCGGCTAGATATAGTAGCACCACTCTTATACTTTAAACGAGCAAGATAAGAATAATAAGGATCTCGGAAACGTACGGCTGCAACGATTTCGCAATTTAATTTCGGGGGCAATAAATCGATCTAGCTTATAAAATAGATTTCCCCGTATTTTCAGGCTTAAAAGAATTGATACGCGATATCATTGAAATAGAAAGGTAATTTTGGCTCAGTCGGGACACCGCGAGTTTGCAGTTTGAATCTCGACAAATATATTTTTTATATTCCTTTGTTCTTTTTTCGTTTGTTTCTTTTTTTTATATTTTTTATAATTGTTTTTATTCTTTCATTTAGTTATTTAAATACAAAAATGAAAGAAAATTTCTGATAAATTTTTTGGTGGTCTGAAGTTTTCTATCAGATGGCCCGAGTAAAACGAGGAAAAGAATATATGTATTATGTATTATAAAATAATAGGATGGGACTTTTGATAGGATTCAGAAAGGATTATTATAGGAAAATAAATTATTCCCATACCAACTAACCTACCAACTTATTAGCAGTAGTTCCAATTTTGGCCACTTCACAGATACAGTGGTAAAGGCGGCGCTAGTAGTAATATAAATTTGTACCTCGTATTTATTGAGGTTGCGTGGATAATTTCGATGAAATTTAGCATTATATGGGGTTTCGGAAGCGATAAATCGATCTAGCTAGGTTTAATTTTTAGTAAAAATAGATTTCCCTGCATTGACAATAAATTAGGATCGGAATTTGGATAGAATTCAGAAAGGAAAATAAATTATTATTCCCATGCCTAACAGTGGTAAAGGCAGCGCTAGTAGTAATATAAAATTGAATTTGTTGAGGTTGCGTGGATTAAATAACGTCTCCGTGGATAAAATAGCAGTTTCCATTTCTGTGTTACATATCTGAAAAAATAACTGAAAATACTTTTAAATGCTTTTTTAGAAGAAAATTTCGTCACTATGTGAGTTTTAGTGCCATCTGTTGCAGAACTTTCGGTGTAAGAAAAACGAAGTGATTTTCTGTAAAGATATTTTAATTGAATTAAGTAAATGAAAAAATAAGTAATAACAACGACGACGACGGTAAGTAATAAATAAAAAAACATACCTATAAAAATTGCTCCATCTGTTGGAAAAAATTAAGACCACGAAAAAATAAGGTACTAAATAAGAAATTTTTATTTCTGTCATTTTTGTATTTAAATAACTAAATGAAAGAAATAAAAAGTTAAAAACAAACAAAAAAAGAAACATGAACAAAAAATTAAAAAGCACATTCATGTGGATTCGATCGTTTGACCTTCGGTTTCATTGCCTCCCGGTCAACAGAGCCACCGCGTCATTATGGATAGCGGCGAAATTAACCTTCTCTTTTAATGATATGGCGTACAAATTCTTTTAAGCCCGAAAACATGGGGAAATCCTGTTTTACCAAAAACAAAAACTAGCTAGATCGATTTATCGCCCTCGAGACCCCCTATATACCAAATTTCATCGAAATCGTAGCAACAGTTTCCGAGTTTCTCATTATATATATAGGTATATACAAGAATTGCTCGTTTAAAGTATTAGATTTAATGTGAATTTTTTAGTATAAATAGAGGCCCACGGCCGAGAATAAAGGTCGTGTAATTGTCTTATAAATTTTCCCTTTTAACTTAACGACTTCGGGGGTCGCGTGTTGTTTCCTTTACCTGCCGTCATTTCATCCATCCTGAGTTAATAATTCTATGTTTTACATCCCGGTCTATCTCGCCATCTCCCTGAATCAGTGAACCGAGGTACTTAAAGTCGGAACAGATCGGTAATGGAATCCCATCAAGGGACAAGGCTACAGAGCTGGAGAAACCGCCAAAATCACAGAACAAGTACTCTGTTTTGGTTCTGCTGATTTTTAACCCCACATTCTCCAGTTTCTGTTGCCATTTCACCAGTCTGTTCTGGACCTCGGCTCCATCTTCACCGATGAGAACAATGTCATCGGCAAACAGCATACACCAGGGTGCCTCTTCTTGTATGTCTGTAGGCTACCCTACGTCTACATCAAGTATACAAATATATAATGAAATATACATAAATATATTTAACATTATTTACAGAGTATGTGTTATTTACAGAGTATTTGTTTGTTTTGTGTGCTGGAAATCTTCTTCATGATATACTGAGTGGGTTTTACAATTTGTGCATTAGTTTTGGCTATCTTCCTGAGGCTCTAATGCGAACGATTGTAGTACCTATCGTAAAAAATAAAACGGGAGATCTGGGTGCGTCAACCAATTATAGGCCTATATCTCTAGGAACAGTGCTCGGAAAGGTGTTTGAGGGGTTGCTACAGCCTGAACTGCTTAAAGAAATAAAAATAGATGATGCGCAATTTGGCTTCCGTCCCGGTCTGTCAACGGACTCGGCAATCGTAAGCTTGAAACACACCGTAAGTTACTACGTAAGTAGAGATACAAGTGTGTACGCATGCTTTCTAGACCTGAGTCGCGCATTTGATCTCGTGAATTATGAGATTCTCTGGAGCAAACTGCGCGACTCTCAGGTTCCCGGAGAGATTGTCGATCTGTTGAGGTATTGGTATGGGGGCCAAGTTAATTATGTTAGATGGGGCGACGCGACTTCCAATAACTACAGATTGGAATGCGGTGTGCGTCAAGGAGGGCTCACCTCTCCGGACCTATTCAACCTATACGTCAACGGTCTGATCGACGAGCTGAGGAGCACTGGTGTTGGATGTCATCTTGGGAATGTTTGTGTAAACAACCTGAGTTACGCCGATGACATGGTGTTCCTGAGCCCGTCGATCAACGGTCTCAGAAAACTGCTTTCAGTCTGTGAACATTATGCCGATGCGCACGGACTGAAATATAATGTTCTTAAGACGGAGATGCTTATCTTTAGGGCAGGGAAAGGTCCGGAGAGGGTGCCTGAAGTTCAGCTTAATGGCTCGGCAGTTCAGGTTGTGCAGCGCTTCAAATACTTAGGACACGTACTCACGCACGACCTTAAAGACGACTGCGATATAGAGAGGGAAAAGCGGGCGCTCTCTATTCGATGCAATATGATTGCTCGTAGGTTTGCGTAGCACAGGAGTAAAAACACTGTTATTTAAATCATTCTGCCAGTGTTTTTACACCTGTCAGCTATGGGTAAACTTCAAGAAGTCATCGCTTAGTACCATAAGGGTACAGTACAATGACGCGTTCCGTATCCTTATGCGTCTCCCTCGCTTCTGTAGCGCTTCTGGCATGTTTGCCGAAGCGAGAGTGCCCGACTTTTTCGCAGTTGTCAGAAATCGCATATCCTCGTTCTGGGAGAGATTGCGTAACTCGGATAACACCATACTGGGGGCCGTGTGTGAGGACCTCTCTAGTCCTTTCTTCAGGTACTGGCTGAGCGTGCACCTTAACCCGAACAAAAAAATGTGACGGGAGACCATAAGTCTCGAAATTATGTAAGCATAATTTGTAATTTGTATTTTATTTTATACTAATTCATTTTATGTATTTTTTATTCTTTATTTTATTTTATTATGTAATGTGTATTGCTTTTGCTGTACATTTACAATGGGTCTTTTGCCTTGATAAATAAATATATTATTATTATTTATTTATTTTTCTTAAATGTTTTCTCCCTTTTACGGGGTAAAATTACCGGTGACGCGGGTGTATTAGCCAAGGGTCACCGGAGTTGAAGTCGACTGTTGTTCGTTACTGTTGACAAACGACGTCGCCACAGATAAATTCAGGTCGATGTCGCATGACAGAAATTTGCGGACAATGCGACAAGTGTTTAAAATTGCAGCTTTTTGCATCGTTCTATATGTTTTGGGTGGAAGATCTAAAAGTTTCAGAATGTGATGCAGATGTTGTGGTATTACACCAGTGCTGGAGAGTACTACTGGTGCGATATATACTTTGTCCAGATTCCAGATCCTGAGAATTTCCTCTTTTAGCTCTGTATATTTATTGATTTTTTCGGTTATTAACTTTTGTATATTATGGGTATTAGGGATAGTAACGTCTATAAGATATGCTGTTTTAGTGTTTTTATTAACTAACGTTATGTCTGGTCTGTTAAAATGGATGGTTTTGTCGGTGAGAATGGCACGATCGAAATAAATTTTAAAATTGACCTTGTCAAGTACAGGTTTTGGTATATAGTCATAATATGGCTTGTTCTTGTCAGATATGAGTTTATATTTAATAGCTAATTTCTGATGAATATAATGCGCGATTTGATTATGGCGATGTGTGTAATCGTTCTGAGCTAAAGTTGGACACGCACCAATTATATGTTGTATAGTTTCTGGTAATCTGTTAATATATTATTATTATTATTATGTATTTAGTTTATGTACCTAATATTAATGGTTACTTATTTAGTATTTATATGTATGATGGCGCCCCTGGCACATCAGAATAAAAAAGGCCATACCATTAAACAGTTTGTTTGTGAAAACGCAATCATTTCATAACAAATTGTATTTACGAGTAATAAGCTGATTTTATACAACTATTTGATTATTATGATATTAATTTTATATTGTTTATAATAATTGTCATGCCTTGATTTTATTTAAACATAATTTCTGTACAGATCTAACGTTAACTCACACTGTGCCAGTGCACGTGCGACTTGTTTACTTGCCGGCGCACGTGCAACCACCACCACCACACCGTTCTATAAAAGGAAGGCGATCCGTAGCACTGATTCATTCTGAGTTTAACAACGATCGAGTGAACATCTCTGAATAAAAGTGAATCATCATTTTGAGTTTCCTTCCACTATGGATTCTCCATCATGTATACATAATATCTATTTTCATATGTATTACATAACATAATAATTATAAAATTATATACATATTACATCCACAATTTATCCACGTACACAAACATTATGTACCAGTTCGTATATCGTACAATGCGAATGCGCGTCACCACTAAGTCTAGTGGAAACGCGCACTCATGGTTCGATGCGCAGGCGCACTCGCGCCTGCATTCCTTTCGCCAGTTACAAATCTTGATCGTACGCTGCTCGTGCTCTGATCGCCATTGTTTTCGCACGCTAACAATTAGCAATCGCAATCGTAAGCGCACGAGTAACAATTTGCTTATTTTATACTTATACTTTCTTCTTGCTTAAGTTTAACGCTTGTGCTGTGCCTTGTAAATTCTTACTTCTCCTTCTGTTAAACTGGTGTTTGTGTACCTACCTACTTGACTGTTGAACTTTTCTATTGTGTTGGAATATGCACTACAATCGTAAGTCGGACTATTTATTTCTACAAAACCCGGTGCCTAACACCTATATGTCCGACGTCAACGCGTCCATTACAAGTAGGAAGAGGTAAGGACTTAAAGCAGACCCTTGTTGTAAGCCAACAGCCACACCGAACTCGTCACTAGTCCTGGCAGCTGTCCGTACCCGTGTGTAAGGATGTTCAATACATTGCACGAATTAACTCTACATACTTCCCAGGCAAGCATTTTTCTTTCAAGGCCCACCACAAAACCTCACGAGGAACACGATCGTATGCCTTCTCGAGATCAACGAACAACATGTGCAGGTTTTTGTGCAGCCGTCTATATAGTAAGTAGTATCCTCTCTGCCGAGGAAAAAGCGCTTTGGCTGGCGGTGCTTCTGCCGATAGCTCCGGCCTTGAGTCGTCGCAGTTCGTAGCGCGGGTCGCGAACGGACACACCCGGCGTGCTTTGCCGAACCGCACCGGCACCTTCTTTGTGGAGTGCAAGGTATACAAGGTGGAAGATATCTGCAACCAGCCGCCTAAAGAGCGCTACAAGAAGGCCTTGGCGAGCGTTAAACTACAGTGCAACGAGAGCAGCAAGGAGTGGACTGCTCTCCAAGACTTCTTGTTCACCATTAATCGTTCATTCGATGGGTGTGAATCTGTTTTTTTTTTAAACTATAAGTAGTATCTTATATAATATGATTTTATTTAAAACTTTTAAAATTTAGGGTCTTTTGTATTTTCTGCAGTAAGTACATAAAATTTAATTTTACATTTCTGTGTATATCACTTAATTCTTTATTCTTGCTGATACCCAAATCTAAGTTTTGGTTTAAAATACCGTTTTGCTCAATTTGCAATGCTTCTGTGAAAAGCAGAGCTTGGGTAGGTCATTTACGTAGTAATCAACACAAAAAACATAATACTACCGTGAAACATAGTGATGGTATAGAGATACTTACATCAGCATTTTGATCTCGTATTGCTTCTTACAAAGCTTTAGCTGACGATGAAAATCAAGGTTCTGTACATATGTTTTTTAATTCAATTAAAAATAAAATTAAGCAATTGTTCGATGAGAACTTAAAAAAACATATATGCTTGAAAGTCAACTTTGAATTGTTTTCAATATTTTTGATGTTTAAAAATAACACTCAAGAGACAAAAAGTTTGAGCACGAAAAACATTCCGATTTATTTCAATTATGAGTTATTATTTACAACAAAAAATTTCAAATAGAGCGGGTCGATGTTAATAATCTGTGGCGGCCATTTTGTTTTGGCGGCATCTGTCAAATCTGTTTTTTCTTATTCAGTCACTGATGCCAAATCACCATGGCAAGTGCAAGTTACACGGTTGAGCAGCATGTGCAAATGATAAAACTTTATTATCAAAATGAGTGTTCGTTAGTGCAAACGTTGCGCGCAATGCGCCCATTTTACGGCAGACGCGGTGGCCCTTCAAAGTCTACTCTCCAACAATTGGTGACTAAATTTGAGACGACCGGTTCGGTAAACAACCAACCAACACCTTTACGTCAAAGGAACGCCAGATCGGCCGAGAACATCGCCGCTGTACGTGAGAGTGTTCAGGAGACTCCGAGGCAGTCGATTTCTCGCCGTGCACAAGAACTCGGCCTTTCGCAGACTTCAACTTGGAGAATTTTGCGTCGGGACTTGGGTCTGCATCCGTACAAGATCCAACTAACCCAAGAGCTCAAAGTTAATGACCATAGACAACGCCGTGTGTTCGCTGAATGGGCTTCGGAACGCTTGGAAGAGGACCGCGATTTTGGCCGAAAAAAAATCTTTAGCGACGAGGCACATTTTTGGATGAATGGTTTTGTTAATAAGCAAAATTGCCGTATATGGGATGACCACAACCCACATGAGGTTCACCAGGTGGCAATGCATCCACAAAAAGTTACTGTTTGGTGCGGATTTTGGTCTGGCGGCGTCAATGGTCCGTACTTCTTCGAAAACGACGTTGGCGAGGCCATCACCGTCAACGGCGAGCGCTACAGATCAATGATAAACAATTTCTTTTGGCTTAAATTGAACAATATGGACGTGAACGACATGTGGTTCCAGCAAGATGGCGCCTACTTGCCACACAGCGAACGCCACAATCGACATTCTGCATGAACGGTTTGAGGGTAGGGTTATCTCTCGCAGAGGTGACGTGAATTGGCCACCAAGATCGTGTGATTTGACTCCGCTAGACTTTTTCTTGTGGGGTTTTCTGAAGTCGCAGGTCTATGTCAATAAACCACATTCGACCGTTGCCCTGAAAGCCAACATAACGCAGGCCATCGCTCAGATTCAGCCTGATCTATGCAGCAGTCATTAAAAATTGGACCTCTCGGACTCGTGCCACCATACGAAGCCGCGGTGGACATTTGAACGATGTCATATTCCATCCATAATGGCATAAATGGGCCTTTCAAATAAAAAATAAATTTCGTTAATATATCACACACATCTTGTTTTATTCAATTTTAACATCGACCCGTCCTTGTTGAAAGACCCATTATTACGAATACTCTACAGAAAAAAAATGAGGAATTTTAAGGTCGCGACAGTGGGTGGGCATTTTGTGTATACCCCACATAATAATAGGTGAAATTATTGCTAAGTTTTGGTGCACGTCGTGCGCGAGGATGATGATAAGAACCACAGGAATGGTTGGTTATGTTATCTATTGACTGAAAATATTGCTATCTATATACGTTTTATTTGTTCGGGTGAGAAGTGTATGGACATATTTATGTTATAAATTATAAGTAAGTAGATAAATTTTAACTAGGTCTAGAATCCCACACAGCATCCTAAAACCTTGAGTGTTTCCTATGATAAATTGATAAGCGATTTTATGCAGTTTATTTAATTTTCGTAATGCAATACTCATTCTAGTATATTAAACGTTTTGTAGAGTATAGGTTGTGTAAACAGTGTAGACTTATTTTAAATGAAAGAGTGTTTCTAACGAATATAATACCTCTCATGGTTTATTTAACCGTGCAGAACATGAATGGGGAAAATAAAATAATAGCTGTGCCTCCATTACAGGAAAATGTTTTTCTATCCCTATGTATGGATAACAGCACATCCTGGTATCTGAAAAGCGTCAGCGTGGATGGAAACCAAATGGATTCATCTAAAAAAGCTCATTTCTTACGTCGCACCCGTCGTGAAATGACTGTCAAGCACACCTTTAATTCTGATGAATTTGTTCAAGTGATTAAAGATGATTTTGGGATAGAGTTGACGCTGAGAATGAAAAAAAAAGAAGGCGAGTGGTAGTTCAACATCCTCATCGACTACTTATACACCACCGCCGCCAACATCACCATCACCACCGCCCCCTCAATCATCAAGACCACCACCATCTTCAAGAATCTCAACACGACCACCTTCAAGAATCCCAACAATTGCAAGATACGCTCCACCTATAGCTGATCTACCTCATCCGTCACCCTCCTCAGAACAATCAACATCAGATATAAGCGAAGAGTGTCTTGAATATAAAAATATGTTAGATCATATGATAAACTGGGGTCTTGATGAAATTTATAAAGTAGAACATTTAGAAAGTGACAGAATAATGTGTAAATCAGCACTTCCCGCCCGGGAATAATGTGGTTAGTATATTGTCATTCCCATAGAACTTTCCATTATCAGTGGTGAGTGATTGGTATATAAGCAGGTTGGTTTTTCTATTCTTATAACCACTTCAGTGAATAATAAAATAAATAATTAAAATAATTATAATTTAAAAATGGACTCAGATTTAATAAAATTAAACGAGACTATACCAAAAGTGTGGCTGAAAATGTCGGATATAAAACCATATCAAGCATTATTAATAAAAGATGCTTTTCAAAGCCTATCAAAATTCGATAATACTAATCAACAGACTGTGTTAGAGTTGAATAATGGATATGTCGCTCTACCTTCGAGATACAACAATACAACGCAAGAAGTATTAACAACGCTAAAAAGCGGTATATGCTTTATAAAGAAAGAGGCTATTGGTAGATCGCATGTTATAGAGTTTAAGAAGAAGGAAAACTGTCCGAATGGTTATTTGTAAATGTAAGTACTTATTTAAATTATTTTTTTCTTTTTCAGATTGAAGATAATATCACCCCCCGCTTACACCCTCTTTTCTTTTCTAATATAATAATTAGGAAATTATAAACTCAGGTAATATACTACTTACCACGTTTAACCACAATTTGTGTACTTTCTATGTGCTAGCTATTTATATGATAATTTCTTTTTTTTTCACAGACTTACACATTATAAAGAGAGAGTAATCATGATTCTAAATTGTGAAGAAAATCACATTGATGATAAGCAAGAAGAAGATATGCAGCATACATACTGTTACGGTCTAGCAGTAGCAACTAGCGCCATCTATCCACAGAGCCGGGAACTATCTAGATATCCCAAGACGCTCGAGAGCTGTTTACGTAATGCGTCTACTCGATGCTAGATGGTGGCTTTGTTCCGGAATGTTCGTCGTAGTGTGGGACTACACTGGTAGTTTCTGGAAGATTCTAGACCCGATTTCGGTGCATATATAAGGCGGCCGGCTCTGCGCGAGTTCAGTTCAGTTTCGAGTGAGCTATCTGAGTGAAAACTTGAAAGCGATCAAGAGCGAAGAAACCTGCGACCTAAGCGATACCTACGGATTACGAGTGACTCTGTGAATTGGATTATAGTGTGATTTGCCCTGGAACCAGTTGTTCATCGTCGAATAAACCCTCGAATTACGTCATTGGTGTTTTAATCCAAATTATCGAACCCTTGTACGTAACATTTGGTGTTGGAAGTGGAATTTGGAGATGCCAGTGACTCCGAGAGACGATACTACCGGCGTTAGAACGAGGGCGCAACTTGCTGCGGAAGCCACGCCTACTCCCCGTGGGGCCACGCCCACTGACCACCAAGCCCCGCCCACCGGACCTCAGGCCACGCCCCCTAGCCCCGCCTACCAAGCCACGCCCACCGGCCACGCCCCCCAAGCCACGCCCACTGGACCGCCCACTAGCCCCGCCCACCAGGCCACGCTCACTATGGAGGCCACGCCCACCATGGAAGCCCCGCCCACTGGCTTGACCCACCGGGCCACGCCCACAGCTCAAGCTCCGGTTAGCAGCCGCATTCAAGAGGCAAGGGCATCTGCGTTCGACTATAGCAGATTCATCCTGATGATGGAATGCATGTTCGAGAAACAGGAAGAAATAAAGGAGGTAATGCGCGAGAAACAAGAGGAAATGTTCAAGGAGCAGAAAGAAATGAAGGAAGTAATGCGCGAGAAACAGGAGAAAATGAGCGAGAAACAGGATAAAATGCTGCTTGCCGTGAACTCGGTTACTGATGTGGTTAAAAAACTGCAGCAAAATGTAAACCTGGTGGAAGAGCGAGTAGTTAATCTGGAGACCGACGTAAACAACTTTAAAACGAATCTCGCTGGACTGCAGAAAGACGTTCTGCGACTCAAGACTGCAGGACCCGCTGCGTCGAGTGAAGTCACTATCCAGGCACCGAGGGTGAAAGTACCCGCTTACGACGGCACTACGTCCTGGGCCGCGTACCGCCAGCAATTTCAGACCGTCGCCGCTGCAAACGGGTGGACAGAGGAACAGAGCCTGACTGCTCTCACCGTCGCACTTCGGGGCTCGGCCCTCTCCGTCTTGGAGGCGCTGCCCAGCTCAGGCAGCACATTTAAAGACCTGATGGAGGCACTCGAGTCTCGTTATGGAGAGCGTCATCTGGAGCACGTTTTCCGCGCCCAACTACGTGACCGAGTCCAGCGCGCAGGAGAAGGACTGCAGCAGTGGGCTCTGGAAATTGAAAAGCTCGTCCGCAAGGCGTATCCGTCTGCCGATGCGAAGATGGTAGACTCTAATATACTGCAAGCATTCGTCGACGGAATCCGAGATCTGGAGATTAGGGCTGCAGTGAGACTTCGCCATCATGCCTCGCTGAAGGAAGCCCTAGCGCACGCTCTTGAAGTTGAAGCCGTGCGGAGCGATGTAAGGCCAGCTCACGAATTGCGGGAGGTAACGGAAGAATTGCAGGGGATCAAGACGTCGCCACCACCCAAGAACAAGATGACTGGCCCAATGTGCTACAGATGTGGAGAAAGGGGTCATCTTCAGTTCACCTGCCCCAAAAAGGAGACTCAGACGACAAAGCTTGCTGACGAGATGAGTAAGCTAAAGGAGCGCGTTGACGAGATGGCAAAGAGGCAGGAGGCCCTATCTCCTGCTGCTTGTCAGGGAAACGAGTAACAGCCAGGACCAAGGGGCGGGTACTGGCTGGCATGAAGGAAGCCCCGGCAATGATGATTTCACAAGCATGTAATGGGAACAGTTTGGCGATATGTGGCTCCATTAATGGGACAAGCTGCAGGATAACAATAGACACTGGAGCCACTAGGACGATAGTCAGACCGGACCTGGTGAAGGTTATGACAAGCCGAATGGAAAATATCAACTGTCGGCTTCTTTCCGCCTCCGGCCAGCCTATATCCGCCCAAGGAGAGTTATCAGTCACGTTGAGTGTAGGAGATGCAGCATACACTCACAATGTCATCGTGGCTGAAATAATGGATGACTGCATTTTGGGCTTAGACTTCATGAAGGAACACGACTGCCGAATCGATGTCACCAACGGTGTTTTTAAGTGTGGTAATGAAGAAATCTTCATCCTTGGCGCACCAACCGGGAAAGTGACTTGTCTGGGTAAAGTCATAGTTCCTGGGCGAACACAAGCCCAGGTAAAAGTAAAGCTGCCATCAGCTAGGAAGATTAAAAACAAACCAAACAGATGCGTTTTAATTGAAGATACAACAAATTTTAATACAACTTGGATTTATTTCTAAACTTATTTCGTTTAGTTGTATCTAGAGCGCGGTTTATGTCCATACAGTATGACGATGAAGATGACCTTCGTTGTAAGGTTGACACTTGTGTTCATATCTTTACACCTCATCGATGGCTTGTACGTGTATGATTGTGCAGCGGACGGGTTGAACGTGACAACATTGTCTCTACTTGATGTTGACCGTTGTCCAGAGTATAAGACAGAAGATGTAGTATCAAGCATAGAGATTCAAGTGTTGCAACAACGTGAAACCTATGACTTGCACACATATCGGTGTTCCATCAAATACAAATACTTTGTGACCTACTGTGGCATGCATAGTCATATATCGAGAGTTCATGATGGAGAAGGAACAGGGATGTGGCGAGTCACGCAAGCGGAATGCATGGATATGCATCGAACACGTCAAGCGAACATTCTGGGTGTCAATCTAATAGACCTAAAGCTTAACTCATCTGATGTAAGGGTGCTGACCATTGCGGGTCATACAACCTATGATGGAAAATGTGAAGGCTCGCTCCTGACCATAGGTGATCATCACTGGACAAGTGTCTATGCTACCGCTGAAGTTGAGATTGTCTTAAGTGATTTCATCTCCACCCATAGAATAGACGATAATACCATAAGCACTCCAACCGGTGTGACCTGTCCCTTCAGAGACGGTGAATGCATTGATGTTGAACTGGGATACCTATGTTGGGACACAACTCGGCGCGCGAAGTGTGATCGGACTTCTTATCATGTATTATACACTGGCAAAGCACAAAAAGTGACTGTGGTAGAACAAAATACTCACTCAACAAAATATGTTCTTTACTCTGTCAGGTCGAGTTCCTTTCTTGCAACATTAATCCAGCAGTCAAAGATTGATGTATGCGGGATGGAAATGTTTACTACAGACCATAGTAAGTTACTAGTACAAGAAGTTAGTCATGGCTTGAAGTTTTTTGTGGAGTCACCCATACCGACCAGAGACATGGATCTCTTCTTATACGTGAATGCCAAATTTACACATGTAGAGCATCATACAAGAAAAGAGCTAGTATCATTATATACGAGAATCATGAAGGAAACATGTGAGATTAAACGTCATGGATTAAAGACATTACTATCAATAGCTATGATAGATCCTGTAGAATTTGCATACACATACATGGGACGTCCAGGCTACACTGCTCTACTAATGGGAGAAACCATCAACATTGTGCAATGTAAGCCTGTATACGTGACTAAGGCCACAGTAGACAATTGCTACCTTGAGCTGCCAGTTAATTACTCTGGCAAAATCTATTTTATGACACCAAGTTCTCATATATTACAGAAAACTGGAACTCCTGTAGCTTGTAGTCCTTTTATGAGACCTAACTACAAACTAGAGAATTGATGGTTCTCGTCAGCAGGACAGCTTCTGCTCACACGTGATCCGTCTCAAATAGCTATCAACTTAGAACCATCTTGGACGTATACTGATGCTGGCGAATTAGCTAAAGCTGGGATATATAGCGAGGAAGACATTTCCAAGTTACGAAGTCAAATTATGTACCCGTCTGAAAGGAAGGCAATTTCTCAGACAATATCAGCTGCAGTAAATCAGGATTCAGTCTTAACAGACACTCAGTTCTTCAAGAACCTGATTACTAAACAAGCACTAGAAGAATCTGTTAACAACTTTTTCGGGACTACATGGTCACACTTCCAATCACTTGGGGCGTTTTTCTCTGGTATATTCGGTATTATGCTTTTGCTGAAATTAATCAAGATTTTCTTTGATACCGTAGTTAACACAAAAGGATTGTACGAAGTGTACGGGTTTGGCTGGAAACTAATGGCAGGAGTATGGGATGCTGCTACCACTTATCTCCTGTCTCCACATAGAGTCTTTGGACATTATGAGAAGGCGGCTACAAAACCTCCTGATACTGAGTTGCCAAGTTACACGACTAGTGTTTGTACAGATGCAGCACATATGCCACAAGAATCTTCTGGCAATGGTATATATCCGGTATTGCAACGTCAAGCCAGCGCACCACCTGATGGCAATTGGTGGAGTTTTGTCACAGAAACAGGGCGATTCAGAAGTTGTTATTGCTTACTTCAGCAAAACACTGTCAAGGCCTGAAAGAAATTACTGCGTAACGAGAAGGGAACTCCTGGCTGTGGTGAAAACACTGCATCATTTCAGCAAGTACCTCATCGGCAGACAGTTCATACTCCGGACGGATCACGCTGCTTTGAAATGGTTGTTACAATTCAAGAATCCGGAAGGACAAGTTGCTCGATGGATTGAACAACTCCAAGAATTCGACTTTACCACTGAACATCGCAGTGGGAAGGCCCATGGAAATGCTGATGCGCTCTCTAGGAGGCCGTGTCCGGAAGATTGTAAGCACTGTGTCAAGCACGAGTCGAAAGAGCTGTTGGTTAGGCTTACGAGGACGAGCCCTTCGGGACCTTGGAAAGATGAGGTTTTCAAGGAAGCCCAAGAAGATGACGAAGATATAAGGCTTATAAGCGCTTGGAAGAAGCGAAGTACAGATAAACCAGAATGGGTGGAGGTAGCCCCTACAAGCCCCACTACTAAGGCATACTGGGCTCAGTGGGACAGTTTCATCTTACAGGATGGAATACTTTACCGGAAATGGGAAAAACCTAATGGCAAAGAGTTTCATCTTCAGGTAGTAGTTCCGAGGGCCAAGGTGAAGGATGTACTGCGTGAAGTTCATGATGGTGTGTCGGGTGGACATCTAGGCGTCAAGAGGACATTAACGAAAATAAGAGAGAGGTTTTACTGGCTTCATTGTCGGGATGACGTGCAGGATTGGTGCCGTAAGTGTTCCGTCTGCGCTGCTGTGAAAGGCCCACCAACAAGAAGTCGCGGAAGCCTTCAACTCTACAACGTTGGTGCACCCTGGGAACGGATCGCAGTGGACGTGGCAGGACCATTCCCTGTAACTGAATCCGGAAATAAATACTTCATGGTCGTCATGAACTACTTCACTAAGTGGCCAGAAGTGTTCGCTATTCCTAACCAGGAAGCTGCAACAGTAGCTTCAAAGTTGGTAGAGGAAGTAATATGCCGGTTCGGTGTACCTTTAGAAATCCACTCTGATCAAGGAAGGAACTTCGAGTCACAGATATTTCAGGAAGTTTGTAAGATATTGGGAATGCACAAAACAAGGACCACTCCGTATCATCCACAGTCTGATGGCATGGTGGAAAGATTTAATCAGACTCTAGAGAGGCATTTAGCGAAACTGGTCGACAACCACCAGAGAGACTGGGAAAAATATATTCCTCTATTTCTGCTGGCGTATAGGACCTCGGAACAGGAAAGTACTAAGGTGACTCCGGCATATGTGAATTTTGGTAGAGAACTACGCTTACCAGTGGATCTGCTGACAGGAAGACCTCCAGACGATCCCCAGACTGAGCAAGACTATGTCTCCGAGCTACGAGAAAGGATGCAGGACATTTATGCCATAGTTCGAGAAAATGGTTTGCAGTCGAGCAAGAACATGAAAACGAGATACGATAGAAGGGCGAATACAAGTGGCTTTGAGGAAGGAGCATTAGTCTGGCTACACAACCCGACTCGCCGTAAAGGAAAATCACCAAAATTGCAAGCGAGGTGGGAAGGTCCCTACAAGGTCGTCACCAGAATAAACGATGTTACATACCGGATTCAACGGCAGCCGAGAGGAGCATTTAAGGTGGTGCATATAGACCGCTTGGCACGGTATCACGGCAACAACAGTAACGCTCGGGACGAGCGTAACTAAGGAGGGGGTAGTGTTACGGTCTAGCAGTAGCAACTAGCGCCATCTATCCACAGAGCCGGGAACTATCTAGATATCCCAAGACGCTCGAGAGCTGTTTACGTAATGCGTCTACTCGATGCTAGATGGCGGCTTTGTTCCGGAATGTTCGTCGTAGTGTGGGACTACACTGGTAGTTTCTGGAAGATTCTAGACCCGATTTCGGTGCATATATAAGGCGGCCGGCTCTGCGCGAGTTCAGTTCAGTTTCGAGTGAGCTATCTGAGTGAAAACTTGAAAGCGATCAAGAGCGAAGAAACCTGCGACCTAAGCGATACCTACGGATTACGAGTGACTCTGTGAATTGGATTATAGTGTGATTTGCCCTGGAACCAGTTGTTCATCGTCGAATAAACCCTCGAATTACGTCATTGGTGTTTTAATCCAAATTATCGAACCCTTGTACGTAACAATACTATACAAACTGTAAAGATAATTGGTTAATACATTTAAGATCGAATGTATTAATATTAATATTAAATAGGATTGTATTATAATAGCATAGCTTTTTTAGGTATAATATATTTTTGTAAAAAACGCTCTACAATGCTACTACGTTTAGGTTTTTTCTTGGCTGGCACCGACTACAAAAAGTGTTGTTTATTTTACGTAAATATTAAAAAGTAAAAGTGATTGAATTGTATTCTATTGACCATTTTTATTAATGTCAATCTTGCATACATAAATAGTTATTAATATTATTTGTTACTTTTTAGTGCAAACAAATGTGTTTTACTTTTGAAGGAGGTTTTTGATTTTTTTTAAATAGTTTTTATCCCCTGTTATTCTCCATTTTTGGCGGGTTATGGGAGGCCGCAGTTAAAAGCGTAAAATACCATCTTAAGCGAGTTCTTGGATCCCATATACTTACATATGAACAGCTGTATACTTTACTGGTGCAGATCGAGGGAGTGTTGAATTCCAGGCCTTTAACACCAATGTCTTCAGAGATCGATGACTTTTCTTTTCTTACACCTGGTCACTTTTTGACAGGTGCACCATTAAATTGTATTCCAGAGCAAGATTTATCAGATCTGCCAGATAATCGATTAAAATTTTGACATAAATGTACTGCATTGACACAGCTCTTCTGGAAACATTGGTCTAAACAATACCTAAATAATTTGCAAAACAGGCCAAAATGGAAACAAAGTTTGCCTAATGTTAAAGTAGGAGATTTGGTTATTCTTAAGGAAAATGAAGCTCCTGTAACGACTCTCCGGGAGAGAGCCGCCACTTAATAAATTCAAAGGCACTTATAACACAAACACTATTTTATTAAACTACAAAACTGCACTTGCACTACTGTGATAACATTTAATCGTCCGCACTCGACGGCGGACGGCAGGTGAGAACGTCTAATCTAAGAAGTTTCTATCCTCTTTCTAAACTGAATAGTTAAAAAGAGAACAAATATATTGCAAAAAGAATACTATCGCCAGTATCAAACTACATAGCACTCAGACCAACGAGGCCCGATGCTACACTCCACCCATGACTTGGCCGATGGCTAGAATCACCCAAGTGTTTCCTGGTGATGATGGGAAGGTGCGAGCTTTAGAGGTAGAGAAAGCTAATAAAAGGAGGCATAAAACTTCCATTACTAGAATTTGTATCCTACCTATTGAGTAAAAAATATTTCCTTTCATTGTATTTAAAAGTAACCATTACATATTTGTTTAAGTTTGGTTTGTTATTTTTAGTCTTCGTTAAGTACCTTGTATACTGCTAAAATAATAAAACAATATTATCTACAAAATGTAATAATACTTACCTAAAAATATGTCCATAGTAGTCATACTAACAGGATAAAAAGAGGTGTTTATAAAAAATAAAACTATTTATATGCATTATAATAAAGTGTATATTTAAAGCTAGATAATTTAAGGATTACATAATAATATTTTTTTGTTTATATAAAGCAAACCTTTTGCATAAGTCACATACCTATATATTATTATGTTGTTTGCAAGAATGTTTGTACTTAGAACAAGTAGCATACTTTAACATTGTACCATGAACCTAGTTATGTATAGCCACCCTCTCTAGCCTCTTTTCCAAGAACAGATTACAAATTACCAAATTACCAGGCCAATCTGCAACAATGTTTGACAGATCCTACATTTTATTGCTAATATTTTCAAGAACACGGTTTTACGATCATATTTCCAATAACTATGAGCCATTTCCTTTTGTCATGCATTGCAAAATCAGACAAGGCACGGTCATCGACTAATATATAAGATCAGGAGCTGCGACTCCGCATCATTCTATTTCTAACTGTAACGGTTATTCCGTTACACTCACTTACGTTACGTTAGTAATACTAAATTGGTTAATCTAAAATAAAAAGTTAATTTTAACATTAATCTATGAATAAACAAACCTTCTTATCTATATTAAAAAACTTATATCTAGCCTAGCTTACATATTCAATTATTAAATTTAATAAAACTTATTACAAACAAACACATATTATAAAAAATCGACAAACAGCGCACAAACCATGATCTCTTTTTTAAAGTGAACTGGTGCGGGCAGACAATGGACTACGTCACCGCGACCGGTGGGAGTCGAGTGAACATTCGAGATTTTTGTCTCACGACACTACTCGTCCTGATCACCTCCGCGACACTTGCGTGTGCGCATCTTTTTATCGATTGACCTAAATCAATCTATTTATTTTAAACTATACAAATTTATTATTATTATATTTCTACTTAAATATTTTACTCTGCTAAGAATAAATTCAGTGTGTGTTTTTAACCCCAATTTGGGTAAGTGTTGCATCATACTTTTTAGTTATAAGTATTTAGTACGTAGTGTAGTTTTAGTTGGTACAAAGGGTTATGTAATTATTAGTAATTTAGTTACTAGTAAATGACGAACATCTAGCTAATCTAAAACGGCTTAAATAATTGTAACTGGTAAGTAGTTATATTTCCGTTACGATTCGTTTTCGAACCACCCACCTGTACCTACATGTTTGTTAAATTATTATTATATTACTTCTTTAATTATTTTTTATAGTTTTGCAATGCTTATGCTTAGCAAAAACATCTATTTTCACTAGGTCCTTGTAATTCTTGATTTTTCATCATATAGCTTACCGTAATTTCTATTCCATTGTAATTTTTATTATACAGCCTAACGGTATTTTTATTAATTTAAACTGTTGATTTTGCTTGTGATCGCAACATCATTGATCGCTATTTCATGCTTGGGGTCCGCTTTCTTATCATCAAGAATTTTCTACTCGATTCCACATGTTGCAGTCACAAGTATGAAACCGGACTTTTTCTAAAACGTCCAATTCTGGAAACTTCCAGGGTTCTAGTGTCTGGCTAGACACCTGAGGCTGAGGAGCTGTCCTCACCCCACCGTCATCATCGACGTTGCCGGCACATCTTCATAGTCGCAGTGACCTTCTGCAAATCTACTAGTGATCATCATCATCTACAGGGAAGTGGTACTCTGCGTAAGAACATACTAATGAACTCAGTGCGAACCCACGTCTAAATACCTTTTGTGCCTGTTTTTATTTTTACAATTTTATTTGATTATTTTATATACACCTACTTACTTTTTATTTTATTTTTATTATACACTTTTACAATTCAAACTAATCTTTTATTTAATTAGTTGACGAGCTAACCACGTCACATAACCACCCCAGTGTCAACATTATACTCTTTAAGTAATTTGCAAGTCTCTCAGTTACAATAAAATCAGTGTTCAAGTTTTCCTGTATTTAATTCTTGCGAAAGCAAGTGGTGGCAGCATACCCGAAATCCAGAACCCAACCAGTATCTTTGGCAGAGTATTCAAGTATTTAGAATTTAGGATCTTCACTACCTAGTTACAGTCCACTTATTATCGTTGTTGTTGTTGGGAGTATGTTAAAACATCAAAACGCATTCTGTATTTTTCGTATGTGGCAACTTTTTATTATTTTTTTCCCTAATAAACCCAACGTGGCAAAAGTACGTGCTTTTTATTTAAAATCACTATTTAATTTGCTAAAGAGTTTTTCTTCAAGCCGAATTGAACGAGTGGTGTCTGGCAGCACAGCTTGACGTTTGGTCATTTCTTTTGGTTTTTGGTCGGCGAGTCTTCGTTGAAAATAAACATTCTAAATGAAGTAGAATAATGTAAATTATTCAGGAAAAATCCTAACAACATAATCATGCTTCCAGTTTAAGAAATACATTTCACACTTAGTAAGTGCAGCTGTGTAAAAAAGGGTTTGGTACCCAATGTTTTGAAGCGGTAGTGCTGTATCATGGGAACACCATGAAGACAGGCAACAATTTCTGAGCCTCAGGACATTCATGCCTTTGTACCTTCAGGGTGCATCGCGGACCATGATCTGCTTTTGCTCAAAAGTTTGGTGATGATGGCGATCGCTTGCTGATTCCCGCAGGTTATCCTTGGTGCAATTTGGTCTAATTGGAAATTCTAAATTTTGGTTTTGCTAACAGTAAGTAAAGTTTTAAGATGGATATAACGTTGGAATGAATGGGTTTTAATAGGAAGTATCAATAAATTATAAAAGGAGAGTTATTGAAAATCTAAACTTTAAAAGAAATGGTTACTCGCTCTTAAATATTTTGGTCAGTTTTCAATTTATGGCCCTGCTATAGAAATCTGCGGCACGACTCTGGCGTCAACATTGCTTTTAATCGAAAGCTAATGATTCCCAGATATCCCTGGTGAAAGAACTTATTGCCGGAAACGCGTAGTTTTTGAGAAATATGTAATTGAAATTTCTTATATTTTTTACGTCTTTTTGTTTACTGTCATTGAAAATAATAAGAAATATGTTAGAATGAGACAGATTCTAGTGCGAATTGTTAGTGATTGCTCTTTCTTACACATTAATTATGTTAATCTATGGTCGAAAACATTACTGAACGAAAAAAAAAGTCAAACACTTGCGTTCTTCGAGTGCCCTTTGTTGTTTTCTTCCCCGTTTTTTTACTGTTTTTCTTCAAATACGACCTTTGCTTTTGTACCTGGACTCTTGAATTGCCTATTGTGACCCTCTGCTGTGTACCTGGATATTGTTTTGCCCTTTGTGAACGGTTTTTTGTTTGTTGGGTATTTTTACCTGCGATGTCGGTCTCGGCGGAACCGCCGGAACCAGCCGGCGACAATGCGGCGTCGTCGTCATCAGTTGAACCGACGTTGCAAGTTGACGACGTTGTGCCATCGACTTCGGGAAGCACAGGGGCCGACGCCGCGTCGAACACGGAGCAGTACGCCGAGGAATACGGCAATTACATACCCCGGAGATTGTACGTGCAGGAAATTATTGACATGATGAATTTGGCCGATATTGTGCGAGATTTTGGGACCCGTGAGCAATGTGTAAGGTTCGCATCGGATAATGGAATGATTCCTAAAGAAAAGATGTGTCGATCACATCGAGTTCCTATGAAAATTCAATATGGTGTTAGCGCTTTATAGCGCCTATTTCACCTATTGCGTGTGGTTCTTTATTTTATAAATAAAAATGCGGAGATACCAATCAAAATAAATCAATCCAGCCATCTCTAGTACCTACAACATAGAAACAAGGCATGTCGTCCAAGCAAGTCAGCAAGTCCGACAAGGCAGAGGCTCTTGGAGAGATAAAGTCCACTCTCAGATCCGAAGAAGTTACTGCGACCATGGCATCTGTCGAAGAGCAGTGCAGAGGACCTTTAATAACATCGATACTGGGAGAAAACACCCACATCCCTCCACCTGCAAAGCTCGAGAAGAAAAAGATCAAGAAGGGCGGGATCTCAGAGCAGACACCACCTAGTGTCAATCAGGATCCACAACCCCAGACATCCACCAAGACCACACACAAGAAAACACCCGCAACATGTTATAAGGCTTTCGAAAAGATAATCAAGGAGCGAGGACCCGCAGTTAACTTCCCAGCAGACCTGATAGTGAGGACCCTTAAAGAGCACGATGTCCCGGAAGAAATAACCTCCTTGATCGAATTAAATGGACAATTTCTAACACCAGCCAATATAGCTCAGGCGATCAGACCTTACACGTATGCATCCGAGGCTCATTTGGCTGAACAACCGGGATACGTGTTAGGCTTTCTTCAGGGTTCCTTGTACACTGCAGCTGAAAAGACACACACTGCACTGGAAAACGTCATGACAAAGATAGCCCTTTGCGCAGCTGACATAGAATCGGCTGCTAAAGTTTCTCAGTCCTTTAAGAAATCCATCGCTGATGCAGATAACATCTGGAACCAACAAAGTGCCACTATATCACGTTATTTGACAGAAAAAGAGAACGCCTTAAAGCAAGAGGCACTGGATAGGCAAATAAACACCCAGAAGGCTAAGAGGCAAACCTCCCCCCCACCCTCTCCTCCACCATCTCAAAAGGAAGAAGACACAAGGACATTCATTCAAGCGGAGTATGGCCACTATACCAGGAAAGGTCTAAGTCCATGGAAACTGCATCCCACTGAGGGCACAGTCCTGACACACCAGGGTAAAAAGGCAATCAAACAAATCAATGTATGGCTGTCCCGTGAGCTATTTGGCCCCATGGACCTCCTTGGCGTAAACATCATCCTGATGATACATCAGGCAAAAGAGTTTAGATCAAGACAAGGAGGAGACATTGACGAATTCATATGTGTTGGAATTCAAGAAGACAAGTTCGCCGCCGAATCAAACGAATGGCTCAAGCAAATGTACGCCGGCTTAGATTAAGAAAAAAAAAAATGTTCAAGCTTTTGAACGCGCCTTCGATCACGTCATAAAAAGTCTTGATTGGTTGATGATGATGTGATCGAAGGCGCATTCAAAAGCTTGAACATTCTCCCCGGCGTTGGAAGTGGATGATGTGACACCTTCCAATAATGGTCTGCTACTGATTAACCCAGCGCTACGCCTCGTCTTGTAATGGTAGCGGGCAGATCTTTGAGAAGGCCCGTCGTACGATTCCGTTAGCTGTTCGTATATCAGCAACCCTGGCTACTCCATCTTTGCCTGGGAAAACCTCGGTGATGCGCCCTAGATTCCATTTTAATGGGGGTTGATTATCGTCCTTTATTAAGACGAGGGTGTCCTTCTTTAGGTCGTCTTGCTTCTCCCTCCATTTGCCCCTAGTCTGCAGCTCAGCAATGTACTCCTTGGACCAGCGGCTCCAGAAGTGCTGACGAATTTGTTCGACCCTCTGATAACGCGTCAGACGATGTACAGGCACGGCGTGCAAGTCGGCACAGACAGGTGCGGTTAGTGGACGGCCAACCAGGAAATGAGCAGGGCTAAGGGAAAGGTAATCATGCGGATCTGTGGACATAGGTGTTAGGGGTCGGGAGTTCAGGACGGCCTCGATCTGTGTCAAAACCGTGCTGAGCTCCTCGAACGTTAAATGTGCGTTACCTACAACACGTCGCAAATGATGCTTGCAACTCTTAACCCCAGCCTCCCACAAGCCTCCAAAGTGACTAGCATAAGGTGGACCCATCTTAAATTTAATGCTCTGAGAAGTTGCGTATTCTTTTATTTCATCAGAACAGGAAGCAAGAAATCTCGTGAACTCATTCATTAAACCAACAAAGTTTTTCCCATTGTCGGAAAATATTTCAGCCGGTTTACCTCGACGTGAATTAAAGCGTTTAAGCGCTAACAAATATGTGTCTGACGAGAGATCGCTGACAAGTTCCAAATGAACCGCACGCGTCGTAAAGCATATAAATAAACAAACATAAGCCTTTACAGTTTTAGCACCTCTGCCTTTTCGATTTAATACGAGCAATGGCCCAGCATAATCCACACCACAGTGCAAAAAAGGAAACCCAGGATCCAATCTTTCTTTGGGTAAATTCCCCATAATAGGCGTCAAAATCTTGCCTCGCATGCGTGCGCATGTAACACATGTGTGGTACGTACGGCGAGCAAGGTTTCTCCCACCTAATGGCCACCAAGACTCCCTGAGCGTGAAAAGAAGCATTTGCGGCGCTGCGTGCATCAGCTGTTTATGCTCATGGCGGAACAACAATACCGTAAAATGATGTTTACTCGAGATTAAAATAGGATGCTTTTTATCAAAACTAAAATCATGCGAATTATTTATGCGACCTCCTACTCTAATTAATTTTTCATCGTCTAAAAACAAATTCAATTTCGATAAATGCGCCTGCGTTTTATTGACATATCCTTTTGTAACAAGGGTATCACGCGCGTCGGCAAATGACTCACGCTGTGATAAGAAAACAAGCGCCACCATAGATTCCCTCAGTTCATTTACAGTGAGCGTGCCCGTGCGCCGCCGGTCTCGTTTATTTCGCGCGTTATGTATAAATCGGAGTACATAAGCAGCGGCACGCTGCATGCGGCTAAACTGTGAAAATCTATAAAACGGAAACATGTTCTCCTCAGTGTGTGTTTGATTTGTGAGCAGAGTGTGTGAATCTTGTGATTTAAGTTCGGGTAAATTTTTATTTAGCAATAAATCTGTATGTTTTGAATTGGCAGATTGTGAAGGAAGTCAGGCCCTGTCCACCATAAATTGGAACTAATAAGTGCATCCAAATTTTGACCTCGTGTAACTAAGTCTGCCGGGTTATCTTTTCCACTAACATGGTGCCACGAATAGTTTTTTGTTAAATCGTGTATTTCCCCCGCCCTATTCTGGACGTAGGTCTTCATCATGTTAGGTGGTGTACGAAGCCAACCAAGGACAACAGTAGAATCCGTCCAGAATACGACTTTATCAAAATCAGATCGCAGCGAACTTTGTATTTTCGAAAACAATCTAGCACCTACTAGAGCACCGCATAGTTCCAACCTAGGAATTGTCATTTTCAGTTTTAAAGATGCAACCCTTCCCTTGGAACACAGCAATCGTACCGTAACAGCTGACGCGTTATCAATCGTACGTACATAAGCGCACGCGCCGTAAGCTGCCTGCGATGCATCTGTGAATATATGTAGTTCAGTACATACAGAATCATTGCACATCACATAACGAGGCACTCGGATATGATTGAGTATTTGCAAGTTATTAATGAACCGGTTCCAAAGTTGTGTGACGTCATCGGGTAACGGTTCATCCCAGTCTATTTTTAACAACCAACATTTTTGTAGCATAATTTTTGCTAGTGTAATTACTGGGCTCAATAATCCGAGTGGGTCGTATATTTGCGATGCTCCCGATAATATAGTGCGTTTAGTGGCGGGTTTAGTGTTCGGCTTATATTGTGTGTGAAAGTATAATTCGTCAAGTTGTGGGTACCAACCTAAACCTAAAGTTTTGCTGTGAATGTGTTCTCCAACGGAAAAATCTTTTATGTCTACGCAAGCGTTGCTTGGAAAGTTATATACCCACTTGCGAAGAGTAAAACATCCCGTAAGTAAAACTTTTGTAGTCTCGTTACAAATTTGAATTAGTTTATTTTTATCGGAATTCGAGCAAATCAAGTCATCAACGTAAAAGTCTTCGCGTATAGTACGTGCCACATCAGGGTCCTCACATTCTTGTGCTAATTGTTTCAAACACCTGCAGCTAAGAAATGGCGCAGACGCGGTCCCGTAAGTCACGGTATTTAGTTGGTAAATGCTTAACGGATCAGACCTATTATCACGCCATAATATCAACTGCAAATCGCATTGTTTTTTATCAATAAGGACCTGTCGATACATTTTTTCGACGTCAGCGCAGGCTACGTACCTATGTTCGCGAAATCGCAACAAAATCGAAATTAAGTCACCCTGTATAGGCGGTCCGATCAGTAAGTCATTTAACGATTGTCCGGTACTAGAGGCTACGCTGGCGTCGAAAACAACACGTAATTTTGTTGTGGTGGCATGCTCACGGAATACGCCGTGGTGTGGCAAAAAATAATGCGGGGAATTGTACGAATTAACACGACTCATATGACCTAAATTTTCATATTCGTGTACAAAATCAGCATACATTTTTTTATATTCTGGGTAACGTTCTAAACGCTTTTCCAGAGCATAAAAACGTCGCTCGGCTTGTTCAAATGTATCACCTAAAGTGTCAGGTGAATATTTGAATGGCATACACACATTGAACCTTCCATCGGCAGCGCGCTTTGTTGTTTGAATAAAGTGATCCTCACACACGCGTTCCTCGTCGCTGCGCGAATCAGCTGATTTTGTGCTAATGGGTAGCTCCTCAATCTCCCAGAAGCTGCGGACTTGTTTATCTAGAGATTCGATACTTACAGATTGTGTAAAATTACAGTTAATGTTATTATATTTATGTGATTGCACGTTGCCAACTGAGCCTGAAATAACCCATCCTAGTTTGGTATTTTGAAGGAAAGGGCCATTATTTAAACGCATCTTTCCTTCACTCAGCAGGTCCCAAAACAAATCAGCACCTATTAAAATATCTATATTTTGACTTTCATAGAAATTGGGATCAGCTAAAGTTATATTGTTAGGAATGGAAAAATATTTATGTGGTAATGTAATAGTTGGCAAATTAGAAGTTAATTTAGGCAAAACTAAACATTGAATGCGTGTGGCAAAGGCGCTGTGCAAAGACCGCATTTCTATGTCGCATGACTTAGTGCATTGCGTAACGGTATTGCCAACTCCTCGAATTTTTTGAGTGGACTGTATTAATTGCGCGTTTAATTTATCACATAGCGATTGCGTAATAAAACATCGTTCGCTGCCACTGTCTAAAATTGCGCGCGCTTTATGAAAATTACCTAAGTTATCAGGTACTTCAACTAAAGCTGTGGACAACAAAACGGGTTGCACGTAGGAATGCATATTATCCATGTCTGCGTGCAAATTATTTACCCGTATAGAGTAAGTTTGTGCATGTGCGTGTGACGTATTAGAACTGGCGGGAGGGCCCGGAGCAGGCTGCGGCGGCGGCGGCGACTCAACAGACGAGTGCAGTGCAGCCGTGCGGGCGTTTGCTTGACTCCAGTTACAAATTAAAGAATTATGTTTTTTCTCACATTTTCTACACGGACCGTACCTGCACTCGGCAGCTGTGTGGCCGCTACGAAAACAGTTCTCGCACAAGTTCTTGTTTTTGATCAAACTCAGCCTATCCTGCAAACCTAGATCGAGGAATTTTTGGCATGAATATAAAGGATGCGTTCCGTTACACATAAAACACGATAATTGTTTGCGAGGAGTTTTGCTTTTAATATTTTTAGTGTGAGTGCTGGTGTCCGATTTTTCTGTAACTATGTTACAATTTATTTTTTGTGAAGGTGAATTGAAAGGTTTGTTGTGTGTAATGGTTTTGTGTGAAACTGAGTGAGAAAGTGTTTCTAACATGTCGGCTTTATTCCTTAGAAATTTCATTAAAATATTCAAAGTAATTTCATTAGAATCACTCGCAGATAAGGAATTCTTATATTGTTCCCACTCACGCTCTGTAGTTTGGTCTAGTTTAGAGACCATCATATATATTATTAATGTATCCCAGTGTTCGGTACTTTCACCGAGCAGTTTTAGGGCGCGTAGGTTTCTCAATGTAACGTCAATAAGCTTCCTTATTTGTGCGGGTGATTCTTTCGAAATTGAGGGCATAGAAAATAATGATTTCATATGATTTTGAACGAGAAGTTTAGAATTATCATATCGATTAAGTAGTAATTCCCATGCAACAATGTAGTTATCAGTAGAAAATTCGACCGAATCAATAACTAACTGAGCGGCACCTTTTAAAGATGATTTTAAAAATTGAAATTTCTGTATTTTTGAAATAGAACGAGAGTTATGCACTAAGGACATGAATGTATCACGGTACTCGAGCCAGTGGTCGTATGAACCATCGAATTCAGGCAGAGTTATAGTAGGTAGCTTTACAGACGGTGTTGGGGCCGTTAGATATAAACTGTACTGTCAGGATCTTCATCGTCATTTATAAGACATTCAACTTGAGCCATATGTTTATAGTAGTCAGATTCAAAGCTATTACGTGCTTCCGTTACTATAGGGTCGTCCTCAATACAAAGATCCTCTATTTGACTTTTAATGACGTCAAACTTAGCGTACAAATCTTGTATGCCTTTCATACGAATTTTTAACTCTGTGCGCTGTTTAACAGTTAAAACATTGCCTTCCAAACTAGCTACAAACAATTTTGAGTTAGTAAGGCCTCTTTTAACTATACCCCTTTTCTTATTTAGCTCTCTAAGTTTTTCCTTAGCATCCTCACTCATTTTGGAAGCTTGAGAAAGTAAAGTACTCACGTTTATATAGGCGACCTGTAGACACGTTGCAATAAATAAGTACTATAGATCTTATTTTATTTGATTATCACCGTCAGGACGTGCAGTAAGTAACACACAAAACACGGGGGTGGCTCAACACTGGAATTTAACAGAAACAGAGATCGATCACACAGGGAAGTATTTTAGGTCAGGATATTTTGGTTGGCTCGTCTCACCGAAGTATGCTGCGATGCTGGTGCCGGGTTTTGACGAGGATCTTGCGTTGGTCAGTATCCAAAATATCCAAAATCCATAGGTCGCTGGTCTTCTATTCGGTTCGATGGACCAAAAATATGTTAGCGCTTTATAGCGCCTATTATTTTCATCTATTGCGTGTGGTTCTTTATTTTATAAATAAAAATGCGGAGATATCCAAAAATGATCTAATCTTGAGTTAAGAGAAAGAAAAAGTAACAAAAGTCGTGACCGTAGTCACCTTCGGTTATATAAAAAATATAAAATTCAAAAAATGTGATCCTTCTATTGGCTGTTGATCACGTCATAAAAAGTCTTGATTGGTTGATGATGATGTGATCGAAGGCGCGTTCAAAAGCTTGAACAATGGACAAAATAAAAACGTGGGATCTTTTGTATGTAATAAGGGCAGTTGCCGAGCCCGTTCCCGCGTTGCTCGAGGAACCGGTACATGGTTCGAAAACACTAAAATATCCATGCCTCGTATTTTTTATTTGATGTATGCTTATGCTCATAAATGGAGTTATGAAATGGTGCTTCATGAAGATCCCTTCAAAAACATTGAGGAAGCCTGTCTGTCCCCATCCACTGTCTCAGATTGGTATAATTACTGTCGTGAGACATTGGTAATTTATCAGTTAGATAAACAGGAGACTGTCGGGAAGATTGGGGGACCCGGGAAAATTGTCAAAAAGGAAATATAATAAAGGTACCTACAGTTATTATCATTATTTGTTTATTTAATCCACATTCTCAATATACATAGTGTTAAATTCTATTTTCTTTTGTTTTAGGACGGCGAGTTGAGGTCCATTGGGTTCTTGGGCTAATCGAAGATGGAAGCGAAGACCTCAGATTAGAGGTGTGTCCTGAAAACATCGGGAGCGCTGAAGTGCTAGTTCCTCTTATCCAAAAACATGTCCATGAAGGGACAACAATACACACCGATTACTGGCGAGTTTATGACTGTCTGGGGCAACATGGGTACATTCATAAAAAAGTCAATCATTCCGACCCTGATAACCTATTTGTTGCCCCAGACGGCACTCATACTCAGAGAATTGAGTCCCAGTGGCGGGTGGTCAAAAGATTATTTTTAAAAGATAACCATACTCACCCGGCCAATTTCGCTGATTTCATAGTGGAATACTTATGGCGAAGAACTGTTCAAAAGACCAAAAAAGACCCATTTAAAGAGTAAGTGAAAGCAATAAATCATGTTTAGTCAATTTAAAACTGTTATTTTATTTCAAAAAAAACGATACCCAATATTTAATGTTTAACGGTGGCGCTACCCGAAGGGGGGGCATGGGGGGCGCCGCCCCCCGAGGGGAGGCTCGGGGGGCTTGCCCCCCGCAATAAAAAAAAATTCTACCCAGAAGTCTAAACAGTTGGTTAGGTTAGGTTAGGTTAGACTGGTGTCAACAACAGACGGAGGGAGCCGAGCGAGCGTACCCCGGCAGGGGTCGGCGACCGCAGGGTAGGTCCAACCGAAAAAAGAGAAATACAGCACTAACCCCCCCTCTGTAGGGGTTCCTCCTCCTACCTGGGGCGTTTTCTCGTTGAAAATGACGTACATAAAAAAAAAAAACTCAAAAAGGGGGGGGTTTCCGGCAATACCCCCCCCCCCCCCCCCGTAACGCTACCTATGCGGCAGGTTTCTATAGCAGTTCCCAATTTATTCTCACTGATAATAAAATAAATAAATTTTTGGTGTTGGTTTTAATGTTAAATCATTTTTTGACTGACTTTATTATTTCTTTATTTTATTTTTAAAAACAAGAAAACGAATACAAACACAAACATAAACAAAAAACAAAAAAAAACTAACCTTAAATATCTAACATACCTCCCCGAACCGTTCCCGGAGCAAAGCTTCCCAGAATGCTCGCCGCGTTACCACGCTGGACTACCAGGGACAAGCTTTGCGCCAGAAACGACCCGGAGCGGGGGTCGCCACCTCTTTCCCTAAGACGGCAGCCAATCTCCTTGATGAATTTTGTTGCCTCCGCGCCCCAGGGACCCAACGTCTCAACCGCCACCGGTATAAAAATGTATGAGCTGAGCTCTCTGTATTTTTTATGTTTTCTTTGGGCTGCTAATTCGGCCGCTGCTCCAGCCACACGAGAAGTGTGGTTGAGATGACATGCGGCAATCGTGTTGACGCAAGTCGCGTCCCAAATCAGGCTTCTGCCCCTCTGCCAGGGAACCAACGTCAAACCGTCAGGTCTCTTGCCGTCAGAACGACTCAGCCCGGGGGGCTCAAGCATGCAGGGGATGTTTGCAGCAACAAGAGCCCTACGTATTAAGTCGTTGAGAGCATGGTGCCGCGGGAACCTCCCTGAACAGCGACAACAGCTTAAAGCGTGACCGCCACCTGCCTCCACTAGTTGACCGCAAATGCAAGGGTGCGGCTCGCAAACTTTGCAACCTAGGCGCAGGGCAACGGCAACACGCAATGAGTCACTGTCCAGTAAAGTGCCCAGGTGGGGAGATTGTATAATACAACAGAATTTTAGAACTCACGTTTTTCTCTACCTGTTTCCTTGTCTGAGCTCATTGTAGCATTTTAGGAATTTGCAAAGTATAAAATAAACCCCAGGTGTTTCAAGTGTCAAGCTGGGGTTGGGTCTTACAAGCTGTAACAACCTCCCTGCTAGGATGTGAGCCCAAAATTCCGATAATTTTATTGTTATTTTCTGAAATTTAACCACATTTATAGTGTTGACTTATATGTTATTCCTGAAGCTATGGTTTTATAGTTTGAGCTAGTTTTATCCTTCTAAAAGCTGATTGCCATTGGTTGTTTTTTTTGCCAAGAAACATACCATTTTCATCTTCCTGTCCCCGCTGAGCCACATAGTGGTTTTGCCTGAGATTTGTGCACGCCCATACTAATGCCTACACATCATTTTATTTTCAGGAGTGTTCCGTTGATACAAGATTTGACGACTTCTTATGAACAAGATTTTTCTAGAAAAAAAAAAACAAAGTTGAGACGAGTAAGTGTCACAAGAAGTTTTCATCTGAGCAGCTACATTCCGTCAGACTCTTCCTACATTCCTGGAGACGGTATCGTATGGTCCGCGGAGCAAAACGTTAATTTTTATTATCGGTGGCACCGAGATCCGACACTACTGTTCCTGCAACTAAGTATTTAATCGTCTGCTCAATTCTTCTACAAACCTTTTAAACCTATTAAAGTTATTTTTCACAAAGAAACAGCAGAATTTACAAGAGGAGAAGTGGATAAAGTAAAGACCCAAATAGAAAATTTGTTGCCAACCATTGTAGAAACTGCAGAACGCACATATACAGTTCACCATAGGTTAATACTTACAATGATTGATGGCAAGATTTGCAGCAAACTTGCCTACAAATCTGGACAGAATTGCCATATATGCGGAGCAACTCCGAAGATTATGAACGATTTGGATGATGTTCGAAGAAGACCCTTTGATGGACGATTATTGGCATATGGAATGTCAAGCTTACATGCGTGGATCAAATGTTTTGAGTGCCTAATTTACGTCGCAGGAATTTCATAAAAACAGGCATCATCAAAATAGCTGAAAGACGTTGCTCTTCGAACTGTTCAAACGAGTCGAATTCTCCGCGTCCTAGTACAAGTGCACAGGAAGCTATTAGTTACCTAGAAAGCAGCACAAGAAGTGACATTGCAGAAAAGTTATTATGGCTTCAAAACAATTGTGATCCTTGGCAAACTGTAGAATCATACTGGGAACTTACTACAAAAGAACGATTGAACTGTAGGGCCACCCTACAATAAGTTTTAGAATTACTTTGTGTGACAGACACCGCCATTTGGCCTAATTTATTGTATCGAGATTTCATATAAATATGAGCTGCGACTTAAATAAAGAGCACTCGACCTCCGACACCGATCCGAAACAGTCGTTTCATTTCGACCCCCCGATTCCGCTCAAACACCCTTCGTCGCTAAACTGGTGACCCGAAGAAAGAACACGCAAATTCGCTGTCCAGCCGACACTTTCAAGAAGATCTCGAAGAATGACGGAAGAGTCGGAGCAACCGCGTACAGACATTCACGGCGTGTCTGTGCAGTCACGTATCTTACCGTTTTGGCGCGAATTGCCAAGCGTGTGGTTTGCGCATTTCGAAGCTATATTAGATCCACTGAAGAAAAGCGACGAACAAAAGTATACTCTACTGTTACAGCAGTTAAAAGAGCAGGATTTGCGGCACTTGAGTGATTTGTTAAAAAAGCCGCCGGCAGTAAATAAGTATGGCGTTGTAAAAGAGCGACTGATATCGACATATGAGGAATCAGATTCACAGAGGTATGACAAGCTTATCAACGCGCAGGAGCTAGGCGACCAAAAGCCCACGCAGCTGCTACGGCGTTTACGTGACCTAAGCGACGGGATGCTGACTGAAGAGGGCCTAAAAATGCACTGGTTAAAACAAATGCTAGCCTATGTTAGGTCAACGCTAACGATATATACTGGTGCATCCCTTGACAGATTAGCGCTGTTGGCGGATCGGATGATAGAGTGTTCACCAGCTGCGGCGATAGCGCCTGTCACAGCTGAGAAACAGATAGCGCGACCGATTACCTCGGAAAGCAATCTCTCAGAACAGATCGAGGCACTTACTGCGAAAGTCGACGAATTATACAGACGAGAAAACGGTAGCAGGCAACGATATTCTCGCTCGCCGGCACGGGTTGGAGCACGCGCATTCTCGCGATCATCGTCGCCCAGATTCGCCGGAAGCGACGATGTCTACTGGTATCACGCAACATTTGGAAGGAGAGCCACGAAATGTCGACCGCCTTGTTCCATGAGGACCCACAAGCGGTCGGGAAACTAGTATCCACACCGATTGCGGCGGGAATCGGCGTTAACACGAATAACCGTCTATGTGTCTTAGACAAGTTGTCGGGCGAACGATTTTTGATAGACACGGGTGCGGAAGTATCTGTTTTGGCAGTGAGAGCGAAAAGAGTCCACTTCGCCGACAACGAATACAAACTTTACGCAGCAAACAATACTCCCATAAAAACCTATGGAGAAAAAAACTTGACATTAAACCTAGGCCTTTTATAATTGCAGACGTAAAGATGTCAATTCTGGGAGCAGATTTTCTTAATCACTTCAAGTTATTATTCGACGTACACATAGCAAAAAACTCATAGACAGCAACACAGAGCTAACAGTCCATGCGGTGGCAATCGAAGCTGAGCAGGATCCAATGCATGTACTCAACAAGGACCATGTTTATTATGACTTATTGAGCAGATTTCCAAACGTCCTACGACCAATGTCGTTAAAGGAGCCATCCAAGCATAATGTAAAGCACTATATCGAAACGACAGGGCAACCATTATACGCAAAGGCACGGCCCTTACCACCAGACAAGTACAAAGTCGCCAAAGAGGAATTCACAAAAATGATGGAAATGGGCATCTGTCAACCATCGAAAAGCCCTTGGGCTAGCCCGTTGCACGTTGTAACAAAGAACCCCGGTGCTTTACGGGTCTGCGGAGATTATTGGCGATTAAACGCGGTAACTTTACCAGATCATTACCCAATTCCACGTATACAAGACTTCGCGTACAAGTTACATGGAATGAAGGTATTCACAAAATTGGATTTAAAAAGCGCCTACTATTGGATACCTATGGCTGATCCAGAAAAAACGGCAATAATAACGCCATTTGGGTTATTCGAGTTTCGATGCATGCCGTTTGGTTTACGGAATGCGAGCCAAACATTTCAACGCTTCATGCATGAAGTATTACAAGGCATAGAAGGATGTTTCTCGTACGTTGATGACATTTTGTTATTTTCAGAAAACGAGGAAACACACAAGCAAGTCCTAGAGCAAGTCTTAGAGCGACTCGACAAATACGGCGTGGCACTGAACATCGACAAATGCGAGTTTGCGAAGAAAGAAATAGATTTTCTTGGTTACAAGGTAACTGCAGAAGGAATAGCCCCGACAGCCGAGCGAACAGAGATAATATCGACATTTAAGAAACCGGCAAATGTGCAAGAGCTTCGACGATTCCTAGGCATGCTCAATTTCTATCGAGATTAATTGCCACAACAAGCTAAATTGCAACATGAGTTGAACAAATATTTACATAACACGAAAAAAAGCGACAGGACGGTAATAGAATGGACGCCGCAAGCCGAGGAAGCATTTGAAAATTGCCGACAAAGCATTTTAAATGCAACGACATTATCACATCCTGTTAATGGCGCGTCATTGTGTATTATGACCGATGCCTCAGAGCATAGCATTGGCGCAGTGTTACAACAAAGAATGGAAGCCGTTAGCTTTTTTCTCAAAGACAATGAGTACTACGCAAAGGCGCTATAGCACGTACGATCGTGAGTTGTTGGCCATTTACTCGGCAGTAAAACGTTTCCGACGGCTTATCGAAGGCAATGGCAATGTTGTTGTTTACACCGATCACAAGCCGCTAATTCATGCCTTGACAAAACTGCCCAGCGACAGCGATACACCGCGCCGGGAACGGCAACTGAGTTATATTAGTCAGTTCTGCTCAAAGATAGATTATCTTAAGGGGCAAGAAAATGCGGTAGCAGACTGGTTGTCAAGAGTGGAAGCGATAAGCTGCCCATCGATGATTGACTTTGATCAATTAAGAAGCAAAAGAAACTTAAGATTTGAACCAATCACGTTGCCAAATTCATCCACGACAGTTATGTGCGAAACTTCGACGGGGAGAGCGAGACCGTATCTAACGGAAAAATATCGTTTTGAGGCATTCAAAGGCCAACACGATATTTGCCACGCAGGTATTCGAGCAACAAGGAAGCAGGTCACTACCAAGTATTTCTGGCCAGGAATGAACAGAGACGTGGGTGTCTGGACAAAAAGTTGCATAGCTTGCCAGAAATCAAAGGTGCAACGTCACACAGTAACGCCTGTGGGAACTTTTCCGCCTTCGAGTCGTTTCGAGCATGTCCACATCGACATAATAGGACCAATGCCTATTTCAAATGAATATAGATACTGCGTTACAATGATCGACCGATTTACAAAATGGCCTGAAGCCATCCCTGTCCGAGACATAACTGCGGAAGTAGTTGCGAAAGTTCTGTACGAGAATTATTATTGGATAACTCGTTTCGGCTGTCCAATCCGTCTAACGAGCGATCAGGGACGACAGTTCGAATAAAGTCTTTTCAACTGTTTACTAAAGAGGTTTGGCATACAACGAATTAGAACTACTTCGTATCATCCACAAGCCAATGGACAAGTGGAGCGATTACATAGAACTTTGAAGGCAGCAATTATGGCGAGAGGAGAAAAGAACAACTGGACGCAGGAATTACCAACAGTATTACTTGGATTACGAACAACGTTACGTAAAGAAGACAATCTGAGTCCGTGTTTATTAACATACGGAACACAGCTCCGCATACCATCAGATTTTTTGATACCCACAAAAGCAAAAATCGATGATGCAGAATTTGTGAAGGAATTGACTAATACGATGAGTTCACTAGCACCGACGCAAAGAAAATATTCATCAGAGAAAGTTTTCATTCACAACGACCTAGCAACCAGTACTCATGTTTTCATCCGCAATGACATGGCACGTTCACCATTAACGCCACCATACGAAGGGCCATACGAGGTTTTACAAAAAACAGGGAAGTATTACATAATACAACTTCCAAACCGAACAACCGTCATCTCGCTGGATCGTCTCAAACCAGCCTACCTTCTGAATGAAGAGCAAAATAAAATAGAGCAAAAAAATGAAGGTAGCAAGCAGGGAAAAAAAAACGAGTACAAAACCAGGTCAGGAAGAATATCAAGGCCACCCGTCGGTACAACGACACACGTCATGCGTAGCTAGGAAAAGCGTACTAGTACCGAGCGGAAAAGGGGGAACGAACGAGCACAATATTACTTTGCAAACACAAGCCAAGGACACATACAAAACATAAAAGGACATGCAATAATACGACTGCTTTGACATGCACTAGTCGTATGGAAATAAGTACAACAGGTAAAATAAAAAAAAAACGTTTATTTGGTTTTTTTAGATCCTTGAAACAAGCGAAACATAGCCCTGATAAGGACTGTTGCGGTCGTGTAGTGAGGCTATGAAGAGTAATCGCGAAGCTCAACCGAAGATCTTCTCGTAAAACACACATCATAATCTTCTCGGAAGTAAATGTCACCACACGAATACACGTCATCTTCACTAAAAAATCTTCTCGAATGCTTCACGCAGTAGAATAGCTTCGCACGGTTGCACTGCGTCGTCGTGTTGTTCGTCGAGTCAACTGCGTCGCCATCGACCCATCGTGCCCACTGCCCGCGTTGAACTGATCGACGGACTTGTTTTTTTTTTTTGTTTTTTTTTTTTTTTGACGGACCTAATCACCATTTATACCAGAGTGGTAATATAGTGGGCGCGGACTTGCGGGGGAGCAGAAGGCTCGTACCCCTTAGGAATTTTATGACAACGTATCAGGGGGCGCCCTCAGACGGGCTCGGACCGCGGCCCAGAACGTTGCCGGGGCGAGAAGCGCGTCGGAGAAGAATGACCCCTACCGGGTCTTACTGAATTAAAGATCGACGGACGGCGCGTGCACAGCTGACATACTTCGCGGTCAGGGGAATCCGGCCGGTAACGCCCGCCCCGCACCGCACCTCGTCACCCCGCAGTCGCCACGGATTCGTCGTACGCAAACTAGTTGGATTGTTCGATAACATTTTGAACGCGCGGCATAAAGATAATGTTACTTATTATGTTCACGACACTTATTTGAAACCTAACAATGTTGAGATATGACGAATCAATTTCCTGCGAATTGGTGTGCCAATCCAAGCCCTCCCGCCAACGCCGGCCAACATTGGCGCGCTGTTTGATCCGATCACGCCACTGTCGAGTAGTGGGGGCATCATGTTTATAAGCGCGCTTGCCGGCGTCTTGCCTCAGTTGGCGTTTTAGTTTCGAAACGAAACGTTGTGCTAATTAATAACGGTGTTACCGTTCGGGTATGTGCTTTTGTCTTTATTTTTGTTTTGACTTGTACTTTTATGGCTGACAATTAAGGTATGTATATACCGATTTTTATTTTTATGAGTCATATATATATCTTGGCTTATAATTTGTTGCTCATTTTCTTTATGTTTTTGATATACCTTTTGTTTTATATACCTTGCTAATTTTCTTTTTATAATTTTTCTGCTATAGGTAGCTTGTAAAAATTTAAATATATTGAGTTTTTGTTTCATTTCCTGTGAGTTTTTGAACATATTTTAATCGTTTTTCTCTTTCAGAGATTTATGGATAACAATAAGGAAATGAACAGCCCTCCCGTAGCAGAGGACGTTCAACGGTCGAGGAGATTGCTGAAACGAGCAAGACGCATATTTCCTGAAGGTGACAGCAGCTCGGATGCGGACGCGGAAACTGAGACTGCACCTCCTAAAAAACTTAACAGAGTTAGTAACGTTGCAGCTGCGACTAGCAAAAATGCTTTAGGTGGTGAGTTGCCAAGTTCTCGGTTGGACCTTCTGCAGAAGCAGGTGGAGGCTTTAACTAAGCTATTAACAAAGAATAATGATCCTCCTCGTGAGGTTTCTCCTGGTCCTCAGTCTCCTGCTGTTTCTGTTGATTGTAACTTCTCACTGTTTGCAGAGACTTTTCAGAACATTGAAGCTAAACATTCTTCTTCTGTAGAAGAATGCGATTTTACTTTTGGTGAATATGACACGAGTCTAATAGGTTCTTCGATGGCTAAGACTACACCTGAAAGACTGAAAGAAATTAAAAAGTTGCAGCATTTCAATTTTTCCGATTGGTATAGCGTGAGGTATGCAGAAATTCAGAAGAAATATTTGTCCGTTCCTGGTGGTACAAGCTTGGAACCGAATGACATACTAAGACAATTTGAAGACAAAAACTTGCTTCTAAAAAGTTTAGATCAAACTTTTGCTGCCCTAACAAACATGTTACTTTTACAACGAGATTCATTGCAGTCAGCCATGAAAAATTTTTTATCTTGCACTAATGACAAAGAAACTAACCTGTCGGCGACATCTGTCTCGACAAAAGTACGTGAACTTTTTTCTGATGATTCTGGCTTGAGAACTGTGTCAAAAGATTTGATGCAAGTAATTTGTGGTCGCCGTGCTGATATTCTCCAACAAAGACGCGACAAATTACTGATTCATGTAAAGGACAAATACAACAGAATAATTTTGAAGAGGATTCCTCCCACAACTGAGTTTCTTTTTCAACCGAGCATTTTAGATGATACAATTGCGAAACTGGGAGGCAATTCTAAATTGTTTTATAGAAAGCCGTATCCTCCTGCTGAAGGAGCTCAGGCATTACCAGGGCGATCGTCTGATCCTTTGGTGAAGAAACCCTTTCAAAGCCTTGCAGCATCAGGTAACTCGCGTCAACGAGACACATCGAAAGAAAAATCTTTGGCTGGTAAACGCCCCTACGCGGCAGCAAAGAACAAAAAGTACAGACGTGATCGTGACGACTACGATCGTCGTAAACGACAATGACTATACCACCGCGCAGTTTCAAGCAGGACGACTAGTCCACTTCAAAGAGCACTGGCAGACTTACCATGCTCCTCAACATATAATGAAAATAATTTCTGGTTATCGCATACCTTTCATAGCAAAACCTCCTGTGACTCGGGTATCTTTCAAGGGTCTCAAAACAAATCAGTCGGACGAAATGGCTCAACAAATACAAAAAATGATACAAGAACGTGTTATTCAAAAAGCCAGTCCTGGCGCCGGCTTTCTGTCCCATCTTTTCTTGGTGCAGAAACCAGACTTAACTTACAGACCTATTTTCAACCTGAAGAACCTGAATCGTTACATAGAAGACAAGAAATTTCGTCTGATCAATGTCCATCGGGTTCCTCAATTTCTCCAAGCTCAAGATTTTATGATGAAAGTAGACCTATCGCAGGCATACTTTCACATACCAATCGCTCCTCAACACCGCAGGTATCTAAGACTTTGTTACGGAGAACAGATTTACGAGATGACATGCCTGCCTTTCGGTTTGTCAAGTGCTCCACGGACGTTTGCGACTCTATCGAATTGGATGGCTCAAAAACTTCGAGATTTTGGAATCAAGGTGATTGTATATCTCGACGATTTTCTTTTTGTAAATCAAAACCCCCAAACTCTTGTAGATCAAATGAGCCAGGCCAAACCATTCCTGGAATCTCTGGGTTGGATGATAAACAGAGAAAAATCATCCCAAGTGCCTTCACAAAATCTCGAGTTTCTTGGTGTACACTGGGACACAGTCAACAACGTGAAAAAGTTACCCGAGAAGAAGATTACCAAGGCTCGGTCTTATCTCACTGCTGCTTTAAGAAAATCACGTTGGAAAATTCTGGAACTTCAAAAGATTATCGGTTTTCTCAACTTTGCCAGTTTTGTCATGCCATTTGGTCGTCTAAATCTGCGGAATCTACAGAATCTTCTCAATGCCTTAATGAAAGAGGAAGATGTGACCGATCTTCTTTCAGGAGCCCGTCTGAACATGGAATGGTGGCTGAATCACTTATACACAGGAAGCAAAATTTGGCAAGATCCTGTGACTCATTATATTGTGACAGATGCTTCCGAATCAGGCTGAGGAGCTTACGTCGACGGAATTCATTTGGCCAATCAATGGAATCTAGAAGAAACAAAAATGCACAGCAATGCCAAAGAGTTGACTACAATCCTGTTTGCTCTAGAGGAATTTCAAAACGATCTTCAGAACTCGACGGTTTTAATTCAAAGCGACAATCTGTCAGCAGTGGCGTATTTGAAAAAGCAAGGAGGTACACGATCTCGTCAACTTCACGAAATTGCTTGTCGGATTTTCAATCTGCTTTGTCAGCACAACATACATCTCTCTGTGAGTTATATTCCAGGTCCTCTAAATACCATTGCAGACAGTTTGTCCAGAAGAAAACTCCAGCCGGAATGGCATCTTCTGCCAAATGCAACGACTCGAGTATTCTCCAAATGGGGAGTTTCCCAAATCGACCTTTTCGCGTCCGTTCACGCTCATGTGGTCCCGAATTACGTTTCATGGGATATCAGAGACAAACTGGCAACCTTCACAGATGCTTTCAGCAGAAAATGGCATTGCCAACTAGCCTGGTTATTTCCACCACCGAGTCTAATGCCGCAAGTTCTGGCAGCTCTGCACCAAGCGTCGGGAATGTTCATCATAGTGTGTCCGAAATGGAACAACGTATTTTGGAGGACAGAGCTGAAGAAGAGGGCGACGGCCCCTCCATTCACTGTGCAGAATCTTTGCCAAGTACTAGTAGACACCCAGACCAATCGAGCGCCACCATGCGTCAATCAATTGGTCTTGGAGGCATGGCGATGTCGGGGTGGGAAAATTTGACTAAAGATTGGAATGACGAGCAGAAATCCGTTTTAGAAGCCAGCTGGAGGCCGTCAACACTTAAAACATACAAAAATGCTTGGGATCGGTGGCTTTCTTGGTGCAAGAATAATAATATTAGTCCAAACAATCTTAACGCTAACATACTTGCTAAATATTTAATTTTCTTACATACTGAAGTGGGATTAGCATACAGAAGTATTCTTGTTCATAAGTCTGTGATATCTAAATTTGCTAGTCCTTCTTCAGATTTGGGCTCTCATAATGTTGTTAAACAAACTTTAAAAGGAATTGCTAATAAGTCTGTGAGACCTGAGAAACCTCCGATATGGAATCCACAAGTTTTGGTTTCTTCAATACTGGGAACAAGATTAACAGAGGTATCGTTATTTCAAGCCTCTCGAAGATGTGCAACATTACTGCTTTTGGCTTCTGGACGACGCGTTCATGATTTGACGCTTTTGTCAATAGCTTCGGGCAAATGCATTATTGAACCCGATAAGGTAACTTTCTGGCCTGAATATGGATCTAAGACCGATACGCCTAACCATCAACAGTCGGGTTGGGAACTTCTATCAGGATTAGACAAAAATATAGATCCTACTTTCTGGGTTAAGGAAGTAATAAGATTATCTTCTGACCGTCGTGTGAATGCCAATAACATTTCTAATCTCTTTTTGACAACTACAGGTATGGCAAAAGCAGCAAGTAGAACCGTCATCAGTGGATGGATTCGTACAGTTCTTAAAGAAGCTGGCATAACTGACTCAGCGGGTTCTATAAGATCAGCTGTTGCATCACTGAATTGGATCGAAAAATTTAGTATAGAAGAAATTTTGGCTCGAGGTAATTGGAAGAGTTCCAATACCTTGCTGAAGTATTACCGCAAAACACTTATTCAAGTTCCTGATGCTTCTATTCCTTCCGTGGCTTCGGTTTTCAATCCTGTTAATTAGTTTATTCTTTTTCTCTATGATTTTGCTTGTATTAAATTTAGTAAAAACTTTACCCTTTTTGTTCACAATTGGCGTTTTTTGTTTTTCTCATCATGCGATAATAAACATTCTCTCAACATTGTTAGGTTTCAAATAAGTGTCGTGTACATAATATCAGAATTTTTCCTACCATAAAAATTACTTATTATGTACACAACTTATTTGAAACCTAAATAAATAGCTGCATGTTGAGTATAACTGAGGCAAGACGCCGGCAAGCGCGCTTATAAACATGATGCCCCCACTACTCGACAGTGGCGTGATCGGATCAAACAGCGCGATCAAACAGCAATGTTGGCCGGCGTTGGCGGGAGGGCTTGGATTGGCACACCAATTCGCAGGAAATTGATTCGTCATATCTCAACATTGTTAGGTTTCAAATAAGTTGTGTACATAATAAGTAATTTTTATGGTAGGAAAAATTCTGATATTTTAACAAATTGTACAAAATGTATTTTAGAAATTATTGAAATTGCATTGTAAAAGCCGATTTTAAATTTAATTTAGGAAACAAATGTTTTAATAAAAGACTAGAGGGGGGAGTACTGTAGGGCCACCCTACAATAAGTTTTAGAATTACTTTGTGTGACAGACACCGCCATTTGGCCTAATTTATTGTATCGAGATTTCATATAAATATGAGCTGCGGCTTAAATAAAGAGCACTCGACCTCCGACACCGATCCGAAACAGTCGTTTCATTTCGACCCCCCCGATTCCGCTCAAACACCCTTCGTCGCTAAAGAACGATCTGGCTTCAAATAATATGACTATTTCTAGTTTCTTCACCAAATACAAGCCAGTGAATCTGCCTGGCGGAATATATTTGGTAAGTCATGTTAGCTTGCTCTCTCAACCCTCGTGTTATACAAGTAATAAAATTAGAAAAAAAAAAAAAATTAGTAAAATTAATTTATTATTACGTATTTTTATGAAGGCCAGGTCAATTTTTATAGTTTTATGGTAGTAGTACCTTAATCTTTGTTCTTACAGTACGGTAAACGAATAAGCATCACGGTAGTTTTAATTTTTTTACGTTTATTTATTTTCAGTTATTAAAAGATAATCCACTGTTTCTGTAACCGAAATTACTGTATTTGATTAGGGCCTTTGTCTCAAGAGCAGGAGACGCGGTTTCTGGAATTTCGATGCTCTTATGAAAGGAAAACATCGTGAGGAAACCGGCACAGTGTAGTCAAGCACTGGGCAGCGTGGTCGACTAAGGTCTGAGCACCATTCAGGGTATGCTCGAGCCCCTCGGTGGGGACGTATGTATGAGATGTTGATGATTAATGTTGTTACAACATTTTGATATATTTAGATTTGTGGGGGTGTAAATGAGTGTGTGCTTGTATATTTTAGCGTGTAAAGTGGTTCTGTAGATGTATACCAAACACATACCTACGCACCAGGCGGATATATTTTTAGATGTGTACATTTTTCAGACTATGTGAGCTTTGCGTATTATATACCTGGGCTGATTGATAACTGGCCGAAACGACGAACTTAAAAAAATTATACGCAAAAAAAAAATATTACATTATATTTTGGCATCTTTTTGAAAATAGAACGCCAAATTTGAATTTAATCGAACTGGTGGAATTTGTTTGATAGGACGTAGAACTTTCTCTGTCGTAAATTTTCTTAACAATGGAAAGAAACAAAATTCGTGCGGTGATAAGTTTTACGTTTTAAAACAGAAAACAGCAACCCAGATTAAAACCAAGCTAGACAGTGTTTTAGGTAATTCTGCTCCTGCATTGAGTACAACAGAGCTGCGAAGACGCCCACAGGTCTGGCCGTCCAAATGAAGTCACGAATCCGGACATGATCAAAAAAATTCACAAAATTGTATTGAATGATCGGCGCTTGAAGTTGCGAGAGATAGCAGAGATGGTGAGCATTTCATCTGAACGCGTTTTTAATATTTTGCACCAACATTTGGTAATGAAAAAGCTTTGCGCGCGATGGGTGCCGCGTTTGCTCACTGTTGACCAAAAGCAACGTCGAGTGGACGATTCATCGGAGTGTTTGGCGCTGTTTAACCGAGATCCTAACGAGTTTTCGCGGCGTTATGTAACAGTCGATGAAACCTGGATACATCATTATACTCCCGAGACAAAAGAACAATCTAAGCAGTGGACTGAGAGCGGAAGACCTGCGCCGAAGAAAGCAAAAACGGTTTTGTCGGCCGGCAAAGTGATGGCGACTGTTTTTTGGGATGCTCGAGGGATTATTTTAGTGGATTATCTGCAAAAAGGAAAAACAATAAATGGAGAGTACTACGCAAGCTTGCTGCAAAAATTAAGTGAAGAAATCCAGAAAAAACGACCACATTTGGCCAAGAAAAAAGTTTTGTTCCACCATGACAACGCACCTGCACACACGTCAATGGTTGCAGTCGCCAAACTCCATGAATTGCGGTTCGAATTGCTACCGCATCCACCCTATTCCCCGGATCTGGCCCCGTGTGACTTCCACTTATTCCCAAACCTGAAGAAATGGTTAGGTGGCCAGAGATTTTCATCAAATGAAGAAGTCATTGTTGCCGTGGACGAGTATTTTGAGGGGTTGGAGAAAACATTTTATCAAACTGGTGTAACGGCATTGGAGAAGCGCTGGACTAAACGCATCGAGGTAGAAGGAAACTACGTTGAGAAATAAATTTATTTTAAATAGATTTTTAAAGTTCTTCTTTGTCGTTTCGGAAACCTATCAATCAGCCCTCGTATTATATTTTATTTTTTTGTTATGTCCACGGACGTTTTTTATTTTTAGGCACGATGGACGACTCTTCCAGATCTCTAGATTTTACAATTCTCACTTCTCAAAGAGGAGGCGATCTTTTATTATACAATGGATACAGATTCAATAAACAACGCACTAATATAAACGGGCAAGTGATATGGAGATGCACTAAAAGAAAAAAATGCAAAGCATCGTTGGTTTTAAATTCAAATAATTTGATGATTAAACATGAAAACATCAATGTACACCAGATGCAGCGTCCAATGACGTGATAAAAAAAATGAAGTCGTGTATACAAAAAGCGCAAAATGAGACAACTCCTATACCAACAATTTATAGTGAATTGATTGAACAATGTAGCGTTGTTCATGATGATGTACTAAATAAAGTACCTCAATACAAAAATATTAAAAAAAACTTTGTATCGACACAGGCTTAAGTCACTGAAAACTACAAAAACACGGTTTGTTAAATATAAAGATGTCATAGTACCAGGTGTATTTCAACAATTTCTTTTGGCAGATTACATTGAAAAGGATTGTAGAATTTTAATATTTGCGACATCAGATGCACGACAAGTATTAAAGAAAGCAAAGCATGTTTTTATTGACGGCACTTTTAAATCAGTTTCACCACCATTTCAGCAGCTATATACAATGCACGCCGATGTAGGCAGTGAAGACAATACTGAAACGAACAGCATTATTCCTGTTGCTTATGCTTTACTACCTAATAAAAAGAAAAAAACATATGAAATTATGCTAGAACTCATAAAATGCCAAACCGACTTTCAGCCTGATACTTTCACGCTTGATTACGAAGCTTCCGCAATGTTGGCTATCTCAAATGTTTTTCCAGAAGCAAAAATACAAGGTTGTTTTTTTTTTCATTTTAGTCGGGCTCTTTGGAGGAAGGCAGAGCAATTAAGAATGAACAAATCAAAAATGTATACTTCACATATAAAACGTTGCATTGCGTTAGCTCATTTACCGCAACAATATTTGATGGATGGGTGGCTATATGTTCAAGGAGAGAGTGCCCTAAATGATAAAACTTCTCAATTCAACGCTTACTTTGAAAACACGTGGCTTAAAAAACAATCCCTTCTAGCCAACAAGTGGAATTTTTATAACATCAAACATCGCACCAACAACGCTGTTGAGTCGTGGAATGCAAGATTAAATAAAATGGTGAAACCAAAGCCAAATTTTGCTACTCTATTACAAGTGTTGCGAAATGATTCTAAATATTATTTTGGTTTACTAAAAACCAAAGGCTTTGTGTAAAAAAAAAACAGCTGAGAGCATTTGGTCACAAGAAAAGATAAATCGTTACTTGACAGAATTATTAGACAATGAAATAAGTTTGGGCCATTGCATCGAAAAGTTGATCAAGTAGTTTTTTTTTTATTATTACGTTATGCGTTGAACAATCCGAACGTGATGTCAATTTCGTTACATACAATGGAGTGAATGAATGGGAAAATGTCAGAAAAAATACAAAAATATTTAGAAAAAACACGGTGATTTTGAAAAAAAAACAACGAAAATTATCCATCCATAGCATAATCTTCTTTTTACCTAATGAAAAAAAAACAAAGTGCCTACAAGACTCTCAGAGAGACAAGACTGATTCTGTTTTAAGTATTAAAATGTTTTTTATGTTAAATAGATAATATATTTTTTCAAACTTTTTTTGTGTTAAAAATCAAGAACTATACTTTTATTTTGTATTGCAAATTCTTTTTTTTAAGTAATTATTTTTTTTGAAAGAGTACTAAAATTGTATGAGTTCAAAGGGCATAAAGTATAATATTTAGAAGTCGTTGTTTTTGTTTATTTGTTTTTGTTTTGATGAGCTATTATTAAACCTTATAATCATTTTCATTTATGAGTTATTATTGAACACTATATTTTTTTATACTATAGACATTTTCAATCATTTAATGTTTCTTTGTTACATATTATCTACTAGAACATAAAGAGGCAAGATAGCCGAATAATTTAAGTACCTCCATGAGTTTCGTGCGAGTTGACCACCATACGGCGACTTACGCTGGATGGTGTCTTTCTGTGGAGGGTGGTTAACTCAAACATGAACTGCGAACCCCTGCTCTCGCGCATCAATTTTAGTGTTCCATACAACTTGCCTCGTACAGGTAAATATACTCTTTTTGCCACTGTTGGCGCTGTCTCAAACCTTGGTCACTTTTCCCCACTTAATAGGCTTTTAAGACAATATAACTCTGTAAGCAAGGGTAATTGTGATGCTGATATTTTCTTCCAAAACCTCTACTCCTATAAAAAAACATTGTCTAAATCATATCTCCAGGAGTAATACTAATTTTATATTTTCAAAATTTAATAAGTTCTATATATTGTAATATATTATTTTATAAGTACATAATAATAATATTCTTGTAACTATTTAAGAAACAAATTTTTTAGTTTTGCTTGGTTAAGTCAGGTATTTTATTTTGTTTGCTTTTTTCTTGTAAATGTCGTTGTCGCCTATAATTGGAGCGGCATTTAGCTGGTTACTTACCATGACTGTTATATTTGTTACTTTTTTTAATGTACGCTGTGTTGGTGACCTAATAAATAAATAAATAAATAAATACTCCAGCACGAGTGTCAACTGGCACGAGTGCCAGTTTCAATGTGTGCGAGATGCCACCTAACCCGAGATTTGTGCACGCCCATACTAATGCCTACACATCATTTTATTTTCAGGAGTGTTCCGTTGATACAAGATTTGACGACTTCTTATGAACAAGATTTTTCTAGAAAAAAAAAATACAAAGTTGAGACGAGTAAGTGTCACAAGAAGTTTTCATCTGAGCAGCTACATTCCGTCAGACTCTTCCTACATTCCTGGAGACGGTATCGTATGGTCCGCGGAGCAAAACGTTAATTTTTATTATCGGTGGCACCGAGCCCCGACACTACTGTTCCTGCAACTAAGTATTTAATTGTCTGCTCAATTCTTCTACAAACCTTTTAAACCTATTAAAGTTATTTTTCACAAAGAAACAGCAGAATTTACAAGAGGAGAAGTGGATAAAGTAAAGACCCAAATAGAAAATTTGTTGCCAACCATTGTAGAAACTGCAGAACGCACATATACAGTTCACCATAGGTTAATACTTACAATGATTGATGGCAAGATTTGCAGCAAACTTGCCTACAAATCTGGACAGAATTGCCATATATGCGGAGCAACTCCGAAGATTATGAACGATTTAGATGATGTTTGAAGAAGACCCTTTGATGGACGATTATTGGCATATGGAATGTCAAGCTTACATGCGTGGATCAAATGTTTTGAGTGCCTAATTCACATTTCGTATAGGCTGGATATAAAATCTTGGCAAATGCAGCAAGGGAACAAAGCAGCGGTAGACGCCAGAAAAAAAGAGATCCAAAACAGGTTTCGAAAGGAAGGTTTTGAATCTTCTGGTTGACATCCCTAAACAGGGTTACGGTAGCACAAATGACGGGAATACCACACGCAGATTTTTCCATAATCCCGAACTTGCTTCAAATATAACTGAAATAAACCAATGTTTAACCCTTTCGCGGGCGGTAACGTATCTATACGTGCCAAGACCATTGTGTATTATGACAGAACGTACCATTACGCCTATATTAATTTTATTGTTTTGAGCAGAACGTTTGCGCACGTTGACTCGCAATACAAAATTCTATTAGCTACGTCATTCCGCCACAACGCATAAAAAAAACAAATTTCTACTGTCACATTACATAATGATATTCGGTACTTTATAAAGTAGATGTCATGCTTGTGCGCTGGTGGTACCTTGAATTTGCACGACGTTATGCTTTTACTGTTGTTTATACGAGTGATTTTGTTGAAAAAGTGAGTATTGTATTTGGTTATTTATTACGTGTTATGTAAAAGCAGATAAACTATCCGTAGAAAGTGATATTTCCTATTATTCATTTCTAAAACCGACTTTTGACGGAGTAATAAGTAATAATATAAAGTCAGATAACTACTTGATCGCTTGATTTTTTACGCGTGTATTATATTATAACTAGATTCATATTTATCTAGCAGGAAGAGAATATACCTAGCTGGTTCTAATAAATATGTTTCTTGCTTGTTTAGATGGAAAAACACAGAAACAAATCAATGAAAATATTCGAACATCGGTCATCAGATGAAACAGCTCGGGACCCGTTTGAAGACGACGGAGAGTACGGTTCTGACAATAATTACGAACCCAGTGAGGAAGAATCGTCTAGTGACAACTACGGTAGTGAATCCTTCGTATTACCAACAAAAAGATCACGAGCTAGTGGTGTCCAGATGAGAAAAAAGACCCGAAAATGTCAGTCTCGTGCGCGCCGTGGTAATAATATCCACTCACTGTCAACTTCGTTTCATGCTAAGCAGGTTCTATCTAAAAACACAAAAAAAGCTTCCAGTTCCCGATCTGGTTCAAGCGATACTGATAGTCAATGTGCAGATTCTGTTTCAGAGTCCTCCGAAGACGCTGACGATAGCAATAATAGTGACTCGCATTCAGATTCCCAAGGCTCTCCATGCAATCAGTCTGAGACAGATAATAATGTAGGTACTAACGAGCGCCACGAGGCATCTGATTATGAAATTGCAAATTCTTCAGACTCTGAAATATTTTCGTTAGCTAAACGACTGAAAAGACCATCCAATGATACTGAAGCTAGTTCACTTCACAACGACCACAGAGATGAATCTTCATCGCGTTCAATGCACCGTTTACCTCAAGACGAAGCTGTATTAGGTCCTGGTCACTGTTCACCTCAAGGTACCGATAGGGATGAATTTAAGTCGCTGTCTATGCACCACTTGCCTCAAAATGATCCTGATTTGGGTCCTGCACGCTGTTCAATTCAAGGTACCCAGGATAAACCTAATTTGCCTTCTGTGCACCACTCACCTGGAGATACTCTTGAGTTACTATTTGCGCGCCATTCATCTCCGGGTAGCCATACAGATAAGCCTAAGTCGCCTTCTGTGCATTGTTTACCTCAAGATCTCGATTACAGTTTGCCGCGAGATGATAATAAATTGGATTCTACTCATCTATCATCTCAAGTTGGTCAAATACCCGAACCTAAGTCGCCTTTAAAGAGCTGTTCATTAAATGATGATTCTATGTTAGCTGCTACTTACCATTCAGCCCATGCCGGCGAAATACTCGTTCCCGAGAAGCCTTCTCCTTCCCGTTTGTTGAAAGATGATTCTGCGCTAGCTTCTACTCACCGTTCGCTTCAGGTTGGCCATGTGGAGGTACCTGAGACGCCTTCAGTGTCTCATTTATCAAAAGATGATTCTGAGCTAGCTGCTACTCACCGTTCACCTGAAGTTGGTCCTATTCATTTACCTGAGATGCGTTCTGTGTGCCAATCACCAAGAGTAAATTCTGAACTAGCTTTATCTAGTCCATACCCGCAAATTGGCCAAATACATGAACTTGATACACCTTCTGATCACATCTCTCCTCAAGATGATCGCGAATTATCTTCTGTACGCAGTTTACCTCATAATGATCATAGAGTTGAACCTGAGTTACCGTCGTCGTCATCTTTTCAACATTCTGCACAAGCTGATCTTGCGTTACCGTCTACGAGCCATCAAGATAACCCAAGAGAGGAACCTGAATTGTCTTCAAGAGTAAGACGCGCTTCTACTATTGATGAAGAATGGAGTACTATCATTTCGCCTATACCTGATTTCAATTTTGATGCTAGTTCAGTAGGTGTTCGATTTCCTGTTGATGAAACTACAACAGTAGTTGATATTTTTGATCGAGTGTTCCCGCCTGAAATTGTTGATTACATAATGGAATGTACCAATGCCTACAGACTTGAGTTATGCAAAAAAAAATAGGCCAAAGACTAGAAACAGTCGCTCTTACACTTTTAAAGAAGTTGATCGAGAAGAATTACTGAAATTTTTGGGATTGTGTTTACTAAGCGGTCATGTTGCTACTCCACAAAAACGTAAACTGTTTACAATGTCAGATCCTTTATACTACCATCCGATTTTTGTGTCAGTTCTATCTGCACGTAGATTTGAACAGATACTTAGGTGTATAAACGTTGCTTCTCTAGACGCAAAAGGACAGGAAAAAGTAACAACCTTTATGGATTTTGTAACAAGAAACTTCCGTTTATGTTATAAACCAGAAAAAGAACTGAGTTTGGACGAATCATTACTATTATTCAAAGGTCGTTTGACATGTAAACAATACATAAAATCTAAGCGAGCTAGATATGGCATTAAGTTTTATGAACTGACAACATCGAGCGCTTATCTCCTAAACATGATCATGTATTCTGGCAAAATGGCTGACACTACTGAAAAAGGAAAGAAAGTAGAAAAGACCGTTTTGAGACTCATGAGACCATATCTTTTAAAAGGCCATTCGCTCTACATGGATAACTACTACAATTTGGTAGAGTTATCCCAAAAACTTCTAGATCTCAAGACACATTCAACGGGAACATTAAGAGTGAATAGAAAAGGCAACCCAAAACGTTTATTGTCCAAGAAGCTCAAAAAAGGAAATCATGTTTGGGCAAAAAGAAATCGTATTTACGTTTCAAAATGGGTAGACAAGCGCCCCGTGAACATGATCACCACTGAATACCATCCCCAGATGGTTGACGTATCTAACAGACATGGACAGCCTATGACTAAACCGCGAGAAGTGGTTGAATACAATAAGTTCATGTCTGGAGTAGATCGCGTGGACCAAATGGTCTCGTATTATTCATCACCTCACAAAACTATAAGGTGGTATAAAAAGGTGTTTTTTCACCTTTTGGATATCGCCGTCTGGAACAGTTTTTTTATTTATAAAAAATACTGCAAAAATAACAACAAATCATACGAATTCATAAACTTCCGAGAAGAATTGATCAGAAATCTAATACAGATTAAACCGGATGTCGATCTCAAGCACCTGATTAGACACTCTAAATACAGCAATCGAAAGGGATCGAACGAGCAAAACCCAGCAGTTGCATCAGTTGACTTTACAAATCACTGGCCTGAAAAAATTCCTTTACCGCTTGGATCAAAGAAAAAGTCCAACTATCTGAAATGTAAAATGTGCAAAAAGAATAATCAAAGAAGAGAAACCGGACTACGATGCAAGGGATGTGACGATAAACCAGCGCTCTGCGCCCTGTGTTTTGAAGAGTGGCATAGCCAATTGGACAATTAATTGACTAACATAGATTAGTTTTGTTGTTTATGCAAATTTTTCAAGATATTATATTCATTATGTTGAGACCATTAGTGATTCGTTTCGTTATTCTTTTGATATTTCTTTAATTTTTTCATAGAAGTTTAAAGTACAATTTTACTTTTCTTAATAATTAGGTAATACGAAAAACTTATAGGCACCTACCTATACTACTATTTTTTGTTATTTGAGTAGGAAATATTTTTTTTATGCTTTGTAGTGTTTGGGCTGAAATAGTATTAAGTTTTGTCATTAAAATGTTAAAACCTCTGAAAACTGTGATTATGATTATGATAATAACTTACAAAATTATTTAATTAGATTGGATCTCAATGATACCTAAGGCTGATTGTTCTACAAAATAAAACTAGAACGTTGAATGATAAATTATTTTATTCTTAGATTAACATTAGTATCCTCGACATAACGCCTGTGAACAAACAAATTGCAAAATTTCCACACGCGCGTATCAAATTTTGAATAATTGTCGCCGAGGCGCATATGTATACATATTTAATTGTTCGATTAATTAGCAGAATATAATCATGTTCAAATAATGATTGTAGCAGAGTAATGATTGGAGCAGACGGGTTCTCGAATGGAGACCACGTCTCGGGAAACGTAGTGTGGGTCGCCCCCCTGCCAGATGGACTGGTGATCTGAGGAAGGTCGGTCTGGTGGTGGCTGGATGAGGAAAGCGGGTGATCGTGCGCTTTGGCGTGCCCTTGGGAAGCCTACGTCCAGCAGTGAACTGCAATAGGCTGATTGAATAATGTTCAAAGTACAAGAAAATTACTCGTATTATACTACAAATTCGTAGTCAACTCGAGAAGTGGTAGCCACATGGCCGTCATCGTCACTCGAGTCTTGATCGGCAGTGGCCCATTTGCTGCAAGAATGTCGTTCTGACTTTTTAACTTTTTCAAAAAGATTAGGCTGGCAAACCCTTAACCCGATCGTTTTTTATTTAAGGCTCAAATTGTAGCTGACTAAATTGTCCAGACGAGTTTTTCTCAAATATTTGATATCATTCTTCGTTTCCAAAATTTCGAGCGCCAAAATCAAAAATTCGGAAAAAAAAGTTTTCTATAACTATTTCGGCCATAACTTTTTTGTTTTTGATTTTCTCAAATAAATCTCTTTGCACCTTACAGCTCTCGTAATACGCGTCTTTTGAGCTCTTTTTGAATATCAAATCTTCACAACTCTCCGAGATATAAGGGGATCGCGCTTTTTCGTGAAATCGGTGCCTACACTACTGGAGCGAACGAAAAGACATATCCAATGTCAAAACCAATCTTAAGGGCCTCGGAGACGGTCAAGCGGCTTGATTGTCAGCACGTAGTTTGTATGATTACTCTTGCTTTGAGTGTCCGTACAAGGCTTGCTTGTATTTCTATTTTTTCATGTTATGTCATAAAAAACTAAATCGCGTTTCAGGTAATTTTATCGACAAGTGTAATTAAGTTAAGTTAAACTTGAAAAACTAAAACGATATTTTTTGTACCTAACGTAATTGCATGCATGCATACGTTTCGCTTTATTAGCTGATTTAACATAAAGATTACATATAATATGTATGTTTAATGTAATATACGTTTGAGTTTGTATTTATAACGATTACAATGTTTTATAATAGTAATAGAGAAGTGCGTACAGTTAGCGGCACGTATCTTTAGCTCTGAGCGAGCGGTGACTCTCTTTCTCGCATAGGGTAAAGGTTGGGTGACTGAGAGAGAGGTACCGCTCGCTCGTACAGATTGACATCTGACTGACCCCTCAACTCAACACCTATTTTTTTTAACGGAAACACCTAATTAACGGGTAACAGTGTGACAGTTATGTGTGTGACTCGTTGGGAATGAATGAAGCTGAAACCACAGAAGTTAGAAATACCAGATTTGTACACAGAGTTCGGTGATGCCACGGAGGCAAACACTAAGATAGGATTTTTCAAAATTTCCTCCCTAGACGGGAAAATGGCAGATTGGTATTTTGTTTGAAATTCATCTAGTTCTGTCGTATTTTATTTTACTTTATAATGCTCCGTTCAGTATTAGTAAGACTATTACTAAAATTGAATAAAAAAAACAGAAAAAGCAAAATATTTACACAAAATATTGCGGATTTATCGAAAAAATATATTCTAAAGTAGTGTGTAGGTACTATTTATTCAAATAAATTAACATAGTTATTATCTTGACTGTGTAAACCCAAGTGTAAAATTATAGCCTATAGTTATTTCGGAGTAACATTGACGTGGATACGTTGTGTTTTGAAGAACTTATTATCCTGAAATAATACTCGTATTAGTGGAAATAACTATACAATTAAATATGGATGAGAAGGAACTTCAATCACTATCAAAGAAAAGTGACAGTATAACGCAGTTTATGCCTTTGAATGTACAAGATAAAATTATTGATGATGAAACATCCTGGACGCCATTTCTTAGACAAGTAAGTTAGGTACTTTAAAAAATCTTATTTTTAAGCCGTGTAGAGTAGAATATACATTTGTCACCAACCCCTACTCTTCCCGTGGGTGTCGTAAGAGGCGACTTAGGGACTACACATGGAACAGGGAACGGACAGCAGCGCTCTCTGATACAGTAACCTTAATCCGCGATCTCCAACCCGCCTGCCAAGCGTGGAGATTATGGCAAAACCCTCCACTTAAGTGGAGGAGGCTCATAGTCCAGCAGTGGACGGGCCGTTGATGATGTTGATGAATCTTATTTTTATTGGAATTTTACAAAGAGTATTTCGCCAGTATCAAGTGGTTTTACTAAGTAAGTAGCTTGAGAAACACAGGCAGCTCTAATCTGGAGACTAGGCTATGTACTGTGGAGGGCTCTAGTAATTTGATAGCAAAAATCAAGTGCGCACCCGCTATATTACCACTTTGATAGAAATTGCGATAAGGACTGTTAGGTAACAAAATAAAAAAAATGCAAAATTACTTCAGCTACGAAGCCTGTTACCATTTCAAAATGACAGTAAAATGCCCATATCCCTTGTGAGTTGGTCCCCCATTGGTTACGACATTGCAAACCAGAAGATGTCTATAATTTCTGGTGGTCGTGCTAGCAACAAAAAAACATTGTCAGATGCCGTAAGGCTGTTTTAAAAAAAATTAGGGGTTTGCTGCCCGCTTGATAAAAAGAAGAAAAGCATTTTATTCTATTCTTTGCTCTGATTATAACTAATAATTGCTCCGTAGTCAGTGGTAGTGTATCTGCCTCCGACGCACAGGGTCGCGGGTTCGAATCCCGCCCGGGGCAAACATTCGTTTGATGTGCACTTGTGTTTGACTTGTGTCTGGTTGTTGTTTATCTATATAAGTATGTATTTATATACCTATTTATATAATGTTTATCAGCCGTCTAGTACCCATAGTACAAGCTCTGCTTAGTTTGGGATCAGATGGCCGTGTGTGAAGATATCCCCACATATCTATAAAAAAAAAACTAGTTGGGGAAAAACGCACAAGGGACTTTTTCTTTCGGGGGAACTGTAGGAATCGAACCCATGAACTCCCAATGCTCCAAGCCATTGGAGTAGTATAGAATATTGTAGGTACTATGAACATTACATACAGGTATCTGATATTATTATCATACCTATAAGATTGACCAAAATGTGGACCCTACAAACACTTTACCGTGGTTTTAGTGTATGCTTTCCGTTTGCCAACTAAGACTCAAGACTCTGCTGCTCACCCCTTTAGGAATATGAGCGTGACTATATTCTATATACATAAGATAACATTGAGGCTCAGAAAGTGTAAAAATCGCGTGCAAAAATTGTACTGAAGGTATTTAATCGGAGAGGGTATAAATTAGGTTTTTTCCATACGGGGTATTTAACATGGATTATCTCGAAAACCTTGCACTATATGACAGGTTGTATGTTATTTTTTCTTCGCCTATAGATCCTCTATCGATATGTACTCAGGTTTTATCGTAAGCCGATTTTTCTTCGAAAATCCTAATTTCCCGCTAAATAGATTACTATGCCAAAAAGTTGTCAAATATATTTTAAAATATTTTTATCATACCCAAATGCATGGCTAGGCTATTTCGGAGTTTACTTAAAAAAACAAATACAAACAATCCATGTGGTTCAAATATTGTGATAAAAGTCACAGTGTGTGGGACATTGCTCTCGAAGAAGACTTTTCTAAGAACTGACAACCGGAAGAACATAATTTCGAATGGTCACAACCCTGACAAGCTGTGGAAAATCAGCGTTACACACATTCATAATTTGTTCACCAGTGAATGGCCAGTGAATGGCCATCAGGTTCCACAAATTTTATGATAATGATGAAATCATAATATTATGTATTACAGCTTCTCATCAGCACAGGAGCATGGGCAGTACCGTTTGTATCAGGACTCAGCATGGGAGCTACATCAATTGTTGTTGACCAATTGAGACGTGAAGCAAGATCTAAAGATGCTATTACTGTAGAGATGTCATCTTGGCTAAGTATGTTATTACTCTGTGATTGTATATTGCAATGATTTTGTATTATATTGGCTACTGATAATCATGCATTAGTATTAACATCTGTAATGATGTCAAAATATTGGGCGACCAAATTGTGACCTAATTCATAACTCATTTTTTCTTTTACAGCTATCTGTGCATTTTCTTCTTCAATATTTTGGGCAATACTTTTCACGATACTTATGAAACGTATAGGAAGAAAGAAACCATACTTAATGGCGTCCACTACTATGCTGATTGGTTTTATCACTATGTTTTGCAGCTCTACTTTTGCACACCTATTGATAAGTGAGTTTTTAAAAGGATCGGGTTTTGCGTCTAATTTAACCATAACTGTTTTCATTGTAACAGAGTATACATCTCCAAAATATAGAGGAGTCTTTTTAGCCATCAAAGGTTCATCCATCGTATGGGGAGTATGGGTCACAACTATAATTGGAAAATTTTTTCACTGGAAATATATTCCGATCACGGCACTGGTTTGCTTTATATTCAATGTAACATTAGTTTTCTGGCCAGAGTCACCCTTTTGGTTAGCAACCCAAGGAGAATTTAGAAAATGTATGGCATCTCATAGATGGTTAAAAGGAACTGGGTCAGAAGCAGAACGTGAACTGAAAGAATTATTGGAAGCTCAAAAAGAGAAAAGAAGAAAACAAGACGAGCAGTCAAATAATGTTAAAAACATTTCAATAAAAAATCATATTTTACAGTTATACAATACAGTGTTAAAGCCACAGTTTTACAAACCCATGCTTATAGTTAACCTCATACTATTAATTGATATTGCTTCTGGATCTCTAATGTGTTCAATGTATGGTGTGGAAATAATGACTAAAATTACCAAAGATCGATCCAGTGCGTATAATTTGTTGATAATTGGTGACGGTTTTATTGTTGTTGGAATGTACTGTGGCTCCGCATTAGTAAACAAAATTAACAGAAGAACCATATTGATTGGCGCTAGTGCGTCTATTGTTGGATTTTTATTAATGTTTTCTTTGTATTTTTATCTTCTTGAAGCTTATAATTTGAGGGAAAATTTTATTATTTCAGTAGTTCTGGTAGGAGGATATAGATTTAGCTTTGCATTTGGACCATTGATTTTGTGTTTTACGTTGTATGCGGAATTAACACCATTGGAGTCTAGGACGTCTTTTTCAATACTATGTTTTACATTACTTACACTAGTGAATTCTGTTTATTTGAAAATAGTGCCTTACATTTTTAATGCATTGAGTTTGCATTTGCTGTTTTTTGGTTATGTTTTATCAGCTTCAATTGTAACAATTTTATTTTATAAGTTTTTACCTGAAACCAAAGATAAGACATTAGTCAAAATTCAAGCAATTTTTGAAAATTAAAAGTTTTAATTTCATTAAAAAATTCGCGACAGAGCTAAGCGAGAGCACGTTAATAGTAGAGCTTGTCTAGGCTGAAATGATGTGCCTCACTAACGCATTTACACACAAAATTTTTGACATTGGAAATGTCTTTTCGTTCGCTCCAGTGTAGGCTCCGATTTCACGAAAAAGTGAGATCCCCTTAAATCTCGAAGTGTTGTGAAGATGTGATATTTAAAAAAAAGGCTCAAAAGACGCGTATTTACGAGAGCTGTAAAATGCAAAAAGAATTATTCGAGAAAGTCAAAAACGAAAAAGTTATGGCTGAAATAATGAAAAACATATTTTTTTCCGAATTTTTGATTTTGGCGCTCGATATTTTAGAAACGAAGAACGATATCAAAAATTTGAGAAAAAAAACCTTTGGACAATTTAGTCAGCTACAATTTGAGCCTAAGACAAAGACGATCGGGTTAGGGTTTGCCCTGTAGCCTAACCTTTGCTCAGCGACAATATTTTTTCGAATTCCGTAGATTCATGTCCAACGTGCTCGATAGTCGTGTGATGCATGAAATCTGTGATTAAATTGTTTTAGGTTCTAGTTTTTCTATTTGACCATGATATAGGCATACAGATCGTAGTTCACTTAACAGTCGACGCTCCCACACAGATGAAGGCGTTGTTGTTATTGCACTCGCACATCTAAAACAACTGAATAAATAGTGGGGCGCGTCATTTCAAACTAGACAAGCATTAGTACATTACGATACGAGGATCGTAGGTGACAAATTACAAATGAGGTTACTTCTGTAAGCCCGAGCCGTAGGTAGGCGAGGATTTATAATATCACGAGTTTTTTCTAAGATCTAAGATCCGTGTGTTGTACGACGTTTTTCAAAACACTTGTGAGAAAATTGTTGGATAATAAATAATAAAAATTAAGGTTAAGAATGGTCCCCTACAAAAGCTAATAAAAAATACAAATTATTTCCTCTTTGTAAGAATCGATTAAATTTATTTTTTATTATTGAAATGAGGCTGAATGACAATTACGGAGACCATAGAAATTAAGAAAAAATTGTAATGAAAATCGCACTAGTGCGGTAAAACGCATTTGCCGCACAGTTTACTGCCTTCGTAAGTTCAATTTCCGAGTAAAGCGTATTGAAAAATATGTTATAGTGACGTAGATAGTAATTTTTGATAAAAATAAAACAATATTTTGTTAGTGTTTATGTGGTAATTAGCAATAATTGTTTTATATGTCAAATGTTTATTTAGTGATTTCGGGAATATTTATTATTTGAACATGTTATTGTAATAAAATTAATAAAACTTTGTCTTTTGTTTTTAAATTAAATGAAATGTATTTATTTGCATCGAAAAAAAAGAAAAATTAAATAAAGTAGAATATGGTTCTTACTTTCAATAAGTATGGGCGTCCCGCAGGGTTCAATTCTTGGACCTTTCTTGTTTTTAGTATAAATTAATGATTTACCTTATCTTGTTAAAGCAAAACATGGGTTAGTATTGTTTGCCGATGATACTTCTTTGATATTTAAAGTTAAAAGACAACAATCAAACTATGACGACGTAAACAATGCTATCTCTAGTATAGTGAATTGGTTTACTATTAATAATCTATTACTTAATGAAAAGAAAACTAAATGTATTAAATTCGTATTACCCAATGTGAAACCGGTAACTACAGATATATTTATAAAAAGACAGAAATTGGACCTTGTAGATTCGACTGTCTTTTTGGGCATTTCTTTAGATGCCAAACTACAATGGGATTCTCATATAAATAAATCGTCGAACAGACTGAGTTCAGCAGCGTTCGCAGTAAAAAAAATTAGAGCCCTTACTGACGTAGACACCGCTAGACTAGTCTACTTCAGTTACTTTCATAGTCTAATGACCTATGGTATTTTATTGTGGGGTCACGCTGCGAATGCTAATAGTATATTTATTTTGCAGAAACGGGCTGTTCGTGCAATTTATAGATTAGGGCCTAGAGTGTCACTGAGGGAAAAGTTTAAAGAAATCAATATTCTGACATTTGTGTCTCAATATATCTATGACAATCTTGTGTATATAAAACGAAATATAAGTAATTTTCAGAAGCACAGTGATATACACAATTTTAATACTAGAAATAAAGACAAGTTGGTTGCTTATGTCAGCCGACTACATAAAATTAGTAATTCTTTTAAAGGCAATTGTATACGCTATTACAATAAGGTCCCTACTGATATTAAAAACTTGACAAGTTTAAAATTAGAATTATAAAACAGAAATTGTATAAAAAAGGTTACTATAGGATATCTGATTACTTAGAAGACAGGTGTCCATGGGAATAGATTGTTTGAGTAGCAGGCTTTTTCGATATGTAATAAGCATTAATTTTGTAATTGACAATATTTTATTTAAAAAAGGAAACGCAAAAGATGCGACGACTGTGGAGTTTCTTCGGTGAGCTCTTCTCCACAGATTCCGCCATTGTGTTAGTGAACTCACCCAAAAAAATGTAATGACGGATCTAAGTGATGTAATAAAATCCTATGGAAATAAATTATTTTGACTTTGACTTTTTCATTCTTCTTGTAAATAAAGACTAGGGAGAGCGGGGTTGGAAGTTCCGATTTTTCGAAAATTGCTAATATCTTCATGAAAAATAAGTCTTGTTAGATAGCTTATTAACATATCGATAGAATGTTTATCGGCGTATCAGGATGTATTCAGTTTTTGTGCCTAAGTATAATAGTCTTTTTTCTAGAAATATGTATTTCTAAAATTCTGGAGCGGAACAATCATCCCCGTTGTTGGGGCTGGTTGTTCCGTCCCTGAGGTAAGTTGTTCCGCTTACATTTTTGACCACTATTAGTCAAAATAATTTGTCATAATAAATAAAACAAAGTCATATCCATTTATAATATATTTGTCGACTTATCGTTCGCCATAATTGAAACGATGATAATAGTTTGGTAGTAAATAACTTTTATTTTAGATCACAATTGATTTTATTTATAATTTATCACTGTAATTATCACTTTCAATTCCTTTCAAAAAAATTATGACATAAAGAAAAACTGTAGTCCGTGCACCAAGCACGCCTGACCAGAAGTGAGCCCGAGCGCTTGCGCGCAATGGTTTAAATGCAGAGTAGTAGTGGGGCGAGCGCCTCACCCCACTCGACCGCTCGGTGCACGTGCTACTTACGCTTTACGCGTGGTTTTCCTTATGAATTTCTAACTTCTCACAAAGACGCCGACACGGCCATGCTGACGATCGCACGTCCTTCCAACCGTCAGTAATCTTTAACAACAAAAAAAGAAAAGGAAAAAAGACATAATTTAATAACACCGCTCGATCAACCTGACTTACACATAGATGTTACAATTTAACACTTATTGAACCGGCTAACCTTACAATAGTGTAACAGCTTAACAAGTTGAACTGGATAGATCTCTACCGTAATACTGTCGGACCGGAAATAAATCCCTTCGACAGCATCACAGGACCAGAACACATCAATCAAAGATCTCTTCAGGAATGCTGTTGGACCGGTTGCCCCTGCAACAGCACTACTGGACCAGATCACACATCTTATACTACATAGATCCCTTCAGAAACGCTATTGGCCCGGTCACCCCTACAACAGCATTACTGGGCCAGATCATACATTTATACTACATAAGATCTCTTCAGCAATGCTATTGGCCCGGGTAACCCTACAGTAGCATCACTGGGCCAGATCATAGTTTTAAGCAACCAATAGTGACTTATTAACTACTTAAGAAATATGTCAAAAATATAATTATTTACTATACAATACTATCTGCAGTCAGGGTTTCAGACCCTACGGAAAAAGTCTCTTCAGAATCTATGCTCATAGTGTCCGAATCAGGTAAATTATGAACAATAGCAGAAGTCACAACTCTAGAAGCCGATTGTTCATCTTCTATTGAATCTGAACTAGGTGGATCACAAATAGATCTTGATTGGTATTCAAATCCCCGAGAACCAAGATCAAGAGAGGCAAAGTTATTATCACTCGCCGACACAGGCTCATCACTGTCCATATAATTTTCTGCTATTTCGAATAGACCCGCTTGACCAGTTGGAACTTTCCTCAAATTTTCATGCGCATATTTATATAACCTATTTGTGCCATTAACGTGTATTAGTTCGTATCGGTCATTTTCAAGAACTGCTGTTATTTTGTAGGGGCCTTTAAATTTCCTATCAAATTTAGTTTGGTGTCGTTCTTCACATTTTACAAACACGAAATCTCCAACAGAAAAGGGCTTGATACTAGCTTTACCTTTGTTGAATCTGATTACGTCAGCTTCGGCTTGGGCCTTGATATTCATTGACGCACTGGATCGCGCACTGTCAAGGTCAATCCTGTTCGGACTGGCAGAGTTAGGAGAAATTTTAGAAATACCCAAAGAGTTACCTTGAATGCCGAACATGAGCTCCATAGGTGTAAACCCTCTTCCCCCCGGACCGCTGTAAAGTGTAGTCGTGTTTATAATCCACGCTATTTTGTTTATTAAATTTAAAATAAAATTTAGTGACAATTAATTCAAGTGAAAAAATAGGAGTGCATAAGTGCGAGAAGGTGCCGCCGACTGAGTGATCGTGCTCCTGGTACGTGAGCGCCTGGTACCGAATCCCCACGCGCACTACGCCTCAGACCGGCGCGTGCGCAGCCTCCCCACGCCCTACAACTTCCTATTGGTCGTGCGGTACGCGTAGGCCCCGCCAGCTACGCCGCCATTACTGCTAAGTCGCCTTCGCTTGCACTGATTGGATCGCGCGTTACGCTACGCAATCCTGCTTAACCAATTACCTAGCTTTGCAAAGCCGCCATCTCTTGCGCATTCCACAGCCACTCGTCTACAGGATGTTTCATTCTACACTTAATGCTATGTCTACGTCGGACCCAGAGATGTCGATACAGGAAGAACGCGTGTCACCTTTGAATGCTGTAGCTGGTTCCCGAAATAGACCTACCTCTACAGCAGACCAACATCCGAAGAAACGTTTTCTCGACGTGCTTAGCTTGGACCCTGCTTCTAAGGTAGGCCAGAAGGAAGAACGCTTTTTCAACGATTTTAGACTGGAGATGAGACAGCTTATCACGACTTTCACAACATCGCAGCGGGAAGACATGGAACAGCTTAAGTCAACTATGAAGGAGATTCAAGAGACAAACAAAAATATCGAGGCCTCGATCTCGTATTTAGCTTCACAGAACGAAGAGCTTATGAAAAGGGTTAGTACATTAGAGCATATGGCAAAGGAAGACCACGAATACATCATGTTACTGGAGGACAAGCTGGAAGACATTCAGCTTCTCAGCCGAAAAACGAATCTCGAAATAAAGGGTGTGCCTAAAAAGGAAAAGGAGACGAAGCAAGATTTAATTGAAATGGTGTTAACTCTATCGAAGACTGTTGATTGTGAATTAGCGAAATCCGACATTAAGGATATTTATAGAGTGAAAAGTAAGAAACCTGAACAAAGAAACACCCCGATCGTCGTGGAAACCGGCTCTGCCTTACTGAAGACTGAATTCTTAAAGATGGCCAAGTCCTTCAATGTAAAACACCATACAAAGCTATGTGCAATGCACTTGGGCTTCAAAACTCAAGAAACTACACCGATCTTTCTCTCTGAAAACCTCACTTATAAGGGCTCCCGTCTACACTACCTGGCTCGTGATCTTGCTAAATCCAAAGATTACAGATTTGTTTGGACATCCTATGGAAAAGTCTATGTGCGTAAGCATGAAAACTCCCCGGTCATTTGGATAAAGTCTGAAGAACAAGTACGTAAACTATTCTCAGAACAGCAATGACTCACAACATCCTGTATGTCCTGTGAAGCTACAAACACGCAACCTATAGCTTGTATAAAAATGTGTCTCTGTTTATCACCCTGTGTAAACTATCAAGCCGTAAACCCACAGTCTATTAATTATATAGTTACATATCCATTTAAAAATCATACCGCTGCCTTCCACTTGAACATTTACTTTAATATGTGCAAAATGCTTTTATTTCTACTCTTCTTAACTAAACAATACGTATATATTACTCAACACACACAATATAAAATAAAACACATACTACTTTACCCCGAAAATCGTTCCCCATTATGTTACAAAAATATGTTTCATATCAAACAACTATGTTCTCTGTATCCTTACATTCAGCAGACTCCCGTAACTACCAAGCACGCGATCCACGCTATCACTAATATCAAAATGACATGTTTAATTTTTTATTTCGAATATGGATAACACATTACAAGCATTGAATGAAATTGACAATATTGAAATAGCTCGCGTAATTGAATGTGATAGTAGTACCCAGCTCGAAAATCAGATACAAATAAAAAAAAATGATCTTACGATAATAGCTCAAAACATAAGGAGTATATACCATAATTTTGACGACTTTTTACTCACATTATCTACGTTTTCCTTTGACACAGACATAATTATTTTGACTGAGTGTAGGCTTAACTGCAACAAACCCCTTCCACAACTACCCAACTACTCAGTGTACCAAACTACCGTACAGCTCAATCAGAATGACGGCGTGGCTGTCTATGTTAAAAACAACTTGAAGCATAAGATCACGGAAATAAAATTAAAACAAGCTTCATGCCTGCAATTAGAAACATTAAATAGCACCGTCCTTTGTATATACAGATCTCCATCTTACACAAATGCAGAAACTTTCATTAATTCTCTGAGCACACAACTTGACACCATTCGCACGAGGGGTAGTATTATCATTGCGGGTGATATAAATATAAATATCAGACCCAAACCCCTGGAGCCTTCTCATGAATTCCAAAATCGAACGAGCTATCTTAATATGCTTTCGCTTTACGGTATCCTAGCTGGGCATACCAAGCCAACTAGAGAGCAAAACTGCCTTGACCACCTTATGCTAAAAATAAATAAAACAAAACTTATGGCATCAATTGCAATTTTACACACTACAACTACAGATCATTTCACTACATTTCTAAGCATCTCTAAATTAAAACACACACAAAAAATAAATAAAACTAAAACCAAGATAGATTTTGAGAGTGCACTAAAATACCTGCAAAATAAGAACTTATCAGAGCTTTTATTCTGTGATGACCCTAATTTTGTAACAAACGTTTTAATTGATAGAATCGTGGAAGCTATACAAAAAAACTCTTCGATAACCCTCATACCCTGCAGCAAGAGAATTATTAAACCGTGGATCACGCCGGGGTTACTACGATGTATAAGAAATCGAAATGCACTCCAAAAACAACTATGTAATGACCCTCAAAATGAAACACTTCGCATAACCTACCGGCGTTACCGTAATTACTGTAACAACTTGATAAAGAAAGTCAAACGAGCCCACGACAAAGTTCGTATCGTGAATTCATTGCAAAATAATAAATTGTTATGGGATACCATAAAAAATATTACCTACTCCAATAAATCTTTAAATCCCAACAATGAACTAGTAAATATTATGCCTTCACCAATAGAATCAGCAAATTATATCAATAATTATTTTGTAAATATAGGAATGCAACTTGCTCAGAAAATTCCGCCTCTTACAAACTGTGACTCTGACCAATACCCTGATCAATTGACAACTGCCCCTAATTCCTTTGTTTTACTAAGCACGGATTGCGATGAGGTAAATTTCATTCTAAGGAGCCTTAAATCTGACAGTGCACCTGGCTGGGACAATATTCCCACAAAGTTTTTGAAAATTGCCTCTGAAGAAGTTGTACCTGTTATTGTACATCTTGCTAATCTGTGTTTTGAACAGGGCATATTCCCAGACGCACTTAAACAATCGATTATTACGCCGGTGTACAAGGGTGGGGACAGGGACGATGTTAGCAACTACAGGCCTATAGCAGTTTTACCCGCTATATCGAAAATCCTGGAAAAACTCATTAACACTAGAATACTTAATTATTTAGAAAGATACAACATACTATCGCCGACGCAATATGGTTTCAGACGAGGAAGATCGACAGAACATGCAATTACGGAGTTAAGTTCAATGGTTACTGACCAACTAGACAAGGGTAATAAATGTATGTCTGTCTTCCTTGATCTGAAAAAAGCGTTCGACACCGTCTCTGTCCCGATCCTTGTACGGAGGCTGGAAAGCATTGGAATTAGAGGAAATGCACTCAATCTCCTCAGAAACTATCTGACGGATAGAAAACAGAGGGTTAAGCTCCAAGATATCATCGGTGGGGAGGTGGGGGTGTCATATGGCGTGCCGCAGGGTAGCGTCCTTGGACCTACCCTGTTTCTCATCTACATTAACGACCTGTGCAAGATGAAAATAAAAAATGCCAAAATAATCTGCTATGCAGATGACACTGCCGTCGTCTTTGCTGGTAGGAATTGGGAAGAGGTTAGGGTTAATGCTGAGAGCGGACTAGCTCAGGTTGCTAAATGGCTACAAAAAAATCTACTTACGCTAAACACATCCAAAACCAACTACGTTTGTTACAGCATTTATAATAATTCTCAGCCACATCATGATTTTTCTATAAAGATACACGGTTGTCTTAATAATAATATCCATAATAATAGGAATAATAATTCTACAACACAAAATAATAATGATAATCATAATAATCCACATAATAATAATATCCATGGTAATTGTAACTGCCCAAACATAGAAAAAGTAACACATACTAAGTACCTGGGAGTTTTGATAGATCAAAGACTGTCTTGGCATCACCATCTTGAACAAGTCACGAACAGGGTTAGGAAGCTAATCTGGATCTTCAAAACTCTCAGGTACGTAGTTCCGGAAAAAGATGATAGTCTACAGTCCACTCCAAAAATACTTTTAAATCAAATATACACCTCATTGGTACAATCCGTATTGACCTACTGCATCCCTGTTTGGGGTGGTTCAACAAAAACTCATTTTCTAAACCTGGAACGGGCTCAACGTACACTAATTAAAGTCATGTACTTCAAGAAAAGATTGTTTCCAACTGAGGCGTTGTATAAAACTAGTAATTTGCTCTCAGTAAGAAAATTATACATCGTATTCACAATTACTAAAAAACATAAATCGCTGCCATACGACTCTGCTCTTACAAAGAAAAGGCGTAAAGACATTGTTGCTAATGTCCCTAAAACAAAAACTATGTTTGCTCGCTCTCAATATAACTCACGTTCGGCCTATTTATACAATAAAATAAACAAAGAAATATATATATATGACAAAAGTTACCGGGATTGTAAACAGCTTTTAATGAAATGGATACAGAATAAGTCCTACGGAGATACAGAGCTTCTACTGGAACACATTACATAAGATATTTTGACATTTAATTTTTATTAAGTACCATAATACAATATAACTACTAAACATATATTATATATCTACATAAAATAAATATAGCTATAATATATATATATATATATGTATATATATATGTATATATATATATATAAAAGATATACACAGACATATAAACAAACACACAACACACATAAATATAGCATTAACACAATAAAATAATTGTAACCTTAATTGGATGACTAGCGGAGTAAGCGGATAAACATTTATTTGAATAGATTTTATGTCTAGGTGTTAGTAAGTTAGTAGTTTTAGTTAGATATAAGTATACGCATATCACCTGTTATTAATGGCTCTAATAATAAAATAGCAAGTTAATAATATATAAGGAAGAGCGGTCCCTCCTAACACAGGCTTTCTAGCTTACAAGGAGGGATCAGCCACTATGTTGTATTAGCCTTAAGTATACAGAAAATAAATTATTTTATTTTATTTTATTTATTTTATTTTAAACCCTGTTGTCCTGCACCTACTGCTGTTGAGAGCTAACTGAATTTCTCCTAATTGATCGCGCCAAATTTGATCAGGGTCGGACTCGATTATAGTGAGCATGCCTTTCAAAGTGCGCATCACGCGCTCCACCTGACCGTTTGCTCTACTTGAGCCAGCCGCAATCAGATATAATTCAATATTGTTATCTTTACAAAAAGTTTTAAAAGCTGAACTGTCATAGCAACGGCCCTTATCGGACGACTTTCGGTATCAGTGGTTCGCTGACTGTAATAACTTACAACATGGGGGTATGTGCCATTTTTTTGGATTAACACCGCTCCGTATCCTTCTGAGCTAGCATCCGTATGAATTTCTATGGGTAGGGAGGGGTCGAATATTTTTAGTACTGGTTCACTTGTCAAATAATTTATAAGAATTTTGTGAATTTTATCATGTTCTTCAGTCCACTTGATCTTCCCATGACCCTTAGTAAGTGGATAAATAGGCTTCATAAGTTGTGAAAAACTGGGAATAAACTGCCGAAAGTAAGAAGCTAGTCCCATCAATTGTCTAACTTGAGTGACAGTAGTGGGTGGAGGAACTTTGACCAAAGCCTCAATTTTTTTTGGATTAGGCCTCAATTCTCCAGAGGAAATAACGTATCCAAGATATTCAGTTTTCTTTTTTAAGAAACTACATTTTTTGAAGTTGAAAGAAAAGCCACAATCAACCAAAGTCTGTAACAGTCTATCTAACCTTTCTAACCCTTCATCAATGGTTTCTGATATGGAGAGAACATCATCCATATAGACAAGTATCCTATCATCATTTAGAGGTTTAAGTGCAGAATTGATAGCTCTTTGAAACACTTGAGGGGCATTACGAAGTCCAAAAGGCATAGTTAAAAATTCAAATTGACCTGTGGGAGTGACAAACGCTGTCTTTTCAACAGACTCTTCGCAAACCGGTAACTGATGGAATCCAGATGCCATGTCTATGGTAGAAAAGTAATGAGCACCGTTAAGTTTGTTCACTTGGTCGTCAATTAGGGGCAAAGGATAATTATCAGGTATAGTGTTGTTATTTAACTCACGGTAATCCACGCATAAACGACTGCTTCCATCTTTCTTTTCTACCAGTAGTATGGGGCTTGCAAATGGCGACTTACTTTCTCTGATTATACCAGCATCTAATAATTCCTTAATTTTGTCGTCTACAACCTGCTGCTCTGCTGGGGATAACCAGTAAGGCCTTCTTTGGACTGTTTTGTTAGGATTAATTAAGTTAATTTTTAACTCACCTGTGGTTATTCTAGAGTTGGGAAAATTTTGAGTAAAGTGGTTAGAATATTTATTCAAAATTTGACATAACTTCACCCTATCTGAGCCGGTTAAATCCGTATCAATTGAATTCAAATCAAAGCATGAATCTGATTTCGAGCAAAAGTTGCTTATTTTATCTTTGAAGATTAAAGATTCTTTACAGATTTCAATGCTTAAACCAGTTTCCAACAAATCACGTCCCAGTAAAACTGGTTCACTCAGGCAATCGTCAGAAACCACATGAAAAGTAATTTTGACTGGAATATTCCGTATAGTAATATTACTAACAATTTGAAGCTGACTGCAGATACTACTGTGACCAATTCCTTTAAATCTTACAAATTCATAGGTTTTCTCACCATTCAGAAAATGAGAATGACTTTTTCTAATTAAACTACACTCAGAACCAGAGTCAAAAACAAATGGAATAATATTACCTTCTATTTCAAAAGTACCTCGAGCTATCTTGGAACAGACATTGACTTCCTTCGTTCTGGATGACTTTTGATCCTCTTCCTTCGCCTGACGACTTGGACACGATGGGGCAAGGTGTCCCGGCTGGCCACACACTGGTGTTTTATGTTTTTTAGTGTTGTTAAGTTTTGTCATTGAAATGTTAAACCTTTGAAAACTGAGATTATTGTTAAGCATTCGATTATGATAATAACTTACAAAATAATTTAACTAGATTTGATCTCAATGATACCTAAGGCTGATTGTTCAATTAGTTTTAAAATTAATAATAAATACACACTATAAATGTCACCTTGTGTTTTATTATATAGTAAAAACATTTAATTACTTTACGATACCTATATTAGAACTAACGTATAAATACGTTGGTTCAATCTAATAAAAAATACACAATGCTATAGGAAGATAAAGTTAGTATACGTTATCGTATCCGTACGTTGTGTTTCATAGTAAACAAAATGTTCTGCTTTATGGATTACAACGTATGTTAACGTTCGACGTACATTAATGTTGTAACATTGATATATAAATAAACATTATTGAATATGGCAGAACGTTTCCATACATTGGACGTATGTGAACGTTGTGACATAACACTTTAAACATATAGCACTTAATGTGGCACAACGCAAATAAGCGTCTGACGTCTCTTAACGTCGTACTCCTAAATAACATATGAAACAAATATAATATAACAGAACGTTTCCATACGTTGGACGGATGTGAACGTTGTGACATAACACTTTAAAAATATAGCACTGAATGTGGCACAACGTAAACAAGCGTCTGACGTTCCTTAACGTCGTACTCCTAAATAAAATATGAAATAAATATAATATGACAGAACGTTTCCGTACGTTGGACGTTTGTAGACGTTATGTGCATATTAAATGTTACAGTATCCTACATTATGACACGACGTCTGCAGACGTTCGACGGCAATAAACGTTGTAGACAGATGAGATTTACCTCCTGTATAGGCAGTGACAGAGCGTCTATATACGTTAACGTTAGGTAACGACAATGCCGCCAATGGCTAACTTTATCTAAGAAATACGACTCTACGTTAATAAACGTCTATTTTGTATGAAGAATTGATGTGTTTTTCTACGTATACTACATAACAGGGTACCGCCCGCGAAAGGGTTAATGAAGCGCTTCCACACTATAACGACGATTTCATGCGGGTTCGAAGTAGACATTGAAGCATATGGAAAATACAGCTTAACTGCACAATTATACGTGGTCGAATATAAGTGGTATTACATGCCACAAAGTGTCCACAAAATACTTATTCATGGGGTAAGTATAATAAAGGCCGCCGAATTGCATATAGGGCATCTCTCAGAGGAAGCCCAAGAGGCACGTAATAAGGTGTTATAAGGAGATTTCGAGAGTTTCACTCGCGTAAATTCTGTAGAACAAATACAATGGAAGACATAGTAAACATGTTTCAAATATCGTCTGATTCTCTTATTAGCACCATGCGTAACAGAACGAGCTGAATTAATACCGCAAGAAGATTTTTCGCTAACTTCAAAATCAGTGCAGGAATAACGAAAACACTCTCGTTGGATGCTAAAGATTTGATCGAAGATAACAAAAATCCTAATGTACTAATCATTTTTTATTTTTATTATGCAATAAAATTTACAGCAACAGTTTCAACATTTTTTTTTCTATCAATCCGAATATACAATGGTCAAACCAGTCCTAATTTGTTATTTCTTTTCAGTTCAATACAACAAAATATAAAAGAAACAGTGGGTACCAGATCCAACGGATTGACATGAATCTATAGAGTTTTTCTGCAGGATTCTTTTCTCCATCAGGTATGTGCATTATTAGACAGGAAAAGATTGTTGCTCTAGTAATTTCTAAATTAATACTTATGCGAGTAATAGCTTTTTTTCACTTGAGGTTATCTGTTATAGTTGTAATAACTACACACTGAAAGAGATTTCTGGAAGATTCCTTCTTTTCTTAAGGTATGTATTTGGTTATGATCCATGTAGGTAGATTATGGATTGGCTGCGGTTTGTTTTATACTGCGGTGGTTTCCTTACAGTTGGTCTTACCAATGATAGTAAGTTACGTTAGCACATTTTTTTTATATGGTTTTCTTTTTCAGCTACAATTTTGTTATGGTTCGAATCTCGTCGTGCCTGCTCATCTTAAGTTCCCACATCAACTTGCCATACGTCCGAGTAGAAAAAATTATTTGAAGTAAGGCCTCTGCTCAAGTATGTAGTACATACTTAGTAAGTGACTGTACGTGTACATACTATGTACACGTACAGTCACTTACTAAACTGCAGTCATAATTCGTTTAAAAAGTCGCTTGGCACGGGTCTCTAACCACAAATCACTCACACATTGATTTGATATAAATGTAAGTGACACTCATGCAGCTCGATGATGATATGAACCGCAGGCGTAATACAAACGAACACATCAATAACTTAATATCTGCATACCCGCGCTTCGGTGGCTTAGCAGTAATTAGATGTGGTCTTTGTCTGGAGGCGAAGATAAACATCCCGTTGCGGTCACTTATGTATTTTTAAGAAACTTATTGAAGGAATAACATCATTTTTTAAATAATATGCTATGAAGTTAGTTACGATGACATTTCGTATTTGTCGTAGCTAGTTCGCTGGTCAAGAAGGGTGTTTTAAACTTTGGTTATCTTCATTTGTATATTTTAACTTTCTTAATTTAAAAAATGCAAAATAATATTACCATGGAAGAAAAGCAGCGCATTATTGCTCTGCATAATATCGGATATAATTTGAAAGAGATTTCCCGTGAGATGGGATTAACTGTGAGTATTTTGTTTTGTGCTCGGATTATTTTAAGTGAATATAAAAATCTCAATTCATATTAAATATTTTCAATGTTTTCTATTTTGTAATTTTGCTATTTTGTTTTAGTGGAGGACTGTGAAACGCTGGGTTACCCGTTACCTGCAGGAGGGTAATATTACAAATCGCTCGCGAAATGGACGCCCTTCTCACCTAAACGACATTCAGCGGCGGCTTTTGGTGAATGCATATGAAAATAACGGTTTTTTGCGGACTAATGAGATTTCTAACCTATTCAATATACCAGTCCATACCGTTCGTCGAGCACTACATAGCGTAGGTTTTCACCACAGGAGGTCAGCAAAGAAGCCTAAACTAACTGAAACTCATAAACAAAATCGATTAATCTTTGCAAGGTAATATTTAGATTTCGATTGGGAGAACACCATTTTCACCGATGAAAAAACGTTTATGTCATCACAGCACGGCAGATTACATTTGTGGCGTAGAAATGGAACTAGGCATTTCAGTAAATTTGTGGGCGTGGTTGTCTTCCGCTGGACCAGGCGAATTAATAGCACAACATGCAGGGCGCGCGACGGTAAGAGTGGTTTATCCTGCTGATGAATTATCGAATATTTCATTTGTGCATGACAATTGTCCAGTGCATCGAGCTAACATTGTCGATGAATGGTTGAATGAAAACCCAAGTGTGACCGTTATACCCTGGCCAGCCAAATTACCTGGATTTAAATCTAATTGAAAATTTGTGGGGTATAATGGTCCAAAGATGGGAAATGCGCAACGAGAGAACCACGGAGGTGTCACGAGTCCCACTGTATGGAAGTCTGGGAGGATTTGAGAGGCACCAATATTTGTGCCAACATGGTGGGATCAATGCGGCAGCGATTACTGAAAGTAATCGAAAATAATGGAGGTTATACCAAATACTAGGTAATATAAAAAATGGGATGTTTTTTTTTATTACGTAAAACGGATAATTGGTATAACCTCTTTATTTATTTTAAATTATGCTTAATAATTTATTTAAACTTTTTTTAGGGTAAGCTTCAATCTCTTTTCACTACGAAAACGAAACTTAATTTGGCTACTTATTTGTTTTCCCCGCGCGATTTCGTCCGTTTCTTTCCCGTGAGATTTCCAAGTCACTCAGGGAAGACTAGCTTTCTAATAGTGAAACTATTTTTGAAATCGGCCCAATAGATTTTACTGAATTAATTACAAAAATGCTTTAAAAATGCTATATCGATGATGATATATTTTTTCTCAATAAAATTCTCCCATGGCCTGCAAGAATGGGACTCATACCACTGAGTAGCAGATATATTTATCTACGTACCTAGCCCTATTTCGTTTTTGTACGCCGTGGGTCATGTGCCCGAACAAAACGCCCAATTACCTTTATTATAATACTGAACTTTTAACGTGTATGTTACATGATTTTTTATACTTTTCAGTTATGCTTAATAAGCACTTTAAAATTAAAAAATACGGAGATTTTATATGTTAGGGTTTAAGATACAATGGTTCTTCATATTTTTATAAAAAGAGACCAATTTATGGCCACTTCTACCATTCAATTTAGTTGTTGAAAAAACGTCGAGGTCAATTTATATTTGACATTTAATGCTCTTTATATTGTACATTTGCTAAGCGTCCAATATAATTTGAAATTTGTCAATTTTGCTGGACTGTACAAGGTACATACGGTTTCCTTTTTGGATACATCGTATCAAGTAACTGAGACTGAGCGTCGTCGTTCGATGATCTCTACCATATAAATAAAGCGACATAAGGGTGCGTTTACAGTGATCTTTCATTTATAACAGATGTAAGCTTTATGTACCCTCCACTTAATGGGAGGAGGCTCATAGTCCAGTACCTCTACCATGAGTTGCCATAGTAAAATCCTCTAACTTTACTACAGTAGTAAACGTAAATACGTAACGATAGTAGTTAACGTTAAATTCTAACCACGAGTACCATTGTCTGCAACTACTATCGTTATCGAATGGGCGATAGCGGTTACAGTTAATAGCGTTCCATGACTCACTTCACACTTATAAGTATGTCTCTTTCTTATTTCCTACTCGAAACAAGGATAAAACATATCGGCAAAAAAGTCTTGCATTCAAGCCACTAAACAAATTTTAAAAAGTATTGTAGCAATTTCGTAATGTAATACGGTAAAATAAAAGGGTTACTCCCCGAGGGCACCGATCCCGGAGGGCACCGTCCCGGATGTTCACGATTTTGATAAATTTGATCACTTTTTTTTTTGTTATTTTTTATATTGTATCCAGCATGTACTGTTGACATAAAAAGTGTTTCAAGGTATGAAATGTGTTTGTTTAGTTAAAGACGAAAGTAACTTGAAAAAAAAATGCCTAGGTTTACAATTTAATAGATATAGAAAATCGTATTTTTAAGATAACAACTATTATTTCAAATTCTCGGAAAACTATTGACCACGTGGAAAAAGTTTGCAAAAAATCTACCTGGGCACAAACCTGTTACAAAAGAGATATGTGGTCAACTGATAAGCCGATATATCTGTCTCTCTTACTCTTGTAATACAATTACAATTTTCTATCTCTTTTACGTATACATTGCAAATTACTAATGAAATTACTATTATATTACAAATTATTATTATTATATTACAAATTACTATTTGAAAATTATAAGAAAGTTCAGTATGTCATTCGAAGATGTCGGGAGAAGGTCCTTCTAGAGGGCGCGAACGAAATTACGAGTTTACCAAAAATAGATTAGGGGGAAAGTGGTTACTGCATGCTGGGCATGCTTATGTTTTACATAGACGTAATAAAAATTCTAGTGTTTGGACCTGCAGTAAAAGAAAAACAACACGATGTAATGGTGCAGTAAAGTTGGATACTGAAAGTGACTTTGTTAATATTCAGGTGAATCATATACCAGAATGTACTCCAAACTATTTTAAAAATGAAGTGCGTGTGGTAGTCGGCGAATTGATTGATGAAGTGGGTGTCAATTATGAACCTATTCTGCAAATATTTGAAAAAAAGGCTGTAGGACAAAGGACCCAATGCAGAAATTCCTTCATACCGATCTCTGAAAAGCCAACTATACAGATCAAGGAACAAAAAATTTAAAGTACAGAAAACAACTTTCGAACGAACATAGTGCCTATATTCTACGCACTTCTTGTTAATAAGAGTAAAAGTACTTATATTACTATGTTCCAAAAAATCAAAGAATCGTTGCCAGATTTCAACCCCAAAAAGTTTGTGTTAGATTTTGAAACAGCCACAATGAGCGCTATTCAACAAGTTTTTCCGGAAGCCATCATACACGGGTGTTTTGTCCATTTTCAAAGAAGCGTGTACAGAAAGGCGAAATCATTGGGACTACTCGACCACGAAGAAACCACGTCGTATGTGAGAATGTGCATAAGCCTGGCATATCTTCCACAGCATGAAATAGAAGATGGCTGGTTGGAAGTGATGGAAAACAGGTGAATATTTTTATTTGTTGAGATATATAAGACGCCTTTATTTTTTAAGAGATTGATAACACATTCTATTGTTTTAGTTCACCAGCTGGGCCAGTCGTTCAGTTAAACGACTACTTCGTAGAACAATGGCTGGAGCCTCATGGCATGATCGCCAAATGGTGTTGTTACAAAGAACACCATAGGACCACAAACTTAGTAGAGGCGTGGAATCATAGATTGCAATGCCATTTGGGTCCAAATCCCACTCTATTATCATTTTTACAAATGATAACGATTGATATAGCGAGCTACGACACGGCACAAGAAAGATAAATTACAACAGAAAAAAAATCGTAATGAAACTGCTTTTCAATTTAGACAACCATTAGTTACCTGTCTTCTTTTTCAGATTGCGATTCAAAGGAGAACCCATCAACAAGAAAAAGCGTAGGAGTATTCGAAACGACCAAGCTATAGCAAACCTGACAGAAGACTTTGAAAAAAGAAATATCACAAAAACTACGTTCTTAGAAAAAAAAAGGTAAAATTATGCTCATTACCCCAAAAAATTAAGTAAAATCATTACTTATTTACATTGTTAATAATAGGAAGAATTATTGTAAATAATACAGATTTTGCATGGTTTAAAGTTTATTTTTAAAGTTGATTATTTATTATCGTATGTTGTTAAAATGAATAATAATTGTTTTAAGTTAGACTGATTTTACAAATTGTTTTGAAGACGTTGTGTATGTTCTAGTTTTGTAATTGATTTTATCGTTGATTATTTATAATGTTCAATTGACCATCTATTAAAAGAAAAATTGTGATAAATAAAACCTGTGATGATTACACCAGCAGACTGTTATTCTGTTAATATACATGATTATTTAACCATAATCAAGAACTTATCATTTTATTCCTGATCCTTAATAACAAGTCGAGTATTAAGTATAAAAATAGTTTTAGCACTTTTTCTACTGATAGTACTTTTAAGCGAGATCGACTTTTAATCGACTTTTTTGAAAAAAAAATGAAATCGTGGGCCTCCCGGACGGTGCCCTCGGGGAACGGTGCCCTCAGGGAGTAACCCAAATAAAAGAGCATTTTGTTACTATGGCAAGTGTTGTTCTTGTAGAACTTTTTATTTTTATAGTGTTTTGTTTTGGCTTGGCTGTTGTATGTACTCTTTGCTTCTTTCGTTTATCGTCGCCTTAGAGTGAAAACCTCGGAAACTGATTTCGGTCAAGATTTATTTCTTTTGTTTTTGGAGATAAGAACTCACAAAATCAAGCCCTAATTTTTTTTCTTATGAACTCATCCAATATTCTAATAGCATTCTATAATAAATTAATAACACGACTTTTTTTAAACATTGGTCCAATTATATTACACGACGCTGTTTTTTTATTCCTCTTGAAAAAAAGATTCATACACATTTACGAGGTTTTCACTCTAAAGCGACGTTATGTACGTTTTAAGTTTTCGCGTAAAGATATTTTAAAATGAGGACGAGTGCATCTCAATTTGAACTGATGGTTTCATTCATGGAAAGGTAAGGGTGTTATGATAATTTTTATAGATATTAGTGGAATGAAATTGTTGCTTATCCATAACCTAAAAAAAGCACTGACTGAAACTAACAAGGATATTAATTTTATACCCTTTTCAGACATGGAGACTTGAGTAGACCATGCGATGGTCCGCCATCGATGGACGTATCACCAATGCACAACATTGGGCAGAGTTGGTATTTATTTGTTGGTATATTTATATTGAACGCTGATGCTACGGGAGGAGAAACTAAGACGGAAGAAAAATGGAGAAAGGTATTATTTTAAAAAATTTGCTATGCTTGTTTCAAGTCCTCAATTAAATGCAACTGAATGTTTTCCATTCTCTTTCTTTTGCGAAGAACAAATTTACAGATATTTGTATTTGTACTTCACAGACTTGGAGTGATCTTAAAAATAACACGAAGAGAAAAGCTGCCAAAATACATAAAGCTGTTAGTGGCACTGGTGGTGGGCCCGCTTCCAAAGTGAAGCTCACAGACTTGGAGGAAAGGGTCCTTGCCATTATGAATCCGCAGTCTGCTACAGGTTTGACAGAAGTACCTGAAGTAGACTTGCAGGTATGTTACTTTGATAAATTATACAGTAATATTTAAAAACTTAGACCCATACTAGTAAGTAAAAGTAAAGTAAAAAGTTGTTTATTTCTTTAACAAAAGATATAACCTTACAGCTAGTGACAGGGGTCTCCTTTTAGGCCTACAAAAGCCTGTACCAGGAGGCCCCGCTCCTCCTAAATATTACATAGTTTGAATTATAATATCCTATGTAGTAGCTAAATAACAACTTAACAAATATATTTTTGTCTTTTAATTAACATTAATTTATAACTATGAGTAAGAGTTACTAGTAAGTAAAATAAATAATATACTTATATATTATAAATGTAATAAAATAATAAATACTAGTCATTAGGATTACAGGTTTTCCAGTTTTGTGTCATATTTCTTTTCAAAATTTTATTACATTGATAAGCTTGAAGATTCTGTATGCATTCATCTGTGTAACTTAGCCCACACACTTTTGTTCAAAGGTAAAATAATATTCTTTATATTCCAGGATGTTCAGCAAGGGCCAAGGACACCAGTGGTCCAATCAGCTCATGGCGGTGAGTAAGTAATTTCTTTATTTGATTTAGGATGTGTGGATTTTGATAATGAGAGAATAAATACTTTTTATAAAAAGAACTATTTGTGCCCCACAGTGTTGTGAGCACACACACAGACTGGCAACAATTCTTTCACATTTATTAAATTACTAAGATTAATCTCCTTAAATTTCTTTACAGCACTGGACACAAGCAGTGCTCAACAATTTGAAAGCTAGAATGTACCGACGAGCAGCAGCAGCCAGCCTGTGTTTGCACCGCAAAATGAGTCGTGGGACGTCGCGGCAAGCAACAGCCAGCCTGCACCGGGCCAGTCAGAAAACCTGCTGCTTAGACAGGCTGCACCGGTAACCCCACCAGTGACTACTCTCGCCTCACCACATAGACGACGACGTGACCGTTGCCGTCAAGCTATGAGGCTATCGCCAAGAAGGACATGTCCTCGCCCTTCTACTCAATCAGAGTTAGCGAGGCAAACTTTTGTCGACTCTGATCGAGAATGGCGGGAGTTCCAAATTGCTCGGGAGAAAAGGGCCCATGACTTGGAAAAGGAACGACTAAGACTAAGAGAAATTGAGCTACAACAGCAAGCAAAATGGCAAGAACTGTTCGCTCAATTTATCTTAGTCTTAGAGAAGATTAGTGAGAATATCACTAATAAAAAACAATAATTATTTAAGTGATGCCTGTGCACAATTTTTTTTAAATTATATATTACTAAACGAACAATTTTGTATTTTTTCATTACACAAGTCTCCTGGCAAGTTGATCTCGCAGTACTCTTCTTCTCAATAGATCGCTAGTATTATCTTCTTCCACAACTTCATCATTCCGTTCAAATGTATCTGTAAAATAAATAATAGCTATTTATGCAACTGTTGCATAATGAGGGGTATTTAACACAAAAGTATACACGAGTGTTAAATACTAATTATGTACAGTTGCATACAATAGTTTATCTACACTCATACAACAAATTTAAATTAAAGACAAAATAAAGTAATCATTGTTTATTGTAATAATTATTGACATTACAAACGTTAATGGCGCGAAAATAAATTTGCAGTAATATCGCACCGCGCATGCGCGCCGCCAAGGTTGCGTTCCGAAACACGCTAGTGTGCTCAAATAGCAAGCATCTGCGTAAAAATTAAAAAAAAAAAAAACTTCATTTTGTTACAACTTTGCGATAACGAAATGAAATTTGTATGGATCCTTAGTCACGGCTTCATCGAAAGGCATATCATTTGCTTAGCGTTTCTGATAAGTAAATGAAGGATTTACGACATGAGTGTAGATAAAACATATTATGTTACACTCTCAAACTGTATAATAATATAATCCTTACCTAAAAAAATGTTACCGTCTCATCACTGTCAATATCAGTTGGATCAGGGACATTATATTGGACAGCAATGTTGTGTAACACGCAACAAGCTGTAATTATTTTAGCACACTTAGGTGGTTTGTAATGCGGTGCTCTGTATTTGATGCAGCATCGCCATCGGTTTTTCAGTCGTCCGAATGTATTTTCAATGATAACCCGAGCTTTGCTATGCTTTTCATTGTACAAATCCTGCACTGGGGTAAGTGCAGAAGTAGAAGTATAGGGGGTCATAATCCACGGCCGCTGTGGATATCCTGAATCTCCTGTAAGAACATTCATATTATATTAGATATGGCTTCACTATGTAGTTTATTAATATTACAACTTCTTGCTACAGTAAACCAAAATCATTTTACATAAGATATTTTACCTAAAAGCCACATTCTTTCATTGTCCCTGTGTAACATCTGCATGTAGTCATTGATATTGCTGTTCTCCCAAATAAATGAATCATGAGCTAGTCCTCCAAATTTGGCATTGATAGCTAATATGTTTGTGTCAGCATCACAAATCTGAAATCAATATTAATGCTAAATTACTATCACCAATATCAATAACAAAACATACCTAAATTTAAATTTAAGGCATAGTTACCACTTGAGCATTGATGGAATGATAATTTTTCCTACAATAGTACAAGTGCTCGATGTCCTGTTTAGGTTTAAAAATTTTGAAATGGCAGCCATCTTTGCAACCTATCACTCCTGGAATCCCATATTTAGAATAGAATCTGGCAAACAAAAACATAATGTAATGAAGTTACATTTTCACACATTTTCTTAAAAAAAAATTAGTTAATAAGGCCGCAAGCACAGGATCCCATACAATATTATTACAATATATTTCGTCATAATGAAACACAAAGTTTTTATTTCATATAAAGATTGACAGAATCAAACAAAAACTACAAACATAAAAACATAAACTAATCAAAAAGCCCGCCTCGGAGCATACCCGGCTCAAATGTCCCCATCACGCCAGCCGCGTTGCCGCGTTGAATGGCCAGCGAAATGTGCTGAACCGGAGCGGGGGTCACATCCACGTTCCCGCAGGCGTCACCCTAGTTGTGAAATAAAGGTTTTAGCCTCCTCACACCACGGACCACCGGTCTCTACCGCGAAAGGCACAAACAAAATACTGCTGATGCAAATCCGCATATTTTTTTATTTTTTGTCTGGCCGCATGTTCAGCGGCGGAGCCTGCCTTTGATATCATTGCGGCTAACTAAATTTTAAATTAATATATATATAAATTAACCTTGCTCTATCGAAACTAAAACAATTCAAAAATGTCTACTTCTGAGACTTAATTACTTTTCTTCTTACAGCATGGTACCTAATAATATTCTATTAAGAATCTTACAAGATTATTTTTATCAATAAAAAGACAATTTTTAATACAAAGAAAACAATACAATTTGTTGCTTTTTCATTGGTCCTAAAAAATATTTTTACCTTTGCTTAATGACATCCCTTTCACCGCGTGTTTCTGGAAACCGGAGAAATCTTCCGAGAATGTTGGGGTGATTTAAAGCGTTTGTGACGTCTTCAATATCAACGCTCATTGTTTCTTGGGAAACATGATTGGCCTCCCCCATAGCACACTGGTAGCCTCCCTTTGCATAAAAAAGTAGTGCACACAATATCTATAAATGATAATAATAACATGTAAAGATTTATCATGGATGGAAGTATATTCAAGACCGTATGTAATTTAACTTACTTTTGCATCTATGGACACTCTCTGGGTCGATCTTAGATGTCCATATTCATAAAAAATATCACGCAAGTCTTCGAAAGCCTGCTTCGACAGGCGATACAATTTTATGAATTTGCGCTCACTTTTATAACGCAGCGGGTCCATTTGTGCGCGCATACGAGCTTCGTAGCTCCTTTGCTCATTCGTCATCGTCGGCTAATTCAGCTTCTACTAGCATTCTCTACCCGAAATAAGCACTTGAAGAAATTTTTTCACACTCATTAGTCATTACGGGCTGGTTTCCGCAACTCGACGTCTAATGCGCCTATTTTGCGTGTGGGTGGGAATGCGGTGTCATTCGAGCCAACCCAACTCTTCCAGGAAACCCAGTAGGCCTTTTACATTACCGGTTATCCCTGGAAGGTCCCTCGTTTGACCGAGGTATTTAGCCCTGTAGTCCGCCACTCCCGTGCACTCCATGAGGACGTGAGCGGCCGTTTCTTCTGCCTCCAAGCAGGCTCTGCAAAGGGGGCTGTCAGTAACACCTAGGACATATAGATGTTTGTTAAAAGAACCATGACCAGTTATTGCTGCAGTCACCAAACGCAAGCGTGGTTTACTTAGCCGAAACAGGGTCTTAGCGAGCCTGGCACTGGGGGTTGGCAAGGCCATCTTCGCCTGTCTACACTCTTCATGGTTCGTCCAAAGAATGGCATGTTCGTTCCTAGTTGATTCTCTAAGTAATGTACGTACCATCCTGAAGGGAAGAGGGATGATAGGCTCGGGTCCGTATGCTGTTAAGCTAGAACCTATACGAGCCAACTCATCCGCTGCATCGTTACCTCTAGATCCGCTATGTTCTTTTATCCTTGAAGGGTTACGCGGTTGTGTTGACATACCTCCATTAGTCGTTTGTGACACTCGTAGATTAGTCCTGAGTTGATGGTGTTGCTTTTTAGGGCTAGTAAGACGGCCATGCTGTCCGAGAGGATTCGGATGGAGGAGTTTCTTACCATTCTCGATGCTATAGCATTAGCGGCCGTGATGATGCCCATACATTCAGCCTGAAAAACTGTATTATGTGTAAAATGTCATTTGAAGATAAATTGATAATTGAGGTACGCACCTCAATCGACCAATTCTTTGGAACAAACGCAAAGATGACTACAAAAACCGTCTAAAGAGTGACAGAGAGTGGAGTTTGGTTGCGAGAAGTCTAAATAAAACAAGTGAGTATATTTTTTATTTATTACTTATTTTTTTTACTACATTATTTACGACGAATTTGAGAAATAATTAGTAAAACTCTGTCTTGCAATAATCGCAGCTCTGGAAGTGTTATTATTACGCCTGGTTCTGTTTAATGTCGTCAATGTGTTGTGCCGTCGACGATTTATAAGGTGTTGTCGATCGTTATAATATGTTTTGTCCATATCTATTAAAATATTGTGCAAGAGACAGATTGACATTACAATTTTAATAGCGTTTTCAACCGAGGTCTCTATAGGTTTATAAAGTATTCGAAATTTCGAGGCCATCATTCCAAATGTGCATTCTACACCAACTCTCGTAGCAGATAATCTTTTATTGAATCTTATTTTTGTGACATCTGTCGCTTGCCTTCTTGGATAAGATCGCATTATAAATGTTTTTAGTGGGAATGCCTCGTCTCCTAAAAACACATAAGGTGCCATAATGTTAGAGTTCGGTAATGGTTCTGCGGGAGGAAGTTGAATATCTCCGTTTTCCAGCTTTTGATAGAAACTTGAATTGCTGAGCACACCGCCATCACTGTCTTTTCCATAATATGCACCTACGTCAATAATTATAAACTTATTTTTTGAATCTGTGACAGCTAACAGTAAAATGGAGTTGTACATTTTATAATTGTAGTACATGCTGCCACACTTCGCCGGCTTTTTGACACGAATGTGTTTGCCGTCCAAATTGCCACAACAATGTGGGAATTTATTTTTAATTGAAAAAGATTCTGCTATAGTTTTAAATTCTTCAGTACTGGGAAATTTCATGTGTTTGTTATGCATACTTTTCCAAATAGCAGTACAAACTTCCAACATAATGCTTGCTATGGCTGTTTTTGAAATACGGAAAGGTACTGATATTATAATGTAATATTTAAAAAAAATATATTTTGTATTCAACCTAGGTTGCTTATATAGAGAAAAGTTATTTGTATATTCTTATCACATTAATATTTTTATGATTGTTATAGATGCCGACGTCAAAAACAAGTGGAAAAATTTGAGAGACGTCTTCATGAAGGAAGCCAAGAAAGTACGTCGTCCTCGATCGGGTGACCCAGGCAGTCCTAATAGCGATGAGACTTATATAGGCAAGTGGTGTTTTTTTAAGGAACTATCTTTTTTAAAAGATATAGTGAAACCTAGGCACACCCAAAGCAACTTTCAGGATTTAAATGCCGGATCTGATTACAATGAAACTCAAAATTCAGACACGGTTGAGATTCCAGAAATAGATCAAGTTGAAACTCCAGAAATGGATCAAGTTGAGACTCCAGAAATGGATCAAATTGAAGAAGTGGTGGAAAATCAAGAACCTGTTTCGGAATCTGTTAACGCAAGTTCTCTAGCTAGTGGTAATTTGATCCCCCGAAATAGATTCCCTACGACGACAGACGACAGCGAGTCTGGTTCATCTAGAGCAAGCGAGTTCAGGCAAAGGCAAAGACAGGTAAAAAAACCAGAACTGACGCTTTTTCAACTAAAAATGATTGAAGTGGAAAAACAAAAAATACAAGCTTTTAATGAGAAAAACAAAGAACAAGATGATGAAGACATGTTGTTCTTAAAATCATAGGCGCCATATTTCAAGTATTTAACGCCTGTACAAAAACTAAGAATGAAAAGTAAAATTCAAAATTTTATTGCTGATGAAATTAGTCTCACTACCTCTTCAACATCATCTACCTACGCCAATATCGCAATCTATATTACCCTCTCCGATAAACGCGTCATATCATTCAATGTCGTCGGTGCGGAACTACTACGAAAATGATCCCCTAGGTCTACACGAGTACGATACTGAGCTATCGTAAATGATTACTAACTTTGCAGTTTGTTTGTTTTTTTACTTTGAACTTAAATAAACCTTCAATTTAATTTATACCTACGTAATTTGTTTTCCTTTCCTTCAATAAATTTAATTAGTCAGTGAAATTCAAATCCAAAAGACTTGAAATCTCAAATATAATTTATACAAAGTGCGTAGTTCCCAAATGTTCTGCAGAAATTGGCTGACTGATTTAATTTAAAAAAAAATAACAATCAAATCGAAAAGGTACATAGTCAACAGCACATCAAGCGTAACACATTGTGTGACTTTTATACGCATGATGTAGTGTTAACTGTTCAAGTTTTATCAACTTCATCAAACAAAGAGGATTGATTCACATACAAACACTCGAATTTTTTTTGTATTTTTTTTTTCTTGGATTTCTTTTTCCTGGGTTCCTTTATCGATACTGAGTCTACCCCTAAGCTATGGCACGCAATTACTTGAACACCCTGTATATTTGAACAAGTACCTAGTAAATTATTATAGAAATTACACTCACCTAATCGTCAGCACCAATCTTTCCTCCACACTTATAGGTCTTCTGTAGTTGGTAACAATATGATTGCAATCGTCTCTGATCATATTGCATAGGTAGTCAAATGCTTCTGGTGACATAGACATATAATCATAAAATGCAGACTCATCTTCTCGTAAGTCAAAATATTGATTGTGAAATTCACCACGAATTGGTCTCATTTTTAACAAAGCACTTTGCGTCCCACGTTGTTTTTTTTCATTTCCATCTAAATCCGCACAAAACGTCATCCAAATATTTCCCGACAGCAAAAATTTTGCGTGTCTGACGTCCATGGTTGTTGGTATCGACCGTGCCACTGCCCTAGTCCACGGTCACGCTCGCTCCCGTCGTCAAATCGCGCGAGCGAGATTCGCGTAATCGCCTATTCGCGTTCTATTAGGACACCCAGTTTTTGACATCGCGCGAACACGCGATGGTCGCATCGCTCGCATCGCGCATTCGCGTTCTATTAGGTCAACGCCTAACCATAATTTCGATAGGAGAATTTTGATAGGAGCTATGCTCATGCTGTCGCGCACGGGGGCAGAAATAGGTCTTCCCCTCTTTTCGAGCCTCGTACGGGCGGGGGCGGACGCAAGTCTCCCCCTAGTTTCGAGTACGCTCAGAATTCATGCCAGCGGTTTTCCCCACCGCTTTTGGAGCGACCGCGTTTGGAGCGTCATCCGCCGCGTCTCGCTCACAGGCAGTAAATATCGCCCCTCCACACTTAACCCAGGGAGTAAGAGGTAGCCAGCGGTTTGACAGTTACCAGCCGCCGGCTCACACTGTATATGATTATTCCCGCTCCCCTTATGCACAATAGGAATTTTCGGCTCGCACCGCTGATACCCCGGAAACAGTTTTGTTGCCCACCGTTTCCGTTAGGGTTTGGGGCCCGAGGGGTTCTGTTGTTGTTCGTGCCCTTCTTGATTCGGGTGCCCAGGGGTGCATTGTTTCAACTTGGTTAGCGAGCCAATTGGATTTGCGGGTTGGTCAGTCTTCCTACCCGATTTACGGTGTTGGTGATGTGCCGGTTGTAGGCCACGTTGGCCGCACATTTCTTGAATTTTCACCATCGGCGTCTGATTCTCGTCGTATTCAGACGTCAGCTATGGTTTTAGAGACCATTTTGGGTGACCATCCCAGGGTAACTCTTCCCGCTCTTGTTGTTAGCTTGACTAAAGGTTTTGTGCTAGCAGACCCTTTGTTCCACACACCTGGTCCTGTTGACCTGTTGATAGGTAGTAATGTTTTAGGTAAAATTTGTACGGGTTCTTGGAGAGAGCTACAGCCTGGTGGCTTGGTTTTGTTTCCGACTATTTTTGGTTCCGCCTTTTTGGGTCCTGTCCTCTCATTGGTGAACGTCAGTCCGGAGGAGGAAGCGCAATATGTTGGTTCTGCGCTTTCGGACGCGGTACAGAAGTTTTGGGAGGTTGAAGAGCCTCCATCCGTGTCTCGTTCGAACCCAGTTGACGATGAATGTGAACGGTTCTATCAGTGTAACACAAAGCGATTGGACTCTGGCAGATTTATGACACGGTTCCCTTTTTTAGCTAATAGACCCTCTCTTGGCGAGTCGAGACATACGGCTGAGAGTAGATTGCTATCTATGGAGCGTTGTATGAAGCGTGATAAGGTGTTGCGTGACAAATATATTGAATTTATGCGCGACTTTAAAAATTCTGGTTACATGGATGAGGCCAAGTTCGTTTATAGTTCGGTCGAACATTATTTTATTCCTCAACTCAACACGCTGTTTTGAGGACCCCTACAGGGAAGATTAGAATTGTTGGTGATGGATCTGCGGTTACTACCTCGGGAGTTTCCTTGAACCAGTGTCTTCACACTGGACCTAAACTGCATCGTGACATTGGAGAGAACCTTACTGGGTTTCGTCGACATTTGATTGTCTTTGTAACTGATATCCGCCAGATGTTTCATCAGACCGTTATACATCCTGATGACCGGCGTTATCAGTTGGTTTTGTGGAGAAAACGTCCCAACGACCCCATGGTTGTTTACGAGATCGCAGTCAACACCTTTGGTTTGAGATCCAGTCCTTTCATTTCGATTCGGTCTTTTGGATTTGGCAGAAAGAGAGAGGTTGAGGTACCCTCGCGCGGCTGCCGTCATCCAGGAAGACGACTGACGTCGATGACTGCTGTACCGGAGCTGCGTCAGAGGAAGAGGCCCTTGTTTTGCGAGACGAATTGTTGGGTATCATGAAGGCTGGAGGGTACGAACTTCGTACCTGCCAGAGGAACATCAGCAGGATCCTCACATCTTTCAGAACGTCGACAATCCTGATATGCTGACTGTACTTGGGGTCCAATATCGACCAGTCCAGGATGTGTTCACGTACCATGTTGACTTACAGCACCAAGCTAGTTACGTGATAAACGTGTCCACGGTTAAGTCACGTAGCCTCTTGCTGTTCTATTGAATTTAGAGATCCTAGAAATCATTATTTCCATATTCAAAGAATTGCAACCTTGTAGCCGTAATGCCTTTCTTGAAAATGATATGCTAAGCCGCTATAAAGAATATATTTTATTACTTTAGTTTTACGACCGTTTGTTCTTATTAGAAATCAGTTCTTACGAAATGATTAGTCAAGCCTCATAACGTCAGGACTAGTATATATATATATGTGGGAAAAGTTAGATTTAAGTTTTGATTTTGCATTTTTATGTTTTATTTTGTTAGCTTTTAGTTGTCTTAAAATGGCAACACCACCAAATTGTCAAAAATGTCAAAGTGACGGATGATGAGTCAGAAGAAAATGGAACGATGGTTAAGATTCTTTGTTATAAAACAAATTAAAGATTTTGCTATTTAATTCACTTTATTTCATCTGCCGACCCCACAACTTTATTGGGGGCTCGTCCGGGATCGTGCACAGTGAAGAAATGAAGTGATTCTACGAGTGATCAAGAAGAAATATCAACATAAAATCTCAACGACGACGCGGTGTCGGCGCAAGCAAGTACTTAGGCATCAAACCGAAGGCTTCGGGCCGCTGTAGAATAATGTTGTCGAAGGCTTCGGGACGTTTTAAATTATTTTTATGAAGATTTTGAGATGCGATGTTTTTATTTATTTTGAAGACTAACGACGGTAAAGAATACGATTATAGTTCAATTTAACGAGTTTACGAAAAAATACTTTTCGTACGAAACAAAGAATAATATCAATTCCTAAACCAAACAAAGATGCCACCGAAGAAAAATAATGAGAATGAAGATGGCGGAGAAGATGTTGAGGTGCATATTTCGTTTCAAGATTTAGAAAAGTCAATGACGTCATTCACTGGAGATGATACTTTCCCAATATCAGATTTTTTCGACGAATTTGAAGATGCTGCGGATTTGATGAAATGGTCCCAAGTTGAAAGATTAATTTACGCGAAGAGGCTTCTTAGTGGGACAGCCAAGTTATTTCTGAGATCTATCGGAAGGGTTAAGGATTATCCAACATTAAAGAAGGCACTCAAAGAAGAATTTGGCCCTAAATTAAATAGTGCAATGATTCATAAGAGACTGACTGCGCGTAAAATGAAGAATGATGAAACATATCAACAATATTTTCTTGCCATGAAAGAAATTGCATTGCATGAAAAAATTGAGGATTCTGCTTTAATAGATTATGTCATTGATGGTATACGAGATACAGAATCAAATAAAGTTATCTTGTATGGTGCATCCGACATTAAGGAGTTTCGCAAGAAGTTAGATATTTATAGTGAATTTAGAAAGAAGATCTCAACACGACCAAGTCATCCCACAAACTATACATCTAATCAAACAAACAAGAAATCCACGAATGTGAAAAGGTGCTTTAATTGCGGTGACCTTGACCATCAAGCTCCTACTTGCACCAAAGGTATTAAATGCTTTCGTTGTAATGAATTTGGTCACAAAGGTAACGAATGTCCTAAAGCGACCAAGAAGACTTTAAATACGACCTCCATGGCAGAATGTTAACATTTTCTTCGATGCGCTAACTGAGTCTATAGCTTCTTTTACGAATTACGACCATTTAATACTACTAGGTGATTTTAATATAAATTTACTCGATGTTTCAGATTATAAGATAACACACTTACAACAATTCTTGCACTATTTTAACCTAAAAAATCACATTGACGAACCCACTCATTTCACTGAAACTAGCTCAACTCTCATTGACTTAATCTGTACTGACTCATCCCTCGCCATATACGATAAAAAAGTTACGCGCCACCCGTCACTCGGCAGGCATGCTATAGTTTCTATAGATATTAAGTGTGCGAATCCGAAACCTCCCATTCAACGTTTTACCTTTAGGCCAATTAAAGATATTAACATTACTGCGTTTAATAAGGACGTTGAGTCAATAGCTTGGGATGATATTTCGAAACTGAGCTCTGTAGATGATATGGTCTCAATGCTGAGTTATCACATATTAAATATTTTCGATAAACATGCCCCTGAAAAGACAATAACAGTAAGAGAACCCTTGCCACCGTGGTTGACTAGCAATGTACGGTATATTATGCATCTTCGGGATGAGGCACATAAACAGTGGCGCCAAAGTGGTAGCATCGTTGATAGGGCTAAATATAAAGATCTTAAGCATTTGGTAAACGTCAGCATTCATAGTGAAAAGCGGGGATTTTTTAGCCAACATATAAATAAACATTTAAACAACCCTAAATTGCTTTGGCCAAATCTTAAAAAAACAATAGTGTCAAATATAAAACCTAAATCTGACTTACCGGAGCATTTTAATGACCCAGATGTAATAAATAAAGCTTTCCTAAGCGTTCCTGGCTCAGATCGAGTAAGTATTTCGGACATGACATATTTTGAATTTAATCGGCACTGCTCATCTGTGTTCACCTTGCAGCCAGTTCATGAGAATGTTGTCGCTAAAATTATAATGTCTCTTAAATCGAACGCTAGCGGGTCAGATAAAATTAACCGGGATATGGTACTGCTTACTTTACCTAGCACACTGGGGATCATTACGGCAATTGTAAACAGATCAATTACAGAACACACTTTTCCGTCTGACTGGAAGAAGGCACTAGTTCGTCCGCTGCCGAAATCGGGACAGGCGATGACAGTAAAGGATCTGCGACCGATAAGTATTCTTCCATTTTTATCGAAGGTACTGGAAAGGGTGGTTTCTTACCAAGTGGTAAAATTCTGTGAGACGTTTGGTGTTTTTCCGGATCTACAGTCGGGTTTCCGCAAGGGACGTAGCACTGATACAGCCCTATTGGACGTTATCGATAACTTGTTGACTGCTCAAGATGAGGGACACGGCTCTGTAATGGTATTGCTTGATTACTCCCGTGCTTTTGATTCCATCCACACATCTCTTCTTTTATCAAAGCTCTCATATTATGGATTTGACCACGTTACGTTGAAATGGTTCGACAGTTATTTAAGCGATCGCTCTCAACAAGTTGTCATTTCTAAACCTGATGGTTCTCGTGTATTTTCGGCTGCTGAACCTATATCTCGCGGTGTCCCACAAGGCTCTATTTTGGGTCCAATATTGTACTGTATTTATACAGCAGAGCTTCCTCGCCATATACTTAATTGTAAGTACCACATGTATGCTGACGATGTCCAATTATATCTTCCGATTGATCTCAATGACTGTCAGGCATCTGTCCTTAAAATCAATTCCGATCTGGATCGCATTGCAAATTGGTCGGCGAGGAACTCTCTGCTTCTAAACCCGATGAAGTCCAAGGTTCTAATCACCGGTTCGAAAAACCAAATACGAAATTTGGAGGCTTGCCATCTGGGCGTTGAGATCCTGGGTGAACCGGTCGAGCGGGTACAGCTTGCTAGAAATTTGGGTTTGCTAATGGACGGGAATTTAAAATTTGAAAAACACTGCTTAGATCTTGTTCGCAACTGTTTTTACAGACTCAAAATCCTATATAAAATCCGACCTTATATTAATACTGAGCTGCGCATTAGATTATGTGATTCACTGATACTTTCAAAATTTAACCACTGTATTTCGGTCTATGGCAACTGTATTTTTGGAAAGACTTTAGCACTTATTCAAAGGGTTCAGAATGCTTGTGCTCGTTATTGTTTCGTCATACCACCTCGATCACACGTGACACCATTTTTTAACTCATCAAATATACTTAAGCTTAATGGTCGCATCAAGTTGCAACTCGCGAATATATTATTTGACGTGGTGAAGAGTGGTAAACCTAAGTATCTTTACAGCAAACTCGTCTGGAGGCACTCAAAAAGACTCGCTTCACATGTGCTGGTCACACCACGGCACCGTACAGCAGCCTTCCGCGGAAGCTTCAAATTTCTAGCCACCAAGTGTTGGAATGACCTTCCTCCGCCACTTAGATCAATAACAGTCAAACGTAATTTTAAAAACGAAGTACGTAAGCACTTTTTAATGCAGCAGAAGGCTGTGCAGTAGATAACAACGGCTAGATTTTAACATTACTTCACCCGCAATTCATTTCATTATAATCATTTTTCTGACAGGTAGGCGGGCAGATGGTTGAGTGTGAGTTTGACTACATTTTTGTCATTAGTTACAATAACTTGTGGAAAATATTAATATTGAGCATTTGTTCATTTACATAGTTATATATATATATATATATATATTATATATCATTATATCATTATTTTATATTATCTACCCACTTCACTTTTATCAAGTATATATAATAGTAAAACCTTTGACTCCATTCTGATGACGCACTCGCACTGCTACGGGCACTAACAGAATATCAGCGCTGTGACGCGACTAGTGTCGCAGCATTATGCTGAGTTAGGGCCTCTTTGGGGGTGCAGTACACAGCACAGCATGGACAATATGTGTTAAACTGTTTTTTATTCAGATACCTGTTTTGTTGTGTTTGTACTGTATCACTAAATAAACGATTTATCTATCTAAATATACAAAAGAAACAGGATAAAGAATCAATTCCTTATAAAAAAGTGAAGATTGGCGGTGTTGATATGGTGTGCTTGGTAGACACAGGAAGTGATGTTAATCTCATTACGAAAACAGAATTTAAACGAATTGAAGAAAGTGTACAGGGCTGTGACAATGATGCATCGATATGCCTGACTGGAATAGCTGGAAGAGAGATTTACACAAAAGGAGCTTTTGTTACTAAAATACAAATTGATGGTAATCATGCTGATATTAAACTGTACATTGTAGAAGACGATGTTATACCAGTAAATCTGATTATAGGAAACCCAATTTTGAAAGAATTTGAAGTAAATTTTAGTTCTGAAGGCATTTACATGGAAAGAATGCCAGTTTTTACACTCTCTGTTGAAGCTAGTGATACTTCTGAAGAATATGATATTGAGGACTCACAATACTCTGATCAAATAAGGAAGATGATTGAAGGCTATAAACCGAAGAAAGAAGTGAAGAAGAGTAATGTCGAATTAAGAATTTTATTAACAGACGAAACACCGATATTCCATAGCCCAAGACGCCTTTCACCATTGGAGACAGAAGTTGTAAATACACAAGTTGAAGACTGGTTACAGAAAAAAAATATCAAGCCAAGTATCTGATTTTGCATCCTCAGTTGTATTAGCTGGTAAAAAAGATGGGTCACGTCGACTCTGCATTGATTACAGAGGACTTAATAAGAAAATAATGAGAGAAAGATTCCCACTACCCTTAATTGAGGATCAGATCGACAGATTGAAAGAAGCTAAAGTATTTACGTCTTTGGATTTAGAGAACGGATTTCTACACGTTGATGTTAATGAAAATAGTCAGAAGTATACTTCATTTGTTACACCACAAGGCCAGTTTGAATTTCTCAAGATGCCATTTGGTCTGTGCACAGCACCCTCAGTTTTTCAAAGATTTATAAATGACATTTTCCATGACTACATTGCTGATGGTACGGTTTTGGCGTACTTAGACGATCTTATCTTACCGGCTAAGACGACAGAAGAAGGAATGAAGAAGATAGAAAAGGTTTTCCGAAGAGCTGAAGAATTTGGTTTGCAATTCAACTGGAAGAAATGCCACTTTATGAAAAAAGAGATAGAGTACTTAGGCTATATAATTCGAGAAAATGAAGTTCGACCCTCTAAAGAGAAAATAGGTGCAGTGGCGAGATTCAAGAAACCTACCAATGTTAAAGCTGTACAATCATTTCTGGGTCTCACCGGATATTTTAGAAAATTCATAAGAAACTATTCTCTGATTGCAAAACCAATGACAGATTTATTGAAAAAAGATGCGGTGTTTAACTTTGATGAAGAATGTGCAAAAGCCTTTTTAAAACTAAAGAATATGCTTTGCAACTCACCTGTTTTACGAATCTACAACCCTGACTTGGAAACTGAGCTCCACACGGATGCGAGTGCGGATGGATATGGAGCAGTTCTCCTACAGCGAAGTCCTAAAGACAATCAATTACACCCAGTTCACTACATGAGTAAAAAGACTACACCAGCAGAGAAAAAATACCATAGTTATTACCTGGAAATATTGGCCATTGCAGAAGCTATTAAAAAATTCCGTGTTTACCTGCAGGGCATACACTTTAAGATTGTTACTGATTGCTCTGCATTAACAATTACTTTAATGAAAAAAGACTTACCTCCACGTGTAGCTTGATGGGCTTTACTTCTCGAAGAATACGATTACGTCATTGAACACAGACAAGGATCCAGAATGAAGCATGCTGATGCGCTCAGTCGCTATCCTGTCTGTTTGATACTTACCGAGACGACTGCACGCCTGAAGAAAGCACAAGACGACGACGAACATATTTACCTGTTAAAAAAGATTTTAGAAAAAGGACCTTACCAAAATTATATTCTAAGTAATGACATATTATACAAACAGACAAAAGGAGATAAATTGATTGTTGTACCAAAGAAAATGCAGAACGAAATAATAAGAAAGAATCATGAAAAAGGTCATTTTGGCATAGCGAAGACTGAAGAATTAATAAACAGAGAGTATCATATAGAAAACTTACCGACAAAGATTAAGAAAGTCATTGATAATTGTGTTGAATGCATTCTTATATCACACAAAAAAGGAAAGAAAGAGGGATTTCTACATCCAATCGACAAAGGTGATATACCGTTGTCAACATACCACATCGATCATTTAGGACCTCTTACTTCTACACATAAGAATTACAAGTACATACTCACTGTTGTAGATGGTTTTACCAAATTTACTTGGATATACCCTGTTAAAAGTTTGACGACTGAAGAAACATTGGATAAATTGAAGATTCAACAACAAGTTTTCGGCTCACCTGAAAGAATGATTACTGACCGGAATGCTGCGTTTACCTCAAATGAGTTAAAAAAATATTGCCAAGACGAGAATATTACCCACTATACAATCACGACTGGGCAACCGAGAGGAAATGGTCAGGTGGAAAGAATCCATCAAGTTATTATCAGTGTGTTGAGCAAATTAAGTGCTGATGACCCAACGAAATGGTACCGACGTGTATCCAGTGTACAACGATGTTTGAATGGAACTTATCAAAGAAGCATAGGAATGACGCCGTTTGAACTGCTTTTTGGAGCAACGATGAGAGATAACGATGATGAGATATCAAAGTTTATAGAAGAAGAGAATATTCTGATATTTAACGAAAAAAGACACGAATTAAGAGAAAAAGCTAAAGAATCTATAAAGAAGATACAAGAGGAAAACATACGATATTATAACAAGAAGAGGACAGAAGCTAATTCTTATGAAGTCGGTGATCTTGATGCTATTAAGAAGACACAATTTAGCCAAGGAAGCAAATTGTACCCTAAATTTCTTGGACCCTATGAAGTTGTCAAGAAAAACCGAAATGACAGATACGCTTTGAAGAAAATAGGAAATAGTGAAGGTCCTATCAATACAACAAGTTCAGCAGACTTCATGAAGCCCTGGATTTGTAACGAAGAAAATGTTTCATCTGAGACAGATGAATAATCAGGAATGGTCGTGTGGGAAAAGTTAGATTTAAGTTTTGATTTTGCATTTTTATGTTTTATTTTGTTAGCTTTTAGTTGTCTTAAAATGGCAACACCACCAAATTGACAAAAATGTCAAAGTGACGGATGATGAGTCAGAAGAAAATGGAACGATGGTTAGGATTCTTTGTTATAAAACAAATTAAAGATTTTGCTATTTAATTCACTTTATTTCATCTGCCGACCCCACATATATATGAGCTGGCGGATCCTAATACTTATTCTACTGAGAGCATTCGGTCTTGCCACAACTCTCTCTCTGTCAGTGAGCCCTCAGCTAAACTGTAACTCTGATATTAATAAGTTAAATAAATAATATTTAAGTCCTAGAATCAGTTTTTACTTTGAGTGGTTCCTGTCCCGATCCTGAACCAGCACAATCCCTTCTCGAGGCATCTCGCAGAGCAACAGGCCACACGACTGCAACAACACTTAAACATTACTGGCGCAGCCTCACCCACAACAGTCTACGATGAACTCAGGTTTGATCAAAACCGAGATCAAGTAAGTGAAGCACCAATTTACTATCTGAAGCTGATGTGAAGAAAAGAACCTTAACTTTTGTTCCGCCGTATGCCCTGCGAAATCCTATATTGAGAACAGGAAAACCAAAATACAACTATCCGAATATTGCAAGCCGAATTCAGCATAGCGAAAGAAATCAGTAGAATTGGGAGGATCTATACGTGGACCAGGAGATTCACTATCCTTCCTTATCAAACCCTTCCCATTACCATTTTATGTGTCTATTATAATATTTTATTCTGTGAATTTAATATATTTTTTTATGTGTGTGTGTGTTTTAAATTAGGACGTCCTTAACTTTAAATAGCCGCATTAGGCATTAATTACATTATAAAAAGGCCAATATAATAATCACATTCAAGTTCAATTGTTTAAAGTCGGAGACCAAATGAACATTCATGAATGATAATTGTGATTTACCATTACCTCACTTTGGTGGTAACCCACAAACCACGCAAAGAACAGTAGAAAACTCTAATAACAGACTTCTTCTACGTACAATTCTAAACCAATTAAATTATATCGTCAAGGCAGTGCAAGAATTATATTCTTATATAGTTCGCATAATACTTAATCCAGAAAATCCCACTTTACTTTAATGGTAAAAGGAACTTTTATACTTTTTTGGTCAAATAAATCACTAATTATAATCGTTAAAATAAATAGGAGATCAAAAAGTAAACGTTGTAATCATTGCGAAAATAACAGACCGCGATATCATCTTTTTGCTATAAAAATGAAATTGCAAAACAAAAATCAAATAGAATACGGATCTAAAAAAGTAGACTATTAACCATTTTTTTTTATCAAATAAGCTATTACTGAGATAAAAAGAACATAATGGAATATCTTACTCAGATAGCAGGAGAAGCCTTGCAGGCAACTGCCGAGCATGTAGCCGAAAACGCTCGTGCTGCAGCACAACAAATGTATACGACTACAAGACAAGATATAGAACAAGGAGTAGGCCAAATTATTAGAGAAGTAGCAGGAACTAGTCATGATTCAAGGGAAACTTTAGCAGAAACGTATGATCATTTAACGTCATACTCGCCAGATTCCGAACTACCTAGATATCAAGTTCGTGAACAACAACTACCACGCAATGAGAATGATAATCCAAGACTATTTCATTTTCAAAATCAACGCGAAAATAATGAACTATATCAACCCGCAAGTCCAAGTCCCCAAATAGGTCACAAGGAAGCACAACCTTCTAACGAAGTACCTAGTAGAATTTCATTTAAGGGAAGACATACTTCTTAAATTTGATGGCAACCCAAAAATACTCAATTTGTTTCTAAAAAAATGTCAGTGCATGTTAGACACTTACGGAAGAGACTCTAACGACAAATATGAGTACATTATGCAAATGATAACTAGCAAACTGTCTGGCAAAGCCGCAGCATTAATTATGCAACACAAGAATTTGAAGCTTTACAAGAAATTCTAACACAACATTTCTCAGACCAAAAATATGAAGAATGTCTCATTCTAGAGTTAGAAGGACTTAATATAAAATCAAAGGAAACTTACTTGCAATTTTGTAATAGAATACAATCAGTCAGATCCAATTTATTTTCAAAAATAGCTCAAAAAAATGATGCAGCAACAAGAAGAACTAAATTGACAATTTATGACAATACCGCTTTGCAAGTCTTCTTGTATAATCTACCACAAGATTTACTACGCGAAGTAAGAATAAAGAAACCTGAAACGTTAGAAGATGCATTAAAAATAGTTACGGAAGAAACTAATTCTATTAATCAATATAAAATTAGAAATGCGTCAAAACCTAATAATAATAATATGAATAATAAAAATGCTTTACAACCGCATCTACCTCAAAGAAATGTACCAAATTCTCTCTATACACCTAAAACACAACATAATGTGTTTAAATAATAGACAGACAAGACCTAATAATCAACCAATAGCCCACTTACACAAATGTAAACCCCACTACACCTAGAACTCAACCAAGGAACCAAAGAAATGGTCCCTTACCTATTGAAGCGATCACTTACCGACCAAGACCAAAACCACCGACGACATTAGAATCATCGTCTAATAAATAAAATCTAAGGAATAAAAATCAACGTCTGTATAATAATCGCCAAAACCAAACGTATGACACAGTAAACTATCACAATGAACCTAGTACTCAAGATGATGCAATAGAAGCAGAGGGTGCCCAGGATTAAGGAAAGAAACGCTACACGAGTTGATAGTTAGAAGTATAATGTAAAACTGGTATACAGAGGACAGCGCTATATAAACTTATGTAATTGCTTAAATACTAACTTATTGCTAACACAAGCAATACGCTTCAAGTGGTGGGTGCGCGTGCGTCACACCACTACAACTCCCCCGAAAAGTCCCTTTCACCCCCGGGGTGCTAGAAAAAAAAATGTGAGGCGTATTACTTGTTACTACTAAAAACGAACATTTTTTTCAATAATATTAACATTTATAATAATTTTATAGTAATAATAATAAGTTAAATTTACTTTACGCTAAAACCACTAAACCACTTTAACTAAACCACTAAAACTACTAAGATTTATTTAAAACTACTAAATTTACTTATTCGTCACATCCTTGTGTTCATTTCATATTCATATATTTTCCAATTATAAGCAACTTGTGCTTTGTCTATTTGGGTTGCGTCGTACGCGTAGTCATACCCTTTTTCCATCTGTGGCTTTTTTTTTTTTTTCTTTTAACCATCTTGGTACCAAACATTCTCACGGAGGAACGTAGTTCGCACTATGATCGAATAGAGTGGCTGACTCTCATTTCTGAGGTACGTTTTTTTTTTTAAACCAAGTCATCAAACCAAACTAAGTTTTATTAGGTTGGTCTTCAAATACCTTATTCATTAGGTATTTGTATCTATAGGTAGGTATGTATTCTGCTACCTATCATTACTTTACAAGTTTCGCAACACGTCCGGTTGCTACTTCGAATGCAAGCGTAAGTTGCTGATTCGGCGTATACTTCATGTCGCGCGTGTCGTGTAACGCGGTCAATAAACTGCCATGCGCGGCGTAATGGTCAATACCACCGCGTGGTCTTGGGTTCGAGTCTTCGTAACCCTCACAAATCATCTGGATTTTTCACTGCTTTCGGTTGATCAGACCTTAGTAGTATTTTCTTAATAATTTGCGTCATATGAATAATAAAATTTTCAGCTTCATGAGCTTCAACTCCATATCTGCAGTATGTTGCTGTTGTCCTTTGAAACTGTCTTCTTTTATTATAATTATTTATCAAACTTGCATTATTTTGTCATGAAACATTTTCGAGTTTTATTCACTCGTGTTCTACTTTTCATAAATTACACTATTCCATTGCACAAGTCGTGTCGATTAAGCTAGACTTTCGAGGCAGGCGTTAGTAGCGTCAGTGACACTGCGTCAGTGGCGCCGCGACAGAGCGTCGGATGAATGTACTATGGAAATGTAGGAAACGGCATTCGAGCGCAGCGTCACTGCCGCCGCGTCAGTGCCGCCGCGACCATTGACGCGAGACGCTGGAGTCAGTGCCGCGCACGCGCTTGTAGTGTCGCTGCCGTCCACGTGCGGTTTGAGGTTATTTCAATAGAATTTCATAAAAAATGGCACCTGTCGAGGTGTTTACCGCAGAGGAAGATGAAATTTTGATTACACTTGTGTCTCAGTACCCATTACTTTATAATTTAAGTCTGGAAGATTATAAAAATAACCGAATGAAAGACAATGTATGGTCTGAAATTGGAGAAAAGTTAAATAAAACAAGTAAGTATCTTTATCAATTAATTTAATTTAATTTTTAACAATAGTTGTTTTGCCAAGATACTTGGCCAATTTCAGAGTCAAAAAACGCTTTTAGTTCGTTTCTGACATAAATACCTTCGAATGCAGAGCCTCTTGTAGATGCTAAATCGATCATGTTTTCGGTAGGATTTTGAGTTTCATCGCGAGAATAGAACGGCCTGCTGTTATCTTCCAAATAACCATCGCGTAACAAATTGTGCAGACAACATGCTACTAATATCAAATCCGTGCAAGTATCCGGCGAAATAGCTATTGGTGTATAAAATACTCTGAATACCTGGCTCAGGAGTCCAAATGCGTTCTCTGCCACGCGACGAGCGCGACATAATCTATAGTTAAAAATGTCCATTTGACGATCAAGTTGAGACCTTCTCGAGTATGGTTTCATCATATCGCACTTAGAGGAAACGCCTCATCTCCTATCAAAAAATGAGGCAAAGTAACATTTGTTCTCGGTAGAAACTTCGGTCCAGGAATATGGAAATTGTTACTCGCAATCTTTTTTACAAGCTTTTATTTAGTTTCACCTGTCCCGTTGTCTGTCTGTCTGTCTGTAATCAAATCTTGCAAGTTAAATTTGATCCACTTCCCAGTTTCCGATTGAGCTGAAATTTTGCATTCATGTATAAATCGGATGACAATGCAATATTATGGTACCTTGGAGCTGGTCTGATGATGGAGACGGAAGGTGGCCATAGGAACTCCTCTAATACAGAACACAACCTAGTCGTGTTTGGGCTCGTTAGATTTGTCTTAACAAGATCTTTAGCCATACGTGATGTTCAGGGTCTCATGATGGAGCCGGAAGGTGGCCACAGGAACTCCACAAATACACAACATAACTTAGTCATGTTTGGGCTTGTTGGATTTGTCTTGACTAGATCTTCAGTCCTACGTGATGTCCAGGGTCTCATGATGGAGCTGGAAGGTGGTCACAGGAACTCCACAAATACACAACATAACATAGTCGTGTTTGGGCTTGTTGGATTGGTATTGACGAATACTTTGATACTAAATCAGACTCGATGATGGAGCTAGAAGGTGGCCATAAGAACTCCGTAATTAAACGACGCAACCCCACCGAGTTTGGGCCCATTTGATTTGTCTTGACGAGTACTTTGATACTACATGGTAACCAGGGTCTGATGATGGAGCTGGAAGGTGGCCATAGGAACTCCGGAACGACGCAACTCCATCGAGTTTAGGCCCATTTGTTTCGTCTTGTCGAGTACTGTGATACTATATGGTAACCAGGGTCTGATGATGGAGCTGGAAGGTGGTCATAGGAACTCCGTAATTAAACGACGCAACCCGATCGAGTTTGCGCTCATTTGATTCGTTTTGACGAGCATCTTAGTTGGCGTGAATATGCAACTCCAACAGATTTGGGAAAAAGTTCGTTCCGTTTGTTATGAATGTGGATTATTATATTATTATGTCTGATTGATTAGATGGATGCCCCAATGCCAAGGTGAGCACGTGCCGAGGGCTGAATGGTATGAGAGTGTATAAACATTTCATATCGCTAACGTTGCGCCTCAGGGTACCAGGGCGAACCCTGTTGTACTGAAGCCCTTATCCCTCTACAATGGACCTCGGCAAGGATGGCATTCACATAATACAGCCTAAATCAATTCAATTTCCTGCTAAATTTAATTACGGCACAGCTGAAAGAAGAATGCTTCCGATTGTCTTGTCTTGGGCTTCAACTGTGCACAAAATGCAGGGAACTACTGTAGATCATGCTGTTATTTATCTAGGCTCTAAATTATTTGCTGCTGGTCAAGCTTATGTGGCTTTAAGCAGAGTTAAGTCTTTAGCAGGACTTCGAATCGAAGAACTTGACTGCTCCAAGTTGACTTCGAAGAAACCTTGTAATGTTGATGCATTAAAAGAAATGGATAGAATGAGAAATGTTACAAATAACTAACTTGTGATTACATAACTAATTTAAACATTAGTTTACCCTACTACAAACAAAAAAATGAAATATTTAAATACAAATAAAATACATAAACTTTAAGTGCTCAAAGCAGCACATTATTATGTGAACGTACTACGGACTACATAAGGGAAAAACGCTGCTACGCGCTACTAACTACGTCGTAGTAAATCTCGAATTAAACAAACTAAAAAGTTAAAAATAAAATTAAAGAAAAAAAACCTTTTTTAAAAACAAGCTTTTATTATTTGTTAAGAAAATGAACTAAAAAGTTAAAAATAAATTAACTCTAATTAGAAGTATAACACTTTATAAGTTCATTGTAACCTTTAACGATAATTAAGCTTCTTTGTCTACGACAAAATAATTCCATATCGTAATCATATATTTTTAACACCAAAACTTTACACCTTAATTATTAAATCTTCCCGTTTTTATTACAGTCTCAATTTTATAAATAATAAAAGCGTGTTACATTTTGATGGTATAATTAAGCTATCACAATGTAACACGCTTTTTTATTTATAAAATTGAGACTGTAATAAAAACGGGAAGATTTAATAATTAAGGTGTAAAGTTTTGGTGTTAAAAATATATGATTACGATATGGAATTATTTTGTCGTAGACAAAGAAGCTTAATTATCGTTAAAGGTTACAATGAACTTATAAAGTGTTATACTTCTAATTAGAGTTAATTTATTTTTAACTTTTTAGTTCATTTTCTTAACAAATAATAAAAGCTTGTTTTTAAAAAAGGTTTTTTTTCTTTAATTTTATTCCAATTATTGACTTCCTAAAAATGTTGCTGTCGCCTTCTTTTCCATATGAACCTGCGTCAACAGCTACAAATTTGCAGTTAGCATCAACCAAGGCCAGCATTACAATAGAAAAATAGTCTTTATAATTAAAATAAAGGGAACCACTATGCTGTGGTGCTTTTATACGAACATGCTTCCCATCTATGCTAGACACACAGTTTGGCATATTCCATTTCTCCCAGAATTCTTTCTCAATATTCTTAAAATCCTGTTCTGTTGGAGGAGGCATTGCGATTGGCATTAACTTTTGTTTAAGCAGCCTCAGAACTGTTCGTATAATTGTTGAAATATGACAATCTGATATCCGGTAGGCAAATGATAGTGATTTATATGTTTCTCCTGTTGCCAAAAATCTGAAAGATATAATATGTTAATTTATGCACTTACATTTTTTTACAGGTGATAGCTGCAAAAAACATTGGAAAAATTTAAAGGACACATATTTCCGTCAAAAACGAAAAAACAAGAGTGGAACTGGATCTGCAGCACCAAAAAACCCAAGATCCAAATTTGCATCGTACACTAAGTTATTTTCTTTTTTGGAATCAGTACCAAACGAACGACCCACTCTCAGCAGCATTGGCCACGACGATGCAATCAGTACACAAGAGTCTTCAAGCAGTCAAATGCCTACCCAAGACAGATCTCCTATACCAGAGGAATTAGATGAGCTGCCAGAAAATAACAAAACTCATGATTCACTATCACCTTCACCAGACTCACCGTCCGTCCGTCCTTCTTTTCCAAAATCTATTAAAAAACGGACAAAAAAAGAAGACATATTATCATACCTGCAGAAAAGAGAAATTGCTCGCCAGAAAACGTTAGAAAATTTAAGCAAAAAAGAGGAAGATGACGAACTGGTGTCTTTTTCGGATCATATTAAAATAGTTTTGAAAAAACTGAAACCTATACGGAAGTTACAGGCAAAAAGAGAAATATTTGATGTCCTCATGAAATACGAATTATTAGATGTTGAGTCAGATACAGAAAGTAATCGCCCTGGGACGTCACACTCATATGTATCCTCAAATAGCTCAGGTCACTGTGTTATACCTGAGCAACAGGAACTGCCAGTTAATTCCACTCTGACTCAATATACTCTGGTATCTAATCTACCTGTCTATTCACCTGTATCGCAAGAAACCATGGAAGAAGCAGAACCAACTGACTTATCTCTCATACAATTTCATGGGGCTTACCTCGATCAATAAATAAAAATAAATTACATAAAATAAACATACTTACCTTAAAGTTAAAAAGAGTTTTTCTTCTGAATTAATACATTCCCGTGTCGTTTTTGGCTGAAGTTCATCATTTAGTACTCTTAAAATGAATTTGAATTGTCTTTTATTAAAACGACAAAAGTCCCTGAACATTTCATCGTCCGAATTCAAGTGCTTTTGGATTAAAATTTTATAGTAACCCTCTTCATTTCTACATTCAAAAATCGAGTTAGTAGAGGCTCTTTCCAAACTGAGGTAGTATTGAAGTAGAAGATCATCATCTTCCTCCTCTTCTTTAATCAATTCCAGTAGATCCATGACAAATGATTTGATTTCACGAGAGCTAGCGATCAGCTCAGGGTAACGCAAGCGTCTGACGTACGTGTCGCGAGCATCGAAAGTCATACGAGGCGTCACTGACGCAGCGTCTCCAACGCGGAGTCACTCACGCTATAGACGCCGCGTCTGTGACGCCTGGCTCCAAAGCCTACCTTAACCGACACTTTGCTGACGCGGTGACGTCGTCGTCGCCGTCTCGTCGAGCCGTGCATTCTTTTCACTTTTTATGCGTTATTATTTCGCTAAATATTTCCATCTTTTAGTTTTTTCATACTTATATTTATCCATTATTCTGATGCAATTTGATTCTTTGCTTACTTGTTTTTGCAATTCCTTTTGTTACATGTTTTATTCACTGTTTCCGCTTCTTTCGGCCTTACAGTACCTTTTCTTGTTTCTTTATTCTCTTTTTTTATATCTATTTTTTTTTTTAATGGAAATTATTCCGTATACAATTTGTCAACCAATTCCACCCCTTATTTTACGTAACGATCAACTCGTCGACTTCGTCGTGCTTTGCTGCGTTATCGATGGGGAGCTTTACTACGAGGCGGGTCCGTGGATGGCCTTCTCGGGCTTCCGGAATCCGGTGTTCCTTGTGGAGTCCTGTCCACGACTCGGGACTACGGCTTCCTAATCAACTTCGGGCCAGGAGGCATCGCCATGTACCTGACGCTCGAAGGACTTCACCACGCCTTCGTATGTCACGAGTTGCTTGTGGCCTTGGACTTTGACGTTCCGGACGACGCTGCTGCTGCTCCTGCTGAGTAACTGGCGTCGTCGGCGTGGGGTCGGTGTATTTTTTTTTTTTTTATAAATATATCATATTTTTATAACTGTCTTTATTTTTCCTCACTTCCTTAACACTCCTCTGTATTTTATTCTTCACGAATCACTTTTTCAATGTCTCTGTGTCGTGGCATTTTCTTTTTAGTCCGTTTTATTTTCACTTTTTTTTATTAGGTTCCTTTTACTAGGTGCACGAAGATTTATTTAATTTAACTCAATTTATTATTATTATCTCCATGCCACCCAGCACTGCCATAAGGCAGCACTGGCAAGGGTCGCCATGCAATATAAGCATATTGTGCTCTATGTTGTTGGGCTGCTTATTCGAGGAGAACTGCACTACGCAACTGCAATACGCTTCAAGTGGTGGGTGCGCGTGCGTCACACCACTACAATGAGCCACAACCAAGTACTTCTCGTGCTGAACAGTCACGTGAAAATTTTATCATCAAAGCCTCGTTACCTCATCAAAATAAAGGGTGCTGTCTGTGACAGAAAGTAAATGCAAATCCACATTTATTACCGTACATCTACATTCCGCAAATGAGAGCGAAATTTCTTATAGATACAGGTAGCAGCCGCTCATTCATAAGTAACATATTAGCGAATAAATATTTTATGGATCATAAAAAATATGAATTATTTAATATCATTAGCACGCATGGTATTTAGCACACATAATGAAGTAATCGAAATTCCGGTTTTTTAAATATTTAATATTCGCAAAAATCATAAATTTTATGTTTACGACATTAACGACACTTATGATGGCTCACTTGGTATAGATTTATTTAAGAATTTAAATGCAATAATTGATATACAACGACAAAAACTTGTCACCCCAATCGTAGAAATACCTATAAAATATTCATCTACCAATTCACAAAAAAATGAGTCACAAACATACTTGACTACAATAACCTTGCAACCGCGCACAGAACAAAAGGTTTTATTACCTACTGTTCTTAGTAATGGCACTGGAGTTCTTAACTTCAAGGAATTTTCCAATGGAGTTCGAATGCCGGCAGCCTTAGTAACATGCGTGAACAACTATGCATTAACTGTAATCCAAAATGCAACAGATCTTGAAATCGAAATTAATATCACTGATCCATTCGATACGGAATTAATTGAAGATTTTAATCAATCCACTAATAACATAATACAATTAAACTATTTAACGGAAAATGAGGAAATTTTAACACAGAACTTAAATAAATTCAGAACCGAGCATATGAGTGAGGAAGAAAAACGTGCTATTTATGACATTTGTTATAAATATAAAGATTTATTCTATTGCACAGATATTCCGCTCACTTTTACACATGAGATAAAACATTGTATAAGAACTAAAAATGAGGATCCTATATACATAAAACCATATAGACAACCACCGTCTTAACACCAAGAAATTAAAACCCAAATTGAGAAACTATTAAAGGTTACCATAAAAAAAACAAGTTTTTCACCTTGGAGTGCCCCAATACACTTAGTACCAAAAAAAATGGATGCAAGTAATGAAAAAAAATACAGGATGGTCGTCGATTATCGCAAATTAAACGAAGTAACTATGGACGATGAATACCCGTTATCAAACATAAATGATATTTTCGATAAACTAGGAAACAGTATGTACTTCACCACCTTGGATTTAGCCTCAGGATATCATCAAATAAAAGTGGACGAAAGAGATCGACCCAAAACCGCCTTTAGTACACAGTATGGACGTTATGAGTTTCTTCGAATGCCTTTTGGTTTGAAAACAGCTACAGCAACTTTTCAGAGAGCTATGGACAACATTCTTAGAGGTCTTCAGGGAACCCATTGTCTAGTCTACTTAGACGATGTGATTATTTTTTCTACCACACTATCTGAACATATTAAAAAGTTAACAACCATATTTGAAACACTAAGAAATGCCAATTTGAAAATACAGTTGGATAAATCGGAATTCCTTAGAAAAGAAGTCCTGTACCTAGGACATACAATAACCAAGGAAGGATTGAAACCAAATGAAGATAAAATTAAAGCAATCCTTAACTACCCAATTCCGAGAAAAACAAAAGACATCAAATCTTTCCTAGGTCTCATAGGGTACTACCGCAAATTCATAAAAGATTTCGCGAATATAACGAAACCATTAACTTCATTATTGAAAAAGAATATAAAATTTAGAATGACAGAAGAAGCCATTAATTCATTTAATAATTGTAAACAAATTCTGACAAGCGCACCATTATTACTACAGTACCCCGATTTTAACAAAAAAAAAATTTTTACAACCGATGCATCTAATTATGCATTAGGCGCTGTCCTCTCACAAGGTTCTATAGGGAATGATAAATCCATTGCATATGCGAGCAGAACACTTAATGACGCTGAACAGAAATATAGCACGACTGTAAAATATTGCAGACCATACCTATATGGAAGAAAGTTCATAGTCTACACAGACCACAGACCTCTGTCCTGGCTATACTCATTAAAAGAACCTAACAGCAAATTGACTCGATGACGTCTTCGACTCCAAGAATACGACTTCGAGGTAATTTATAAAAAAGGTTCTCAAAACGCAAATGCAGATGCACTTTCCCGCATTGAACTAAATATTATAAATACTGATATACCTACAACTTCAAATGAAGAAAATTCAATTACTGATTCTTTTGAAATTATGTCAGAATTAACAATGACAGCTACAAAAATTGACGAAATCGATCATGAAGAATTTGAGCTAGATAATGAAATCAATAAAATACCAATCCTCGATGAAGCAATCGATAACAAAACAAATCAAATTATAGTCAATCACTGGTACCGAGATGAAACAAGAATTAAAGATAACTCACAAAACAAAAGAAAAATCATTGAAATTTTTCTACCATTAAATCCAAATTTAATCAAAAAATTTTTAAAGGAAAACATTAATCCAAAATATAAAACTTTTATATATTTCGAAAATAAAGATTTAAAACTGATGTTTCATGAAATAATACATGAGTTATTTGACGAAACAACTCAAATAATCGAATGTACGAAACGTATAACGGTTATCGATGATGAAGAAGCCCAGAAAGACATAATTCTTAAATACCATCAAGGCAAAAATAGCCATAGAGGAATTATTGAAACCCTGAATAGATTAAAACGCAACTATTACTTTCCAAAAATGAAAGAAATTATCTCTGTCATAATAAACAGCTGTGATCTTTGCAAACGTATGAAATATGATAGAAAACCTATCAAACCAGTAATTCAATTGACACAAACTCAAGAAAAACCCTTTCAGGATTTTTTTATAGATCTTTTTAAGATTGACGGAATTTTATACTTGACACTTATAGATGCCTTTAGCAAACTAGGTTGCAATATTATCAGAGGGTGCCCAGGAGTAATGAAAGAAACGTACACAAGTTGATAGTTAGAAGTATAATGTTAGACTGAACGGTACAGAGAGAGATATACTAATATATGTAATTGCTTAAATACTAATTTATTGCTAACACAAGCAATACGCTTCAAGTGGTGGGTGCGCGTGCGTCACACCACTACAACTCCCGCGAAAAGTCCCTTTCACCCCTGGGGTGCTAGAAAAAAAAAATGTGAGGCGTATTACTTGGTTTCATAAAATTAAAACTTAACGAACATTTTTTTAAAATTGTATCTAAAATTAAATATACCTACTTTATGTATAAAAATATAAAATTATTGATTAATTAAACTGTCAAATCCTTGAGATGTTTCAAAATCCTTGTGTTTTAAAATAAACTGTCAAATCCTTATGATGTTTCTAAATCCTTGTGTTTTTAAATTGTTAATTCGTCTTATCTACCTGGGCTGATTGATAACTGGCCGAAACGACGAACTTAAAAAAATGATACGCAAAAAAAAATATTACATTATATTTTGGCATCTTTTTGAAAATAGAACGCCAAATTTGAATTTAATCGAACTGGTGGAATTTGTTTGATAGGACGTAGAACTTTCTCTGTCGTAAATTTTCTTAACAATGGAAAGAAACGAAATTCGTGCGGTGATAAAGTTTTACGTTTTAAAACAGAAAACAGCAACCCAGATTAAAACCAAGCTAGACAGTATTTTAGGTAATTCTGCTCCTGCATTGAGTACAATTCACACCTGGGTAACTGATTTTAAACGTGGAAGACAGAGCTGCGAAGACGCCCACAGGTCTGGCCGTCCAAATGAAGTCACGAATCCGGACATGATAAAAAAAATTCACAAAATTGTATTGAATGATCGGCGCTTGAAGTTGCGAGAGATAGCAGAGATGGTGAGCATTTCATCTGAACGCGTTTATAATATTTTGCACCAACATTTGGGAATGAAAAAGCTTTGCGCGCGATGGGTGCCGCGTTTGCTCACTGTTGACCAAAAGCAACGTCGAGTGGACGATTCATCGGAGTGTTTGGCGCTATTTAACCGAGATCCTAACGAGTTTTCGCGGCGTTATGTAACAGTCGATGAAACCTGGATACATCATTATACTCCCGAGACAAAAGAACAATCTAAGCAGTGGACTGAGAGCGGAAGACCTGCGCCGAAGAAAGCAAAAACGGTTTTGTCGGCCGGCAAAGTGATGGCGACTGTTTTTTGGGATGCTCGAGGGATTATTTTAGTGGATTATCTGCAAAAAGGAAAAACAATAAATGGAGAGTACTACGCAAGCTTGCTGCAAAAATTAAGTGAAGAAATACAGAAAAAACGACCACATTTGGCCAAGAAAAAAGTTTTGTTCCACCATGACAACGCACCTGCACACACGTCAATGGTTGCAGTCGCCAAACTCCATGAATTGCGGTTCGAATTGCTACCGCATCCACCCTATTCCTCGGATCTGGCCCCGTGTGACTTCCACTTATTCCCAAACCTGAAGAAATGGTTAGGTGGCCAGAGATTTTCATCAAATGAAGAAGTCATTGTTGCCGTGGACGAGTATTTTGAGGGGTTGGAGAAAACATTTTATGAAACTGGTGTAACGGCATTGGAGAAGCGCTGGACTAAATGCATCGAGGTAGAAGGAAACTACGTTGAGAAATAAATTTATTTTAAATAGATTTTTAAAGTTTTTCTTTGTCGTTTCGGAAACTTATCAATCAGCCCTCGTATATATTTTCCATTTTAAGCATATTGTGCTCTATGTTGTTGGGCTGCGTCGTGTGCGCATTCATACCCTTTCTGTCTGAAATCCTTTTTTTTTTTAAACCTTCTTGGTACCAAACATTCTCACGGAGGAACGTAGTTCGCACTATGATCGGATAGAGTGGCTGACTCTCATTTCTGAGGTACTTTTTTTTTAAACCAAATCTTCATACCAAAGTAGTTATTTTCCTAGTTGGTCTTCAATACCTTATTAATGGTATCTATAGGTAGGTATGTATCCTGCTACCTTTTATTATTTTTCAAGTTTCGCAACACATCCGGTTGCTACTTCGAATGCAAGCGTAAGTTGCTGATTCGGCGTAAACTTCAAGTCGCGCGTGTCGTGTAACGCGGTCAATAAACTGCCATGCGCGGCGTAATGGTCAATACCACCGCGTGGTCTTGGGTTCGAGTCTTCGTAACCCTCACAAATCATCTGGATTTTTCACTGCTTTCGGTTGATCAGACCTTAGTAGTATTTTCTTGATAATTTGCGTCATATGAATAATAAAATTTTCAGCTTCATGAGTTTCAAATCCATATCTGCAGTATGTTGTTGTTGTCCTTTGAAACTGCCTTCTTTTATTATAATTATTTATCAAACTTGCATTATTTTGTCATGAAACATTTTCGAGTTTTATTCACTCGTGTTCTACTTTTCATAAATTACACTATTCCATTGCACAAGTCGTGTCGATAACCGACAATTTGCTGACGCGGTGACGTCGTCGTCGCCGTCTCGTCGAGCCGTGCATTCTTTTCACTTTTTATGCGTTATTATTTCGCTAAATATTTCCATCTTTTAGTTTTTTCTTACTTATATTTATCCATCATTCTGATGCAATTTGATTCTTTGCTTACTTATTTTTGTAATTCCTTTTGTTACATGTTTTATTCACTGTTTCCGCTTCTTTCGGCCTTACAGTACCTTTTCTTGTGTCTTTATTCTCTTGTTATCTATCTATTTTTTGAAATGGAAATTATTCCGTGTGCAATTTGTCTACCAATTTCACCCCTTATATTGCAAAACGATCAACTCGTCGACTTCGTCGTGCATTGCTGCGTGATCAATGGGGAGCTCTACTACGAGGCGGGTCCATGGATGGCCTTCTCGGGCTTCCGTAATCCGGTGTTCCTGCTGGAGTACCTGTCCACGACACGGGATTACGGCTTCCTCATCAACTTCGGGCCCGGAGGCGTCGCCATGTACCTGACGCTGGAAGGACTACACCACGCCTACGTATGTCACGAACTCATGGTGTTATTTGACTTTAACGACGACAGGGTTCCTGCTGGTTGATAGCCATCGATGTCTGTTTTTCTTTTAAATATATTTTCTTTTTATACATTTGCCTTCTTCTTTTTTTTTTTTCATTTCCCAAACACTCCTCTGTATTTTATTCTTCACGAATCACTTTTTCAATGTCTCTGTGTCGTGGCATTTTTTTTAGTCCGTTTATTTTCACTTTTTATTAGGTTCCTTTACTAGGTGCACGAAGATTTATTTAATTTAACTCAATTTACTATTAAAATCTCCATGCCATCCAGCACTGTCATAAGGCAGTACTGGCAAGGGTCGCCATGCAATATTTGCAGAGAGACTCACACTTCAAGGTCAAGCAAGCAAAATCCAGAACAAATCAACTCCTGAAGTAATCAAAGCATTATTAAAATATTTTGTATTCTATGGAGTACCATTAAAAATTAGCTGTGATCCAGGTTCAGAGTTTAACAATAACTTAATGAAAGACTTACTAAGTTTGCATAAAATAGACCTTCATATTGGAACTCCCAATAATCCAAAATCAATGGGACTCATTGAACGATTCCACAGTACTATTATAGAAATTTACAGACTAGTTAAATATGAGCAAAAACCAATAGACATAATGGACATCATGTCTTACGTTCTAATTGCTTATAATAATACAATACATTCCTTAACAGGATTCACCCCATTGGAAGTACTATTTGGACATTCTGATTCAAGAAATATATTTGATATTAACTACAATCAGTAATATATGCAACAATTAGTAAAAGATCATTCAAAAAAGACAATGTTTTTATATAAATATATAACAAATAAAACGTTAAAATCAAAAATTAAAACTAGATCGCGATTTGAACCAGAACAATTAGCTTCAACTAGCGATAATTTCGAAATAGGAAATACGATTTACACAAAAAAAGTGAATAAACGAATTGCAAAAGATCAACCGAGATTCGATAAGGCAATTATAACTGACCAACTTATACGAAACGTAGCACCTATTATAATTAACAACAGAGATACAACAGTACCCCTGTCTAACATAAAATGACCAACAAAGTAATTACTTTTCGATACCTTTAACTATCATTAAAATTATATATGAGTATATGATTTTTATATAACTTGCCAATAAAAAAAAAAAGACGTTAAAATTTAATAAAGACAGTATAAATTGAAAATCAACCCTTTGCGTTAGCAAGCTGTGAACTGCTTAATGATTTTCATTATATTATATTTATAAAAGTTCTCGAAATAGAACATTCGCAAATGGTAAATCTGACAATAATGAAAATAATGACAAAATTATAATATGAAAATAAAAAGTTTAAATAAACTAAAGCATCAACATGCTTTGAACAAAAGTTTAAATAAACTAAAGCATCAACATGCTTTGAACAAAAGTTTAAATAAACTAAAGCATCAACATGCTTTGAACAAAAGTTTAAATAAACTAAAAGCCTCAACATGCTTTGAACTGTTAAGACAATGTACAAATAAAAAGTTTTTAAATAAACTAAAAAGCCTCAACTTACTTTGAACTGTTAATACTTACAAATAACCTGGCCAGGCTTAATCCTTAAGAATGCTAAAGAATCCTAAGAACCCTTTAGAAGTACTTCATAAGTTTAGCATAGCATATTAATAGCATAATTAATGTGTTAAATATAGCATATCATGCTCATGCATATTGTTTTAAAACTTAGTTAAAAATAATAAAAGTTAAGTTTATTATTTAGAAAAAAAAACGTATATTATAAATTACATAATAGAGTTTTAAATTTATAATACTAATGACTGTATCCTTTCCTTCCTTTCCCATCCACAAGCATGAAAGACAAAATACCACCATTGAACACTGAACACGCTAAAGAAGCACAGAGAAACTTAAGGAATTATATCTTTGAGCAATACTTCGTCAAAATCTGGACTATGAATATAAAAGATGTGATGGTAGTATTGTCGATGAAATATAACCTAACAGATACTACGAAGCCATTACAGCTACAACAGTACTACGATAGTGCTACGAAAAGCGCTACGTTAGCCTGCGAGCTACGAGATAGCGCCGTAAAACGACGTTATGCTACGACACGGTCTGCAAGTGAAGTGTATAACAGTGCTAGTGCAAATAAAGGCATTATAGTGATACGTGTTTTAACTCTGAAGTGTTCATGAACTGGATTAACGTTATTCATAGAATTAGAAACATTAATAATTCTAAATATAGTTTAAAGATAATTGTGTTTTAAATAATTTTAATTCTGTATAACTATTTGTATAATCAAATAATTTTAGTAACAAATTTTGTGAAATAAATTCACTACAAAAAAAAAAAATCTTCTTTATGGTATGGCGAGCAAGTATCGTAAAATTACTTTCGATATTATTTCTTTAATTTCAAAAGTAATTTCACTCTTAAGGAGGGAGGAGTTACGTGATACACGTGTCCACGGTTAAGTCACGTAGCCTCTTGCTGTTCTATTGAATTTAGAGATCGTAGAAATCATTATTTCCATATTCAAAGGATTGCAACCTTGTAGCCGTAATGCCTTCCTTGAAAATGATATGCAAGCCGCTATAAAGAATATATTTTATTACTTTAGTTTTACGACCGTTTGTTCTTATTAGAAACCAGTTCTTACGAAATGATTAGTCAAGCCTCATAACGTCAGGACTAGTATATATATATGACCTGGCGGATCCTAATACTTATTCTACTGAGAGCATTCGGTCTTGCCACAACTCTCTCTCTGTCAGTGAGCCCTCAGCTAAACTGTAACTCTGATATTAATAAGTTAAATAAATAATATTTAAGTCCTAGAATCAGTTTTTACTTTGAGTGGTTCCTGAGCCGATCCTGAAACAGCAAAATCCCTTCTCGAGGCATCTCGCAGAGCAACAGGCCACACGACTGCAACAACACTTAAACATTACTAGCTAGTTGGTCTAAGAGGTCGGTGTTATCCACTGTTGCTAGGACTTTTGACCCGAACGGGTGGATCAGTCCTGTGATCTTTTGGGCGAAGTGCTTTTTGCAGAAGTTGTGGGCTGCTAATTTGTCTTGGGATGAGCCGCTCACCGGAGATTTGCTTCTGGAGTGGTCAGAATTTGTGGCCACTTTGCCGGAAATCAATAAGATTTTGTTGCCTAGGCGATTTTTGCCTACTGGGAAATACACGGCAAGCCTTCATGGCTTTTGTGACGCCTCCGAGAAAGGATATGCCACTGTTGTATAATCTACGAACGATAGATGCGGAAGGAAACGTCATGGTCTCTCCTATTGTAGCCAAGAGTAAAGTTGCACCTATTAGGACACTTATGACTATTCCTAAATTGGAATTGTCTGGTGCTACTCTCTTGACTCGGTTATTGAACTATGTCGTTTCCACTCTAGGTAGATCGGTGGACTTTTCGGAAATTTTTGCTTGGACTGATAGCCAGATTGTCTTGTGTTGGCTACGATCATCGGTCCACACTCCACACTTTAGAAGTTTTTGTGGCGAACCGTGTATCTATTATTCAGTCGTCTGAGGCTAAATTGATTTGGCGTCACGTGCCCGGTAATTTGAATCCCGCGGATTGCGCATCACGTGGTTGCATGCCTCCACAAATTTTAGATCATCCTTTGTGGTGGAGACCTAACTGGCTCCACGGAGATAGTACTACTTGGCCAACGGGTTCGCTGCCGTCTGTCTCACCTGTGCTAGGCTTTATTGGGCTACCTGTGGTCGACAAGGAGCGCCCATTCGATCCTGATGTTCTGCTGAACAAATATAGTTATCTTGACAAGCTCTTGAACATCACAGTCTGGATAAGGCGTTGGCGTTATAACGTCAAACATCGCGATGCCAGACGATTTTTACCGTTCCCTACTCCAAGAGAGCGTCAAGAGGCTCTCATTGGTTGGATTCGTGTTGTACAATCCGAGAGCTTCTCCGCAAAAATTAAAATCTTGAAAGACGACCGCTTAAAGCTGAAAGGCGCCGTGGTGCACGGCTGTGATCTTTGCAAACGTATGAAATATGATAGAAAACCTATCAAACGGGTAATTCAATTGACACAAACTCAAGAAAAACTATTTTAGGAAATTTTTATAGATCTTTTTAAGATTGACGGAATTTTATACTTGACACTTATCACGGAGACAAATACAAAGAGGAGGTGCCACAAGCAACGTAGGCCCGTCTCATAGCGTTCTAAGTACTCTTACTACTAGCTATTAACCACCAGGCGTCGCTTCTGTCAGTGTTACTTTTTGATTTTATGGATACGACACGAATATGACTTGGTTTGATTACAACAATTTTAATTGAAATTAGTCACGCAAAAATTATGTGCTGTATTGTATCGTGCAACAGTACGAGTAATACAACTATTTCTAACGAAAAAAGACATAATTCCACTCGTATGTATTTTTTTAATGCAATTTTTAATGCTCGTAATTTATTCCTTCGAGAAAGTTCGGCGGTAGCAACGCCATCTATAGAATAACTTCTTGACTGTAGAAGGTTATATGACCTGTTTCATTCATTCTTATTCATTCATGTATTTTGTATAGTAAGCTCTGGGTGGCCAGATATGGAATCTAAAAAAATATATTTATTTGTATAAAATATTTATTTTTGTAGCATACAATTAAATAATACAGATAATATTGATGAACTTACTCAATATTTATAATTTAATACATGACATCAAAATATCACATTTTGGGCAAGGATGTTTCCTTATCTTGGTAGTAAGTAAGTGATGATGTTAAAGGATTTACGTGAAATCCCGAGTCAAAATTGAACAGATCTTTTTATGTCTTATAGTTTCAGAGTTACCCATACTGACCCATCTAAATGGGCCATCCTGTATATCACAATTGCTCATATAAGGTAATCTTACAATAAAAACGACTACATAATACAAAAAAGAAGAGAGAGATCAATTTTTTAAAAATGGTCCGAATTTTTTGTTTTTTCACTTGCCTGGCAACATTATACAGCGTAACGAACTAACGAACAGAACCATCTTGTGTGTAATAGCAAAATTAGGTACTACGGTTCATTAGTTTCTAGCTGCAAAGCTAGTTTTGCTATTGACCGCTAGATGGTTAGCAGAACTTCATCTCCCCGCACCCCCTCCCAATGGCGACCCCCGCTATCATATAGAAAACGTCTTAGGGCAGCTCCTCTTTGTATTTGTCTCCGTGACACTTATAGATGCCTTTAGCAAACTTTGTTAAAAGTTAACAATATTCAAAATTTTGTATGACGGAAAATCATAAAATTTGTAACAACACAACAAAATAAACAAATTTTATAAATGGCTGGGACCTACGAATACGGTTTTGCGTGATTGGGGCCCATATTCCTCCTCACCCATCACAATTTTTTATATCTACATATTTATTATTTTAGAGATTATCATAATGAAGTTAAATGCTTAAGTTTCAATGCCATTTCTTTATATCTTTTACTTGATATATAAATTTATTATTTCTTTAGGCTAATAAAAGGAAAACTTACTAAAATACTAATTTAAAACTCTTCCAGTACTCATGATAGGTTAAATATAATTCACGTTTGGTAGGAGGATCTAGGGTCAATATAGTTCTCACTAAAAGAATTTAGGTTACTAACGAGCGGTTCACAACATAGTGTCTTTTCTTTACCACTAGACGAATCACTGGCCAAATTAACGTTCAGATAAATTAGGGTGCGGTTTAAGGCGCTACGCCGAAAAAAAAATGTTGCGCAAGAGGTGTGTCTAAGGTAGACGGCGCGGGCAGCGCCCCTCGTCGTCCAGCCGCTCCCCGCGCCGCCCCGCACAGACCCCGCTCTAAAACATCGAGGCGGGTCTATGACCTCTGCGACAATGATAAAATATTATATTTGTTTAATTTGATGTAATCGCGCAAAGTATATTACTATGTATGATTCGCTCTTTGAGTATATATTTTTTATTTTATTTTAATTGGTCTTTAGTGTAGTAATGATTATAATTTCACCTAAAAATAAAAGATTTAGTATTTCAAGATTCCAGACATTTTGACATTGTAATAGTAAGTATAATTTGAATTACTATAATACGGTCCGCCCGCGGGTACGCTCGCGTTGTGTAAGATTTTCCCGTGGGAATAAGCTTTTTCCCGTAAAAAGTATCCTATGTAAGTGTCCTATGTGTTCCAGGGTATAAACTAACTTTATTTCAAATTTTTTTCATACCAATCCGTTCAGTAGTTGTTGTCTTCCAGTATCTTCACTTCAAAATTATATAGGGGACAAGGGGAAAATAATTCCCGTTGTCACCACTTTAATTTATTTATAAAATACCTACAGATTTTCGAGTATTTTTATTCCATTGTTTCCAAACTGAAGTCAATTTATTAATTGGATGCAAAAAAAGAAAAATGTGATGTTTATTTACGATTTACAATACGATCGATACGTATCTACTTATTTCTGATACGATCAATATTGTGAATGTTTCCGGAAATACATAATGTTTTCATCGTGTCTATTTTTTTCTTTGATTAAACAAGATGATCACTATAAATGTCTTTATAATATTTTTATCACACACACGTCACTTCAACACATCAATTATTTTTTTCTTTCACTGTCATTATGATGAGTAATTGATACCAAAGAAATCTTATATCAAATATTTGGTTCAAATCAAGAGCAAAAGTTTCTGTTTTGTCAATAAAATTGGGTATGCAAAGTTTTAAAAAAAGTATGCTAAATGCAAAACCATTTCGAGATATAAGGTTGGTTTCTAAATATATTTTGCATTTTTTTTTGCTCAAAATACTACACGGTTGTTTATTTTTTTATAAAATCGTTTAATTTCCAAGTGCCCTCCAAAAAGTAACCTGTAGCCGTGCCATCCATGGTAGCTTTGACGTCGAAAAATGATTCATAAAAATCTTAATTTGAATAAAATATTTTTATTTGATTTGATATACGAATACGGCTGATTCTCTGCCTTGACAAACGAGATATATAAAAAAATTACACAAATGTCAAACTTCATCTTTGAATATGGCACAGAATCTTGCGCCACGTGTAAAGCTTGATCTGCTATTTAAATATATTTAATTGTAAAACTTTTACTTTAATATTATATCAGACTGCCCACGCCGCGAAATTTTATTGATAAAGCATCGACTATTTGTGTTTACCATTGAAATTATTGGGGCGCTTGGTCTGGCATCACTAAAACACATTTGATGACATACGATGACAGCTAAATTCATACCTACATTTTTTGCTTGTCACTAGGCAAAAAATGTATTTTATTCAGCTAACTGTAGTGTATGTATGACTCACTTCAACCACATCTAGATAGATATAATTTAGCATCTAAGTAGCTTGTAGTCAGTAGCGTGACCACCATACAAGCCAAAAAGCCCGGCATGCCCTAACGTAATAATGCGGATATCGAACGAAAGTCCAAAAAAACAATTAAATTTTCGAGCCAGTTTTCATTCGAAACTTGCAAAATCAATCGCGCGCTCGCTCGCCAACATTAACCCTATTCCAGGCGACACACACTACAAACCAACGAGTCGCGTTCGTGTCGACACGAAACGCGTCTCGGGATTGCTCGGTAGCTCGGACCGCCGCGCCGCCATCTCACTCCGACCCGTGGGCTTTTATGGGGCATGCTTTTGCGTCTCTTTTACTCTTACGCAATCTTATGGAGATCTGTGACGTCGTTGTGTTATGAACTTTTTTTAACAATATTGAAAATAGTACTAGATTTTGGGAAAAATTAAGCCGGGCTTGCGCATGAAACCAGGCTTCCGCATTTGAATGTAGTGGTAAATTGAGTAATGATGCAAAGCTATGTTCGGGACGGTTACGTTGCATTCTTCTGTTGTTGACAGTTGTTGTTTGAGCGGGTGATAATTGGTGCAATTTCTATTTTCTTGTTAAAAAATTTAGTTTTGTGTAGGATTTGCGTTTAAAATGAGTGTAGATCTGGGTGATATTGTTCCGTGTAGTGATTTGAAGTGTGTGCAAAGTTTAACAAGCGGGAGAAGGGTAAAGTCATTGACCTTACCCGATAAAGAGCAGCTTATTTCTTCGCCAAAACCAACACCAGATTTGTTGATTTCTCAGTCAAGTAAGTCTCATAAAAGACAATTTAATAGATCTGTGTACAAAACTCATTGGGTAGCTGGATGCTCGCATTCCAATAAGTTATATTGTTGGTGTTGCATATTCTTTTCCAACGAGAAAAATGCATGGAATACGTTTAGTTTATTACGTTTATTTAAATAACATATCTAATGCCTTAAAAGGCACCAAAACACATGAACACTGTTATTTCTTTTTGTAATTTTGGTAAACAGCGTATAGAAGCTTCTTTATCTCTCGTCAGTTACCTATCTGACGAAATCTCAAAACATAACTCGCGCGTCGACCACAATCGTAGTGTTTTTCAGAGATTAGTAGATATTGTTTGTCATTTAGCACAACAAGAACTGCCTTTCAGAGGGCATGATGAGACCATAACTTAATTAAATAAAGGAAATTTCTTAGAATTAGTATCTTTGCTTTCGAAATACGATCTCGTCTTGGAAAAACATATGCAATACCAAAATAGCGGCAAACCGGGGCCAAGTTATTTATCTAACAAAATTCAAAATGATGTTATTCATTCAGTAGTATTATTCATTCCTACGAAAATATATCATCGGCATGCCCTACCATTAGACCCTAGGCACGCCACTGCTTGTAGTCAATACGTTTGTCTGACGCACAACACGTCTTTCATTCTGACACGCTCCTGTGTCTCCATACCTCATGCATGGTGACCCTGCCAACACTGCCTAGTATGGACAGTCCTGTGCATCGCGATTCGCTACTGATAAAAATATAACGTGTTCGTTCGTAAAAATTGTAATAATGTGTTAAAACGAGGATCTGATAGGATGATGTTTACGTGCTAAAAGTGGGTCTTTTTAGATGGGTGTAGAGTTCTTGAGGAAGCTGCGGCGACTCTTGAGACGGGCAAGAGGAGGGTTGTGCCGTAAAGGAGGTGCCTGCTGTCTTGAGACTGTTTCGCTCTTTCAATATCGCAAGCGATCTCACGTCTCACGCTGGGTGGAACAATTCCTGCCATGGAGTAAAGCTTTCTCAGTTGTGTCGGTTTCAGGGTGCCCGTGACTATACGTCATGATTCGTGGAGAGCCGTGTCCACATTTCTCGCATGGGCTAAACAAGCCCAAACTGGGCTCGAATATTCGCCTGCTATGTAAGCGAGAGCAAGACAACTCGTTCGAAGAACGCGTGCGCTGGCTCCCCAGCGGGTAGTGGTAAGGCGTCTCAGGATGTTGTTCCGGGCACCAACTTTACTCTTAAGCTTGCAGCAGTTCTCTCTTTATGTCAGAGATCGATCCCACGTGACACCTTAGTACCGTCAAAAAATGTTTTTAAACTTTCATACAAATTAACTCGATCAGCTGATCACCTTGTTTGAAAAAAATACGAGTTTAAAAAAGTTTTGGAACGAAAGTTGTTCAGTTTCATGGGCCGATTATTACCACACGAGAGGTTTTACGTTATTTTGCTAAGACGTTGACATGTTGTAGTTTTGATTTGTCACGGCAAAGCTAACGATATCTCTTTAGAAATTCATCAAGTATTTTAGAATTTCTAAAGTGTGACAATATTTCCTTATATTTATTAGAGGTTCTATTTTGTCATAAAAACTAAGATTCTTGGTTATTTTTTTATTTTTAACATTGCCTCATTGTTTCCTTGGCAAAATAGTGCTCGTAACCGAGTTTCATCAAACCCATTAACTCATAGAAAAAAAAATTGTTGTTTTCTTAATGGAATAGTCCACTAACCCAAGTTTTATCGTAATCAGAGCACTAACAAAATAATAAACTGTCAGTTAAAAAATATATGAGTTCATTTTGTTCAATATTATAATAATTTTTTTATAAATAATTATTACTCATCCAAAATCTCATTTGAATAAAAATACTCGTAAATCAGTCATTCATTTTATAATTATAATTTGTAACGTGGAAGAACGGAAATATTTATTCCCACTGTCCCCTGTGTTTTTTTCGAGTGAACATACTGGGGGACAGCGGGAAAAATCCTTAGTTGTTCCCCCGTGAGGGATATAACCCTTTGACTGGAAATAAGACTTGGCCCCGCACACACTTGGCTGGTTTTTTGTAAGCTAGGTATAGGCTATAAAATTACGTAACGAGTATGCAAACTTTACTTTTGAATCAATAAATAAATTTATATCTTACCTACCTAATACAATAAAAATAATTCAAAAAAACCGCATTTGGTTGAAGAATAGCTACCTAACTATTCCTCTCGCGCCTGCTTGTGTTGTACTAGAAAAATAAAATGATCGACATCTGTAACTAGGTAGTATAATAATAACATCTAATTTGAAAAAAAAAATGTATACCTTGATGTGCCGTCCACTGTACATACACATATACCCTTTGCGTAGTGTACTCGTATTTAATAATACGAACACTAATGTGTCGACTTACTATCTTAGTATCACTTGACTTAGTATCACAAACTTGACTAAACCTTACTAAGTATACAAGCAGCAGGTATGGACCCAACCTATATTTATTTAATTAAAAATAGATTTAGAAATATTGTCAATGTAACGGATCGGACGGACGGATGTGACGGACCTACTCATAGTACGTCTTCTCCAAATAAAATTATTTCGTGAGCCGGGCGGCTTGGAGAGCCACCGAGCGCACATCCGTCGTCGGCAAAGATCATGGGCGACTGAGCTCAAAAAAGGAAAGTGATGACGCTAAGCTTCTCCGCACGTGTTTAACAGAGAAAGAAATAATGTTCGCGCGCTCCAAGTAAATGGCGTAAGTGCCAAATTTACTTTCTCAGTTTATGTAAAAAGTACTAATTTGATTTGTATATTGCTTGAGAAAAACATAAAGCAGTCGGAGACCTATCTTGTAACTAAATTTCGGCGACCAATAAATTACCATTTACCTCTCAGATTCAAATAACGAGAATCGAAGACGCTGCTTTGGATAACATTTGTATCGAGAAGATTTTTACCAAACATGTTTTGGCCTTAGTGTAAGCGTAGATAATAGAGTCCAATAACATATTTTAGAAAATCAATACATTTACTGACGTAGATAATGAGATCTGATTCAACAAAAATCTTGAAAATTCCCGGACTAGCCCCTTAAGTTTCCGTTTACTTCTTATTACTAGAGTTTTTATTTTAATTATTAGTCGCGTCTTTAGGGTAAAGACTAACGTCTTTAGGGTTAGGGGGGTTTTTGTTTATGGGGGGGTTTATTACAAAACTGATCTAAGACAAGGGTTACACGATCAGTTTGGCGTCAGTTCAGTCCATCAGTTTGCTCAGAATGACGCGAGAATTATCGTCTAACCAGTTGACTGACGGACTGATGGTCCAGAATGACAAAAATTAAATATTTTAAAATATTTTTATAATTCTGTTGTGATTGACATCAGACTGATGCCAGACTGATCGTGTAACGCTCGAATCATTCTCGCGTCAGTCACCGTCCGCGACGCAATGGAGCAAGACGTGCCAAACGACGAAGCGTTGCCGCCGCCGCCCGCGCCGCTGCCGAGCGCTTCACTCCCGCCACCGCCAATCGAGATAGAAAAAGAATTCATTCTCGCATTCGAGTCCTTGCCAGAGTTATGGGATAAAACCCATACTTTTTATATCAATAAATACAAGAGAAATGACGCTTTGCGAAAACTCCTCAATATATATATAAAAATTAAACCCGGGGCAACTATAGAGGATGTCAAAAAAAAAAAAACGTTTTACGGTCCAACTACAGGAGAGAGCTGAAGAAAATTATTTCATCGCGAAGATCGGGGTCTAGTACAGATGACTTATACCGTCCAAAAAGTTGGACTTTCGAATATCTTAAATTTTTGGATAAATTTGAGCAGCCTGTTCCGGTAGATCGGGTAAGTAAGAACATATTTTCTATGTATAGTGTAGGTACATAATGACGACCCCTGTAGCCTAGTTGGTAGTTACCCTGCCTACGAAGCTGGAGGTCCCGGGTTCAAATCCCGGTAAGGGCATTTATTTGTGTGATGAGCACGAATATTTGTTCCCGAGTCATGGATGTTTTCTATGTATTTGAGTATGTATTTATCTATATAAGTATATATATATATCGTAGTCTAGTACCCATACTACAAGCTTTGCTTAGTTTGGGCCTAGTTCGATTTGTGTAAGATTGTCCCCAAATATTTATTTATTTATAATAAGGTAGGTAGGTAGGTAGATGTTAATAACTCACAAAATAAAACAAAGTAGGTATAATGCTGTTAAATTATTATTGTATGTTCTCAATTCACTATTGAAGGTCATTTTTGCTAATTTCCAATTTACCCTCATGACTAAAGTAATGGCAGAGTTTTTCTCTTATCTGTTTGGCATCATTAGTTGAATTTCGGGTAGGAGTGGGTTCCAAATCGGTCAATTCAATATCAGTAGCTTTTGTAACTTTCCAGTTTGATGCCAAGTAGCGACGGGAATTGGTTTTCATTAAGTAGTTATGTAAATAACAGCAAGCCGTTACTATGGTTGCCTTTTGAAATACACCGATTTTTTTTGTTATTATACCAAAAGCACCTTCAATAACTGATCTAGCTCGTGACAGCCGCCTGTTAAATTCTTTTCGCTCATTATTATTGATACATGCACTTTGTGGATATGGCTTCATTAAATTTTTCCCTAGTGCAAAAGCCTCATCAGATATAAAAACAAAAGGAAAACTTTCGGTTGTGTATGGCAATGGCGATGGTTCTGGTATATCTAATTCGCCTTTACTATAGAGATCCCAGAATTTTGTGTAAAATAGGACACCACCATCCGATACTCGACCATTCGCACCAACGTCAATCATTATGAATTCCTTATTTGCATTTGCCAGTGCCATCAAGACGATACTAAAATGACCTTTATAATTAAAATAAAGTGACCCTGAGTGTTCTGGTCTTTGGATCTTGACATGTTTACCATCCAAAGCTCCCAAAGAATTCCAAAATTGATATTTATCACCAAAATCAGCGGCAATTCTTTTCCATTCCTCTTTTGACGGCTTCTGAAATGGAAAAAAAATAGTAGAAGTTAATATAGTACGTTTTCTTTTTTCAGGCTAGTGATGATAATCAGAATGAAGCTGAATCTGATCAAGCTCAAAAAGAGCAAGAAGTTGCTGCGACTATTTCTTCATTCGTGGCTGCACACAACCACCCGCAAGACCGCCTCCTCTTAGTTCCAAGAAAAGTGTCCTTAAAACACAAAATGAATTACTGGAACGAGCATGCAATTATTTATCAGAACCCCAAGTTAGTGGTGCTCGTTCAATAGCATTTGACTGGGCAGAAACGTTAGAACGACTGACCCCTACTCAAAGATTATATGCCAAGAAGGCCATTAATGATGTGCTATTTGAAGCGGAATTGGGAAATTTGCACAGATACTCAGTTCAAATAAATGTAACATCAACCCCTTCACCTGCACCATCTCCCTTTTGCCCATTTCCACCTGAATCATCTTCCTACTCACACACAACATCTCTCGAGTACATCCAAAGCCCTGTCACAGCTTCTCCCGCACAATCTCCCAACTATATCCAAACCCCAGTCACAGCTTCTCCCGCGCATTCTTCCAACAACATCCAAACCCAAGCCAGAGCTCCTCCCGCACAATCACCAATCTATATTCAAACCCCTGTCACAGCACAATCACGCATCTACACCCAAACCCAAGCCGCAGCTCCCGCACAACCTCCGGTCTACACTCTTCACATTCCGTCCCCATCTTCTATGTCTCAAGACAGCGAATATACAGCTGGTTCGTTATTCGCTCAATTTGAAGCGGAATAATAATATGATGATTAAATTAGTAACCTAAACAATTACATAGTGTCATTTTAATTACATTGTTGATTTGTAAGCAAAATAATAAAAATTATTAATAAATCGTTTTTTTTTACTTACCCTTATATAAGGCTGTAGGACATAAATTAATACTTCGCATGTCTGAATAATTGACTGACTGATGGCAGCAGGTGACATTACTGCAGAATATTTAAGATCTTTAATATTCCTTCCAGTAGCAAGGTATCGTAAAGTGACAGCTAATCTTTCTTCGGTGGATATTTCTTTCCTCATACAGGTATCTTGTTTTTCCAAATATGGTTTGACCATTTGCAACAGATGATCGTAGCAGGCTTCTTTCATTCGATAGTAATTTTGGAAGTCTTCTTCTTCATTCTGTTGTCGTATTTCATTTAATAAATTAAGATGCGTGTAATGTTCTCTTTTTTGTAGCCAGGTTTTCATCCATCGCTTCCTTTTTACGCGTTTCTTGAGCAGTAAAGCGATAATTATAATAGCACAGGCTCTTTTTTTCTTCAAAATATCCATGGCTTGGCAGGATCAGGTGACTCACTTGACTGTCGTCTTCACTTTACAAATGCTGACTACGTAAGTTTTATCAGTCTGCTGTCAGTCTAGACTGAGCGTGTAACTGTGTTTTTCATCCATCATTCTGGCATCAGTCTTAGCCGGACCAAACTGATGGACTGAACTGACGCCAAACTAATCGTGTAACCCTTGTCTTAGTAGAGACCCAGCAGATTCTATAAGAGCTCCAAAAAGGAAGATGGATGAAATAATTCGTAATGACATGACGAAGACACTTTTTTAAATTATTTAAAAGAAATGGAAGATCGAGAAAAACGATCTGCGCAGAGGGATGAGTTACGTAAACAAATACTTATACCAGGTGATCCCTTGAAAGCTTTTTTTGATTCAATGTCAAATCAAAGATCAATAAAAAGAAAGTTGTTTCAGTTGGTAATGGATTCTGAAGAAAATATTGCCAATACAAACTATTCATATTCCGGTTACTACTCAAACGATTATGCGTACAACTCACGCCCTTCTACAAATCAGACAAATTATTCTTCTGAACACGCTTCTGCTTACTCACCTGAACCCAGTGGTTCTAGCCATAATCAAAATAGGCATAAAAATATAACGCAGAAGAAAAGCAAGAAAAAAGTATTACACTAAACATTGCTCTAATACAATTTGTAGGCACCTCAAACTGAAGGTAGAAAGAACTGAAGGTGAGTACAACAGCAAATGAACACCAACAACATGAACTATTATATGTTATTTGTACCAACAAAATAAAAAGGCGGCTTAGGGGTGGCCCGGGCCACCCCCGCCGCACCTTAACCTATTTTAAGTCTATTATTATCTAAACTACATTAGTATTAGTAGACAAAACAATATTCCAAAAAATCATTATGTAAAACAAAAGTAGTCATAAATAAAATAGTCAAAAATAGCATTATGCCAAAACAAATATTATGAAAAAAAAATTATGCCAAAAAAATAATAGGGGAAAAAAATTAAGCGAAACATGGTATGCCAAAATATAATAGTAAAAAAAAACATTATGTCAAAGACAGGGATCCCGTCGGATTTTACTAGGCACGGATTTTTGTAAGAAAGCCTTCATGAATCTCACAATGTAACAACTAAGCGTATTCGCCGTATTGCAAACCTGCTAGAATCAGATATTGTTCACATCGACCAACCCCTCCGGATGCGATCGCAACTAAGTTTCACAACTGGTTGCAATGAAAGAAATTTTATTCTTCTTCCGCAACTGGTTGTGATAAAAAATATATTAATATTCGTTCGCAATTAGACGCAACGTTAATAAAGTTTCACAACCAGTAGCGTAGTAGTTTATTTTCTTCGTATGAAACCATCTTCATTACCAGTTTGCATAAAAACTATTTGAAGAGGATACTGGCCACTTCAATCACTTTAGAATTCTATCATTGTCTATGTCATTGTCAGTCAATAATGTCGTTTGATCGAATAAATTGAAGTGGTAGGAATTGTATTGAATAAAACAATATATTAATGTTTATAGGATAATAATTTCTAAGTTGTAAAAATATTCATATTGAAATAATAAAACTACTGAAATGTCAACTTCCAACGTGTTTCCTACTTCAAGCAAAATGGAATTTATATCAACAAGTAGAGGTGGTTTAAAAATGTTGCATGATGGCCGCCAAAACCATCGAAAAAAAATGTACGTCAATGGTGGCTCCTTTTGGAAATGTTGTAATGAAAGTATAAGTTGCAAAGGAAATATGACATTAAATATGCGAAATGAAATAACAAATTTTAAAGCACAGAACACATACTGTGAGTTTAATTTTGAAAAAAATATATAGTTCTAAAAGAATTCGATAACCTGAAAAAGGTTAGCAGCTGTAATTTTGACTCCATACAAAAACAATACGATAAGACAGTTAATAAAATTAATGATTTCGGATTCGATTTTCTCAATGTGGTACCGAAGATTAATAGTGTCAAGACAGGGCTGTATAATGAGAGAAACAAAATTTTAGGTGCCAAAAAAGTACGTTTCAATGATCCCCATGACGTAGTTATACCAAAAAAGTAAGAACAATTTGTTCGTGCTGATTATTCGGATGAACATAATAGATTCATTATATTTTGCTCTAAAGAAAATAGAAAACGCATAAGAAAGTACCGTCATTTCTTTGCCGATGGAACTTTTAGAAAATAGAAAACGCATAAGAAAGTACCGTCATTTCTTTGCCGATGGAACTTTTTAAAGTTGCCCAAAGGGGTTCAAACAATTATACACTGTACATGCATTTGATGAAAAGAAAAAGTGCATATTACCATTGATTTTCGCTTTGATGTGTTTATATCAGCATTACGTAGACTCGTTGCTCGAAGAGGTAAACCTCGCACATTGGTAAGTGACAATGCCACTACCTTTGTAGGAGCTAATAGAGAATTAATCGAATTATTTCAATTTTTAAATAAATTTTCTAATGACTTAATTACTTTCAGTGCAAACGAAGGTATCACATGGAAATTCATACCTGCTTACGCACCCCACATAGGAGGCTTGCATGAAAGCAGCAGTAAAAAGTTGCAAATACCACCTTAAACGAATTGTAGGTCAGGCACTTTTAACATACGAAGAATTTTTAACCTATTTAATCAAAATCGAAGGGATATTGAATTCCCGCCCACTTTGTCCTGTTCCTTCTTCTGATTCCGATGATAGTATTTCCGGCCATTTTTTACGATAACAAACAACTACTTCGACTCCCAATCTGTTTATTGTTAAATTAACTATTATACAGTAACCAATAGTCTGGTTTCAAAAATTACTTGAGACGTAAATTGTTATCCATGGTCAATAACATGTTTGTTCTCTCGTAATACGTATATATAAAACCTTTATGTATGATAAAACTAAATTAACAAAGGCCACAATATATGTTTCATAATGGTAACATCATCATCCTCTGCCCTTAAATCAATTTATAATTAGTATTGTTTAAAGAATAAAAAATAAAACTTTTTATTTTTTTAATTTTTTGTTTATTTCATTCTTACAACCTAACCTGTAATTTCGCACAAACACTTGTATCAAATACACTTGTAAAATTACAAAATAATTAATAAAATGTTTATCGGAACTTCAACCGAGATTTGAACCCATTGCTAAATATTTTAAAATCTACAGACATTACCACTGAGCTGTCATGTCTTCCAGAAACGTTGCGAAATTAGTAAACAGTAAACACTATCTTTTTACTGATTCATTGATGGGTAGTGTTGTTTCATTCACACATGTATAACACGCGAGATGGAACGGTGCGTGCGCTTCGTTACTCGCACGACTTCATTGCTTGTTTGCTTTGTAACGAAAACAAGGTTAACCAACAATGCAAGCAATGAACTAAAAAACTAAATTTGTCGTCGATTACATTGGTGGGGGGTCCGTTTTCTCTGCAGGCTACTGTACGAAAGGCTTTTCAGAATTTTAAAAGAACAATTAGGTTTGAAAATTACGACTTACAAATGCGATTACGAAATGGGGACTATACAAGCTGTAAAAAATATATTTCATCAAAGCAGCATCAAAGGGTGCTACTATCATTTTTTAAATGCTGTATGGAAGATGTCTAAGAAAATTGGTTTTTCTGGATCTAGAGATGGGCAACACATTACTCGCCTTTGTACAATGCTACCATTACTCCCACCGAATTGTATTCCAGAGGGCTATTTATCAATTCGTCAAAAAGCTCCTAATAATGAATTATCTTTAAAATTTCAAGAGTACTTCACGAAACAATGGATTAATTTAATAACCGGCGAAATATTTAGTTGCCATAAAGAAAAATTTCGAACAAATAATGCACTAGAAGGCTGGCACAGAAGAATAAACTCGATCGTCGTTAACCTTTTGAACGCCAGAGTCATCCAGTCGTGACAACGAGTTTCACGACAATGGTCAAGTCGGACATAGGTCAAATTGGTAATTCGTCAAGTCCTCTATTCGACATATTATGAAATTTGCCAAACATGCCATACGTCATATTCATGTACAGTAATACGAAATACGAATTCCCAATAGTTTCTAGTAAGCTGTTTATTACTAAAACTTTTTGTTTACATTCAATCCATTCGACTTACGAGTAGAATAAGTTTTGCGGTATTCTTACAAATAATGAAATCAATTACGCCGTAGTACGCCGTGCGGTGTCTGGCTTAAAAAAAACACTCTGTCTTAAGTCTAATCATCACATATCTGTTTAAAATTGTTAAAATAAAAAGCATAATTTTTTCAGCATTGTCATATTATTATTACTTGTGTTAAAAGATAGCTCATGTATCTATAGTCAGGGCAAAGATATTCTAAGTTAGTGTTAATTTGTTTAGATACATACCTCCTTTGACTCTATGACTGGTTTATCTAGGCGGAAAATGCTGGCTAAATAGGATACTTTATTTTGATTCATTTGTTTTCTGTCAGTTACCTAAAATGTCATTTTATTATTCTGTAAATGAATTGAATTGAATAAAATATTTTCTTAAGTATATTGTGTGGTGGCTGGTGGAAAATAGAAAAAAATATTTCATTATTCAGAAATGGCTTCTACTAGTAAAGGTTGTAATTCTTTATTTACATTTATAGACACTGAAAAAGGAAAATTTTACGTGCAGGATACCAGTTTCATTACAATTTTACTAACAAAAATGGTATAACAATCTGGCGTTGCGTAAAAAGAAGTGAGTGCAATGAATCCATAACTTTAAGCAGCGATGAACTGTTAGTTTTGAGAGAAAGCGGACATACATGTAAGGCGGATTTTAATAAGAATTTAATTGACGTGAAGATGAACAAATGTAGAGAAAGAGTAAAAAAGGAATGGAAATCTGTAAGTACAATTTTTGAAGAAACCATGGATGAGCTTGAAAAGGAGGATGATTTCGTGGATACACCAAGTTTAAAATCAAAGCGTGATGGCTTATACAAATTAAGAAAGAAGGCGATTGGCGTACAAACGTGCAAGTTCTCAACAGTTGATACGGTCGAATTCCCTGATATTCTTTCAAAAGATTTTCTGGTTTATGTAAGTAAAGACGATCTACCGAATTTTTTTATATTTGCTAAAGAAATGGCATTAAATACAGATTTGATATTTGTTGATGGCACTTTCAAGACCGTTCCACCGCCATTTTTTCTTTTTTCAATACACATTGACTTGGGCAGTACAAGGGCAAGTACCAATATTATTCCTATATTTTTTTGCCTCTTGCCAAACATAACGGAAGAGACCTACAAAGAATGTTCTCGATTTTGCGTTCTCAATTTAAACTTCATGTAAAATTTTTAAAGTGCGACTACGAACTAGCTATAATTAATGTTGCAAAAAGCGTTTTCCCGGATATTCTTGTCAAAGGCTGCTTCTTTCATTTCAATCAAGCAATTTATAAAAAAGCAAAAGCCCTAGGAATGATGACTGACGAAAATTAAAAAAAATATATGTTAGGCTTACCACAAACCTAGCATTACTGTCTTGTCAGTACATTCCTGAAGGATGGTTAGCAATACAAGAGATGATGCCAAACAATGATGTTAGAGAAGAAAATTTTCAAAAATATTTTCTTGAGCAATGGCAAAAGAGGATTTCTCAAGATATGTGGTGTTGTGCAACTGAGCGCCATCGAACCACCAACGCAGTCGAAGGTTGGCACCGAAGATTAGGGACAAAGGTACAAGAAAAGCATAATCTGTATTTTGAAAAAAGAAGCTCATTATTATTTAAGAAAAGTTAAAAGAGAAGAAGGTAATAAAAGGAAAACATCTGACATCATGAAGGATGCTAAAATAGAAAAAATTTATAGAGAAGTTAATTAGTGGAAAAATAAATGTATTGACTTGTTTGAAACGTAAAGATTGATTAAAGTTTGAAAATATAAAATATTTATTTCTTTTATTATTTATTTTTATTGATTGTATGAGTAAGAAAATAAACTAGTGTACTTCTATTGCTAATGACTGTACTTTGTCAAGTTGACGAATAGCGTGTTTAGCAAATTTCATAATTTGTCGAAAAGAGGATTTGACGAATTACCAATTTGACCTATGTCCGACTTGACCATTGTCGTGAAACTCGTGACAACCAATAAAATGCCTGACACGCCAGAGTCATCTATAGATGACCAACATTCAACTCGAAAAAAATCTTTCCATATTTGGATCAGGCTCACAAAAATTGTACTTTATCCATATTTTTTATGTGTCCAATTCTGAGTTAAGAAAAAAACAATTGGGGAGTTCTTAATAAATTAATCTTTTGTTTTCCATGTTGGCTATTATTAACTTGTTAATATTAGGCTTTTGAAATAGTGAATATTATGGATTTAACCAAAAACGAACCGTTACAGTAAATTACTTTTTCCAGTTTTATACAAAAATAAAATGTGTCCACCCCATATCGAGTTCATTATTTTTTAAATTTCATCCTTTATGTACTTTTTATCGTGCTAATGAGGTAATATGTAAAATTTATGGAGTTAAAAATACTATCTCAATGGAAGATATTAATAAAACTGGCAATAATTTAAAAAATATGATGTGAAAAACAAATATGCCCATTACATTTTACGTGTGTTACAATCAATTTGTTACGTAGTAGTTTTCTTATGATAAGAACTAGCAACACATGATATTTATTTTTTGTGATGGCAACATTACTTTTTTCAATATAAAATGTCAGTGTGTTGTCAGACATCTTGGTTTTCATGGAAGAGGCAATGCTCTGTGTGGGTTACTTTTCGTCCTTTAATTTTTGTGGTTTTTCGGAAGCAATTTCGCATGGTAAGTAGTAAAATATATTTGTAACGGGTTAGGGTAGTGGAAGAGGACATTAATATGATCAAATAATGCAGTTTAATACCGATGTGCATTGCATTTTAAAGATGCTACATGACTTTTAGGTTATGTTTCTCACGTGTGTTTGTTCACGTGTGTTACGTGTGTTACGAAATTGTGTGACGTAACACACGGGAAATGTGTAAAGCTTAGTTCACATTGTAAAGTCATTAAGATATCCACTGCTGGACAATGGCGTCCCCGAGATTTCCAATACACGCGGTCCTGAGTCTGATGCATCCAATATGTAATATTATCTAAAATTAATTTTATTTTGATATCAACAGTTGTTTTTTTTTCAGATGCCACTAATGCCGGCTGAAAGACAAAAACTGTATCGGGAAAGGCTGAAAAAAAAAATCTGGAAAAGTACATATTACAGAAAAGAAAAAATGCTGAGAGAACAAAACATAATAGAAAGAAAATAACAGAATTTACTCCATCAGAGCAGGATAATATAAGAAAGCAGTGGAGAGATAGAAAGAAGAAAACTAAACAAGAACAGAAGTCTGAAGTAGTGCCTTCAGCGGAACATGCACAAGTTTTAAAACAGAAGAGGAATAATACTAGAAGAGGGATTTATAAGCTAAAGACGGAAAACAAAAAAATAAAAGAGGAAGTTAGAAAATATAAACGACTCTTAAAAAACATGAGGCAAAAATTAAACAGATGTGTACAAAAAAACAATGAATTACTAAATATTATCAACGAGAAAAACAAATTAATTCGTAGTATTGAAGAAAATGTAAACTCAAGTCCAAAAATATCTATTAATAAAGACGATGTTGAAAAAATGACTCCTTCTTCAAAAACGAATGCTTACATTGATCAACATTTACCAAATATACGCCCTGAAGAAAAGGAAAGAGTGAAAAAAACACTGCTTGAACATCACGTTATTGTAGAAAGTATAAAGGAAAGTTACAAAAATAAAAACGTTCAAGAAAAACGATTGATGAAAAATGTTTTCAGTAAAAGTGACATTATAGAAAGATACAACATGAAGACTAAAGTCGCTACTTATTTAGGCTTAAAAGGAAAAATTCGACATCATACGCGACAGAGCAATAAAAGCCGCTTAATAGAGGCCCACTTGAGAGACTTTTATGAGAGGGACGATGTCAGTAGAATGACGGCAGGCAAAAATGAAGTAAAAACACAAAAGAAACAAAAAAACAGCGAAGGTATTTGCTTGGAACTCTACGTAAACTACACCAAAAATACAGACAAGAAGGCGGAAATTTTTCATTCGCTACATTTAAAAGATACAGGCCCTTTTATATATTGCCACCAAAAGCAGAGAAGCGAGATACATGTGCTTGCAAAAGACACGAAAATTTACAAATGAAAGCCGCAGTACTCGAGGCAACTGGATTAATAGGAACAAAAGATCTTGAAGAATTATTGGGCATGGTTGTTTGTAATTTAAGATCTAAAAAATGTTCTTACGGAGAGTGTGAGTTGTGTAAACATAAGCTTATCAACTTTACTATGGGTGACAAAAATCTAAATGACAGCATTTCATGGTACGAATGGGTTTTAAAATCTCATGAATACAAACCAAAAAGAAATAGCGATGTGACGAAGACTACGAAGAAAATTGACAAGGAAAAAAAGACTGGTACGTTGCAAACACTCTTGAACGCGTTTCAAAAAGAATTGTAGGATTTCAAAACCCATTCCTACAATATCATCCATCAGTACAAAGAATATCGCCGGTGCACGAAAAATCTGGATGACCACACCATAGCATTGCACATCGACTTTTCGGAAAACTATTCTTGTAAATTAAGCACTGAAATACAGGCAATGCATTTTGATGGATCAAGACAACAAATTAGTCTTCACACTGGTATGTTATATACTAAAAACGGTAATCAATCCTTCGCATCTCTGTCCCCAAACAAGGAGCATGGACCAGACGCCATTTGGGCTCATCTGTTGCCAGTGCTAAAATTGATCAAACAGAAACTACCTAAAGTAAATGGAATTCATTTTCATTCAGATGGCCCCTACTGTTCAGTATCGGCAAAAAAAAAACTTTTACTATTTCTCAAAACTAACAAAGGAACTCGGGTTTCCATATTCAACATGGAACTTTTTCGAAGCCTCTAATGGCAAAAGAGCCGCTGATGGCGTGGGAGGAGCTATTAAACGTACATTAGATTCACTTGTCGCTTATGGTTCGGATATTCCTGACGCTAAAACAGCTTACGAATTGCTCCAGGCGTCTGAAACAGAAATACAACTATTTTATGTTCCCGATGATGCCATACTCAACGAATCAGTAGAACTAGTACCAGTACAAAATACGATGAAAATACATCAAATCATTAACAACGTTGACTCAGCCAACTCTATTTTTTACCGTTATCTAAGCTGTTTTTGCCAAAAGAGTAAACCAGGTTTTTGCGACTGTCTTAATGTGAGATCTGCGGACTTACTAAAACCCATAATAGTGAAGAAGGAAAAATCAATTGCACCTGCAAAAAAGATAACAGTATTATCAGATATTAAAAATACTGAGGAAAATAAGCCTTACTTTGATTTAACTCAATATGGCCCATTCAATATTAAAGAAGTGGACCCAAAAACAAACATAGCTGTCACAACATCGAAAGAAAATACTCTGCCTTTTATTGATAAAATTGATACAAAGAAGAACAATCCTAAGAAAAGAAAACTTATAGACATAAACCCTAGAAATAAGAAATTTAAAACAAAACATGAGAGCAGTACAGACGAAGAATATTCTTTGCATGATTCTTCCGATGAGTATCACATTACAGATGACGAGTCAAATTATGAAACAGAGTTAGACACTAGAAATGAAGCGACAGGAATAAGTCTTATTCTGAATGAAAATGAGGGAATAATAGAAACTAACTCGGCTGGAGAAACGGTCATGACTACGGTTCAGCATAATGAGATAAAAGACTTTGGCAATTCAATTAATCAGGAAATGACATCGGAAATTCATTCAAATATATGGAGGCTATGTTTCAAAGACACTGTACTTGTCAGATACTACCAAAGGGGCGCATGGAAGTACTACATAGGATTTATAGAAGATATTCGTGCTGAAGAAGGGAAAAGTTATTTTACCATACGATTCTTAAAAACCGTAAAAAAACCGACTCTAAAATTTGTTGCTCAAAAAACAAAAGATGAAGATACTGTCACTGAGGATTTGATTGTAAAACGGATTTAAATTAAACAAAACACGGAACGACCAAAAGAATACTTTTTAGCTGTTACTAGCGACGAGATTTATTTTGAGTAGGAAAAATTAATACCTATGTGCAACAACAAGTACACAAAATAAAAAATAAATAAAAAAAAAATACTAAAAAAAAAAAGCTGTGATTAAAAACATGTGATCGAAAACTATCCAAAAAGAAACAAATTAAAAATTCAGATCTCATTATGCGATTAATTAGTATCTAAGATGTAATAATTGCGCTATACCTTAGTGAAGCTTTTGATTTTATTTAATTAATAAATATGACTACTACCTACTTAGTTTTTTATTTAATTAACATGTAAACTAGCCTTAACAATATTTCCAGTGTGTTATCGTGCGTTACAAGTTCCCGTGTGTAATGGTACATTTTTTGTGAGCCTGAACCATTTAACAATTAATTTAACCTTTTGAACGCCAGAGTCATCCAGTCGTGACAACCAATGAAATGCCTGACACGCCAGAGTCATCTATAGATGACCAACATTCAACTCGAAAAAAAATCTTTCCATATTTAACAATTAATTTAATTTGTCGTCGTTCATGTATTATGAATATTTTCTTCCCTATTTTGGTACCACTCAGTATATTCGCGATGCTAAAATTGTTAAACTATACAATCGTGTAAATGCGTAATATATTTCATAGGCCTGCACGCCAGTGTCATGACATAATGACCGCTAGTGATGTGATAGCTTTGTGTAGTATCATTTGAAATTTAAAAATTTCGAGTTACCGACTTCATAGGCTTAAATGCCCATATCTCAAAAACTACTCAACCGATTTTGATAAAACCTAAACTTACTGTTCCCTAAATTGAAATGTACCTAAGTCATATAAAAAACATCTCAATCAATAAGACTTATAGTTTTAAACATATGCGTAAACAAACATATAGACATACAAATATACAAATATTTATTCATTTACGAAATTTAGTTTGTCGAAACATGACATTTACTTGTCGTGTTTGGAAGCCTAAATATATCATCATATTCAAATATTATCCAGTTCCAACAATATCACATACATACATATCGAAGTAATAACTTCCTTTTTTGAAGCCAGTATAAAATAGATTTTATAAAATTCGTGATAAAATTGGATAAAATAACTTCTTGATCAGAGATTGTGTACTTTTTTATTTAACCTTATTCGATTTTACCAATATTTAAAATTATTATGACATTCATAGCGATTCGCTTTTGTTTTTTTTATTGATTTGTCTTCTTCTTCTTCTTTCTCCGGCCTTATCCCATGTTTAGTTGGGGTCGGCTCTCCTAATCGCTTTTCGCCAGCTTGCTCTGTTCTGGGTCGTCGTAGAATCTAAATCTAGGGCTTTGAGGTCACTATTTACAACTGATAGCCATGTGAGTCGGGGTCTACCGCGGCGTCTCGGTCCTGACTGAATGTTTAGCACTTCACGGGTCATATGGTCTTCGGGCCTTCTCATTACGTGTCCGTACCAGCGTAATCGTGTTTCGGAGAGCTTTTCCGGTATCGCTGCCACTTTCAGGCTTCCACGCACATAGTTATTTGGCACTTTGTCCAGAAGTGTTACGCCTGCTGACCAACGTAGCATTCTCATCTCGGCTACATGTAATTGTTGGGTTTGCTGCCTCTTGAGCGGCCAGCATTCGGCACCATACACCATTGTAGGTCGTACTGCGGTCCTATAAACTTTGCCCTTGACGCGGGCAGGCATTCAGTTATCACACAGTACTCCACTCAAACTTCTCCATTTCAGCCAACCAGCATTTATACGGTGAATGATATCAGTGTCGATGTCTCCATCGGAAGAGAGTACACTACCTAAGTATTTGAAGCTGTTAACGCGTTGTAGTTCCACATTCTGTAGGTGTATTTTATGTTGAATGCTACTGCCAGAGAAATAACATGACATTTGTTCGGTTTTCTGTCTGCTAATGCGTAGACCCGCGCTTTCCAGTGACGCTCTCCACAATTCTAGCGTGTTCTCCAAGGCGTTTGGGTCTTCGTCTATTAGAACAACGTCATCTGCGTACAATATGTTCCAAGGGGTTGGTTTCTGCACTACTTCCGTTAGATAATTCATCACTAAGTTAAATAGCAGTGGACTTAGGGCCGAGCCTTGATGGGCTCCGACCCTAACCTCGAATTCGTCACTTGATCCAGCAGGGCATCGCACTTTTGTGGTTACGTTTTCATACATATCTATTACTTTGATTATGTAGGACTCTGGTACATTTTGAGATCTCATTGCATGCCATATGAGTGACCTTGGAACCCGGTCAAAAGCCTTTTCAAGGTCTATAAACACCATATGCAGATCTTTCTTGAGCTCTCTGTATTTTTTCATAAGGATACGTATGGTGTGGATGGCATCGGTTGTTGATTTCCCTCCAACAAATCCGCATTGGTTTTCTGTGATATTGGTCATGGTGAGTAGCCTTTCATTTAGTATTCTTTCCCAGATTTTAAAGGTGTGGGAGATCAGTTTGATAGCACGGTAGTTACCACAAAATCTCATGTCGCCTTTGTTTTTATAGAAAGGGATCAAATAACTTTTTCTCCATGCCGGTGGTATACCCTCATCAGAGATTTTATTGAACAAGGTGGTTAGGAATTCTTGTCCTGGTTCTCCGAGTATTTTCCAGAGCTCCGCAGGTATGTCATCTGGCCCGGTGGCTTTATTATTAGCCATTCTGCATACAGCTTTGCTAACCTCTTCTAGCGTGACATCTTGCCATGGGCCCTGCGCCGGTCTTATTTCTGTGAGCGGTACACTCGGGAACGTTTCATGAGTACTAATCTCTCCACCTGTCCTTAATATCTTCATTAGATGTTAAAAAAGAGAGTTCCATGTGCATCCTTGATGTATTTGATGTTTTTTGTGTCTTGGGTATCGCGGTGTCTCTGTTTCGCTATTTTAAACAGTTCTTTGTCGTCAGTGGCTGACTCCAACCTTGCATAGAAATCATCTCTGTCCTTGGCCCTAGGTTGGGCGACGGATTTCTTTGCCTCCTTCTTCGCAATCTTATAGACCTCACGATCTTCATCGGTCTTTGTTTCTTGCCACTTCTTAAAATTTTGTTTCTTAGCGACCAATTTATTCTGTATGTCACCTCCTTTCCACCACTTTGGGTCTTTGTTTTTCCTAGCTATACCCGAAGAAAGGCCTAAGCATTTTTTAGCTGTCGCGATACATAGTTCGTGAAACTCCTCCCATATATCGTTAGCTGACTGCTTGCTATGGTCCTTTTTTAGATGGTCAATTAGCTCGGAATAAAGTATTCTGCCGGTATCTATATCTAGCTTATGCCAGCGGATCTTTTCTACCTTTTCAGCTTTAACAATGAAAGGTTTAGGTGTTACAAAGTCTGCGACCAACAAGCGGTGTTGAGAGGTGAGGGGTTCACCGGGTATTACTTTGCAGTTTTTAAAGGTTTTAAGAAAGTGTCGGTCCGCGAGTATATAGTCTATTTGGGTGCTGTTGCCGCCACTCTTGTAGGTTATAAGATGTTAAGATAATTTTTAATCTATTACTATCTATAAAATAAAGTACTTCCTGATTTCTCATATGCATTTTCTATGTCTAGTTTTGATTGCAAAATATATACTTATGTAGTTATGTATAGTACAGCCCCATCACGTTGTATTACAATGTTGCAATATCCAGTCACATGCATTGCGAATTCTATGACTTGCTAAACGGCACGTTTTATAGTTTTTTAATCCTATTTGACAAATTTACGACTTTTTATGAATAGAGTTAATATTTTCGTTCGTCATGCAAATTAAGGATGATGCCTATGCCGCAAGTACCCAATTCAACTTCAAGACCCACTTTATCAGAAATGTTATGTCTTATTCCTGTATTTGACGGAGACAGCAAACATCTAAAACTATTCATAAAGAAGTGCGAATATGTGATTCGACACTATTCGGACGGCACTTCTGAACGATTTGAATATATTTTAGAAGTCATTACTAGCAGGCTAACTGGTAAAGCAGCAGCCATGGTAAGCGAAAATGACTGGAATATGATCAAATTACTTCTAGTTCGACACTTCGGTGACCATAAATCCGAAGACTGCTTAATTTGGAATTAAAATCTCTTAATATGAAGCCAAATGAGTCATATTTAGACTTTTGCAACCAGATACAGTCTGTAAGATCAAATTTATTCTCTAAATTAACTAATCAAGGCGATAGACCAACTAAAATATCTATTTATAATAATACCGCTCTTAATGTGTTTCTTTATAATTTGCCTCCTCATTTGTTACGAGTTGTTAAATTACGCTCACCCAAAGACTTGGAAGAAGCGTTACAAATAGTAATCGCTAATTTTGAGAAACAGTATAAGTTGCGAAATGATTTGTACCACCATTCTAGAAATCGCGTACAACCAAATCTACCTCAGCAAAGAAACTCTAACTCGAGACCCACAAATCAAGGTCCAAGATTTAATAATAATTTCAACAGAAACTTACCACGCACTGGTAACACTGGTAACAATGGTAACACTGGTAACACTAATTATCCGTCTTATAGACCTAATTATCCTCAAAATCAACAAATTAGGCCTAACCCACAGAACAATGATTCTAATCCTAGAGATTTTACTCCTAGAAGTTTCAATTCAAGATTCCCGAATAGCCCATGGACACAACCACGATCTTTACCTCAAAGATCAAGAAATTTCAACACTAATCAACATAATTTCAGGCCCAATTCGATTAATTATCATGCTAATAATAGACACCAGAGATTTCAAAGCGAACCAAATAATGCAAGCACTTCGCGTAATAATGAAGCAAATTTTCAAGTCGAAGCCTCGACCGCAAACCAGTCGAAATAAACAAAACGTTCTTGCCCTACATTTACATTTATGAGATTAATGCAAAATTTTTATTAGACACCGGTAGCACGCGTTCATTCATAAGCAATAAAAAAGCAGATGAATATTTTAAAAGCTATAAACTCACCGAATTATTTAATGTAGTGGCAACACATGCCGTAAGCACACATAATGAGGTGATTAGTATTCCATTATTTAAAATATTCGCAGAGGACAAAACTCATAAATTTTACATTTATGATATAGATGAACCATACGACGGTTTAATAGGAATAGATTTGCTAACGACATTGCAAGCAGTAATAGACGTTCATCAAGAAATTCTAATTAGTCCTAAAGTAATAATACCCATCAGCTATTCTACTACTAAACCCATAAAAATTCCTATGGTAACTCTCACATTAGCACCGCGTACCGAACAACGAGTTTTATTGCCTACTAATATGATGACAGGTGAAGGAATTTTAGAACATCTCAAATTTTGTAAAGGTGTTCATATGCCTTTAGCTTAAGTTCAATGTAAAGATGGATTTGCTCAGACTACTATTCAGAACTTAACTGATGAATTAATAAAAATTAAAATCATTCAACCCTTCAAAATAATTCCTTCTTAAGAGAATGTGTTTTGTAATTTTAATTATGAAAATGACCAGTTATTAGTGGAAAACTTAAGCAAACTTCGAATGGACCATATGAATCCTGAAGAAAGAGAAGCCATATATAATATATGCCATGAGTTTAAGGATATATTCTATAACGAAAATATTCCTTTAAATTTTCCACATGAAATTAAGCATCAAATCAGAACTAAGGAAGACAATCCTATTTTAATAAAACAGTATAGACAATCACCTAAACAAACAGAAGAAATAAAGAAACAAGTCGATAAATTATTAGAAAATAACATTAGCCGAGTTTTTCTCCATGGAGTGCTCCAGTCCATATTATACCTAAAAAGATGGATGCTTCAATGGAACAAAAATATCGAATGGTCATAGATTACAGAAAATTAAACGAAGTAACGATCGATGACAAGTATCCTCTACCCAATATCAGCGATATCTTTGATAAGTTAGGTAACAGCTTGTACTTTACAACGCTAGACCTTGCATCAGGATATCACCAGATAGAAGTTAATAAGGACGATCAGCCTAAAACAGCTTTTAGCACCCAACACGGACATTACGATTTTCTCAGAATGCCCTTTGGACTAAAAACTGCCCCTGCTACGTTCCAAAGAGCTATGGACAGTATATTACGAGGATTACAGGGAACCCATTGTTTAATATATCTCGACGACATAATAGTATTTTCTACTACTCTTTCAGAGCATTTACAAAAATTAAAGAAAATATTTGAAACTCTCAAATCCGAATTCTTGAAAAAAGAAGTTCTTTATTTAGGTTACATCATAACAGCTGAAGGACTTAGACCTAATGAAGATAAAATAAAAGCAGTCCTAAACTTTCCCTTACCTAAAAATGTAAAGGATATTAAATCTTTTCTTGGATTAATAGAATACTATAGAAAATTTATTAAAGACTTTGCTAAACTTACTAAACCCATGACTACTCTTCTAAAAAAGAAACAGAAATTCGAAATAACTAAAGAATTCTTAGAGTCATTTGAGACATGTAAAAGTGTACTTACAAATGCTCCTTTACTGCAATACCCAGACTTCAATAAGCCATTCATATTGAGCACTGATGCGTCAAACGTCGCATTAGGCGCAGTATTGTCTCAAGGAACCGTTGGTCAAGATAAACCTATAGCTTATGCTAGCAGAACCTTAAATAGTGCTGAACAAAAGTATAGCACTATAGAAAAGGAACTATTAGCAGTTTTATGGGCTGTTAAGTATTTTAGACCTTATCTTTACGGAAAGAAATTTACTATTTACACAGATCATAGACCACTGGCTTGGCTATACTCATTGAAAGAACCTGGAAGTAAACTAACCCGTTGGAGACTTAGATTGCAAGAGTACGATTTCGACATAATTTATAAAAATGGTAAACAGAATGTTAACGCTGATGCCCTTTCGCGTATTCAATTAAACATGATAACCGATGGTAATTTGAATAATGAACCATTGACATCCTACGTGAATATTATAGATAACAGCGATAATATCTCTGAATCAACCATGACAGTGTCCGATGTACAAAATTACGAAGATGATAACGATTTAAATTCAATAATTCCTATTTTACATGAAGCACTTGATATCAAATCTAACCAATTAATTTTTAACCACTGGTTCAAAGATCAAGTAAAAATATTAGATAAATCACATGGAAACAAAAAAGTTTATGAAGTTTTTCTCCCTTTGAAAATAGAATCAATTGAAAATTTTCTTAAAGAAAATATAGAATCACATATGTAAGAAATACTTTATTTTCTTTCAATCAAATCAACTGAAAACCTTATTTTACGACGTAGTTTCAAATCTATTTGATAGAAATAATATTCCTTTTATTGAGTGTACAACACGCTTAACAGTGTTAGATGATGAGAAAGATCAGGAAGAAATGGTAAAAAAATATCATGACGGAAAAAACTGTCATAGAGGAATAAACGAAACCTATAACCAATTAAAAAGGAATTACTACTGGCCGAATATGAAAACTACTATTGCAGCAGTTATAAATGCATGCGAAAAGTGTAAACGTAATAAATACCATCGCAATCCTTTAAAACCATTAATTCAATTAACACCCACTCAAAATAAACCCTTCGAGGAAATTTTTATAGATTTATTTAAAATTGATGGAAAACAATACTTAACGTTAGTGGATGCTTTTATTAAATTTGGTCAATCAATCCAAATCCTAAATCGATCAACACCAGAGGTTGTTAAAGCATTAATAAAATATTTCTCTCAATATGGATTACCTTCGAAAATTAATTGAGATCCCAGATCCGAATTTAACAATTCATTAATAAAAGAAATGTTGAATCTCTACAAAATTGATTTGCACATTGGAACTCCAAATAATCCTGAATCAATGGGAATAGTTGAAAGATTTCATAGTACTCTCATTGAAATTTACAGATTAGCTAAGTATGAACAAAGATTTTCAGATGCAGCTGATGTTATGACCTATTCAATAATGGCTTATAACAACAGTATTCATTCTATGATAGGGTTTACCCCTTTTGAAGTAACTTTTGGACACACGGATGCACGTAGTGTATTCGATATTCAGTTTCACCAGCATTATATGCAAAAATTTATAAAAGATCATGAAAAGAGGACTAAAATTCTATAAAGTTCATATCTGACAAAATGTTACAATTTAAAGAGAATAATAGAAATAAGCTAGAAACTGCTCAACCAGCAGCTTCAACTAGCAGAAATTTCCAGAAAGGAGATGAAATCTATACAAAAATGGTAAATAAAAGAATTTCAAAAGATAAGCCACGTTATGAAAAGGCTTACGTTAATGCGGAATCACAGAGAAATGTAGTTCCAATAACAATAAGAGAGCGCGAAACTTCAGTACCTGTAAGAAATATTAAAAGACCTAGTAAATTTATGAAAACCTTAAATTTCTTCAAAATTGACAAAAGCACTTTTCAATTTGAATAGTTTTTTAATCCTATTTGACAAATTTACAACTTTTTATGAATAGAGTTAATATTTTCGTTCGTCATGCATATTATGGATACATCCTTGTAAGCCAACCAGGCTCCACGTGATTGTTGCATATAAAAGCATGAACTGCGTTCTGTGCTTCCATTCTTTTGCTCTACTTCACCTAGTGTTAACGTCATCTTGTATTCCGAAATTATCTTGAACTTAAAAATTAAATCAAGTTCTTCAAATCCCAAAGTGAGTTTTACTTTTATCAGAAATCAGAAATATTTATTTGCCAGAATACAGTTATATACAGGTCTTATATAAAATAATGAGAGTGCTTGTATTCAACCTACTAGGTGTAGAAATATAAAAGTTAAAAATATTAAAGATTTTAAATTCGATACATATTTTACATTATTAGCTAAATTGTACATTATCATAGGTCAGAGTTATTAATTATTAATGTCAAATTTATATTAGTAATCTTATATTAGTATCGAGTTCGACATCGACCCATCATCGTAGCGTCAGTCAGCACGCACAACTTCGAGGCTTCGAGCTCCCAAATTTCTTAGGTCGTCCTGATAGAAAACCTAAGTATGTACCTGGCCGAATAGAAGAACCATTGAAAAAGTAAACAATGACATATGTCAAGTACAATGCGTTATATGTCCATGATTACCTGAAATTCGGCAGTCATTTTTATAAACATTGAATTGAAATTTTGAAGTCAAAGATCAGACACAGATGATGAATTGCATTTGCCAAAACTCAGTACAGAAAAAATCTTCTTGCTTTAATGTATGAGCAATCTAGAGAGGGGGCCTACTCTCCTCTATGCAAGGATGCCGTGAAAAAGGCCATAGACGCGATGCTGAAAAATCACCGAGCTCCCCGCTTGCTATTTGCCTACATTGTCCTCAGCTGGATGGAGTTCCAGAAGAACGCCAACACATGGGCCTCCTCCATACTGGCGGCGACCTGCCTCACCCACACCGCATACAATGTTGATGTTTCACATGCTGACCGAAATCTCAGCTCATTTCTCTCTGACTTGGGTGGAGGTAGGATCCCACCTGTACTTCAATTTTACCTCTGAATCCTGGAAAAGAATCATGAAATTTCTCAAAGTCTATCTTCAACGAGACGCCATGCAGATGGCGTATCCATGGGCACGAATCATAGACGACACCTACCTGATGGAGTATTCCGCCAAGAGCAACTTCCATCTTTGCGCTATACTGGCTGGCATCATCGAAATAGCCCAAGGCAACGCTTGGCAGAGGTGGAAGAGATTCTTATTTTTGCTACTCCAACTGCTTTGAATGTTTGTAAAAAAATAAATATTTGGTACGGTGACGGTAGCCGAAGCCTTTTTTTCAAATGTATACGCTACTAGTAGACTTGGGATCCTAAGCGGGTGATCGTGCACTTTGGCGTACCCTTGGGGAGGCCTACGTCCAGCAGTGAACTGCAATAGGCTTTAATAATTAATATAAATAAATTTATATTTGTCATGAAAGTGTTATTATTTTATAGCATATATATTAGAGATTAATCTGTAAAAAAAATCATTGGTTTATTCCAAGTAACAAAAAAGTTACAGATTTTTGAGACGATACGCACGTTTCTGTCCCATAGTGCGACGGTGCACAAAAAATTTAGATCATCGCACCATAGCTCTACATATAGACTTCTCGGAAAATTATACCAGTAAACTGAGTACCGAAATTCAAACGATGCATTTTGCTGCTTCACGGCAGCAAATAACTTTACATACAGGAATAGTGTATACTGCAAAGGGCAATAAATCTTTTGCTTCTATTTCCCCAAATAATGACCACGGGCCAGATGCGATTTGGGCGCATCGGTTGCCAGTATTAAAACTGATAAGAGAAACTTTTCCAGACGTAGACGGGATACACTTTTATTCTGATGGTCCCACAGTTCAATACAGGCAAAAAAAAAATTCTACTATTTTGCCAAAATTACGAAGGAGCTTGGGTTCCCATTCTCAACGTGGAATTTCTTTGAAGCTAGTCATGGCAAGGGGGCTGCTGATGGCGTAGGCGGGGCCATAAAGCGACGCTTGGACTCGTTCGTCGCTTATGGCATTGACATAACTAGTTACGATAGAAGAAAAAATACTCTTTGTACGATACCAGTTACTAACCAAAAGACTTTTTTATTTATTAGATACTGACCCAGAAGTTTGTATCTAGTTACGATAGAAGAGAACATCTTCCTTGAACGATACCAGTGACTAAACCTTTACTCTACCTACTTCAGCCACCTAAAATATTGAATGCGTTAAGAGAATATACTATAAAGTAAGCTTTATTATGAAGTCATTAAAATGTTTCGTATTTAAACATTTTTTACACTCAAAATGTTGATAATATTAATGAATTTATTGCGAGTTAAAAAATATAATAATTGAGTGAAACAGGATATTTAAGTGTTTATTTAGTTATATTTTTAATCAATCAAATGAAAACAATAAAAATAAAAATGACTACGTTTCGTTGTGGGTATTTAGGACGTGGCTACGTAGCAGAGGAATTGTTCCATCAAGAAAATCCGAACATAAATAATGTCGGAAATTTTCAAAACGATCTAACTATGAGCGAGGAGACGTAGTGTATTTGAACTCACAAAATAATAAAGGCCTCCCCTATATTATAGAACCTAAGTTAGGATTAAAGATTTAAGTTGATACCGGTAGTAGTAAGTCTTTTATGAGTAATGATACGTTCAAAAATTTTTGATTGTTAATTAATTAACGAGCCATTTACGGTGAGAACAGCTCACCAGACGACCTCCCATATAGGAACGGTCGAGACGCCTTTTTGGAAAAGTTTATTCGGAAATAATGATAATCCTATGCGATTTTACATTTTTGTTTTTTTTGAAAATTATGTGTTAATAGAATTAGATATGTTACGATTAATAGGAGCAGATATAATGACCACTTGGAACAAAATTATAACACCTCACAAGGAAATTTATTTGAATTATTTAGACCTGAGCACAATAAATACAGATGATCAAAATCTCAAATTAAATTAAATTTACAAAATTATGAAAACCCATTCTCAGATAAATTGAAAAACAGCCATACATCGAAAATAACGCACCAAATTAAGCTTTTAAATGAAGACCCGGTTTACCAACGCCCTTACAGGCTCCCTCAGATACAAAGAGAAGAAGTTCGCCGACAGATCGACGAACTACTCAAGGATGGTATAATTAGACCAAATCAGGAATACAGAAATTCAGAATGGTAATAGATTACCGCAAGTTAAACGAACGCACTAAAAGCGATAAATACCCCCTACATAGAAGATTTATTTTTGCAGTGGAACGGCAACAAATATTTTTCCACATTAGATCTGACCAGCGGCTATCATCAAATCCTGATGAGCCCCTGTAGTATAGAAAAAACTGCATTTTCGACACCTGATGGGCATTATGAATTTCTAAGAATGCCGTTTGGCTTAAAAATCGCCCCAAGTACATTTCAAAGACTAATGAATGATACCTTGCGAGAATTGATTGGTAGAACTTGCTTAATTTACTTACATGACGTAAATATTTTTGGAAAAAACTAAACAGGAACACTTTGCCTGCAGTCAAAACCAAGAAGCTGTTCTCAAATAATTGAAACACGCCAACCTTAAAGTAAATCTAAGTAAATGCTATTTTCTTAAATCGGAACTAGAAATCCTAGGTCATATATTAACTTCCGAAGGCTTAAAACCTAATCCCAAAAAGATAGAGGCGATCCAGCGTTACCCTATACCTAAGACTGTCAAGGAAATCAGGTCGTTCCTAGGACTTGTAGGATATTACAGAAAGTTTATTCCAGATCTTAGTAAAATAACTAAACCCTTAACCGCATGTACGAAAAAAGGAGCTTACGTTAAATTGACGCTCGAATACACTAATGCAGTCAATAAATGCAAGGAAGCTTTAATTAACGCCCCAATATTAAAATACCCTGACTACGAAAAAACTTTTGTAGTAACGACCGATGCCAGCGATACGAGGCAGTAGGCGCAGTTTTATCTCAAGACAGTCACCCAATATCATTTATCTCTCGAACTCTCTCAGACACTGAAGTTAATTATAATACGAACGAAAAAGAACTTTTAGCTGTCCAACAATTTCGACCCTATATTTACGGTACACATTTTATTATTGAAACAGATCACCAACCTATTACATGGGTAACTAAATTGAAAGAGCCCAATGCAAAACTTAACAATACGATTATGAAACTAGGTATAAAAAAGGCAAAATTGATTGTGTTACAGATGCATTATCTAGAATAGAACTTAATAATTACGAGTCACATCATTCTGAATCGATGGACGTAGAAGTAGGTACCATAATGAATGATGACTTAGAAACAGAACAGGCGACTATTCATAGTAACGCCGACGACAGTGATAGCGGCATCCCGATAAGGGCAGAACACCCTCATCCACGTATGAATAGGATATTCATTCATACGGTTCAAAAAGGAACTGTTATTTACAAATTAAAACAAAACAATTTGTGGATCCCTAGTAACGCTATAGAGAAAGAATTTGTGAAGTTTGTAAAAGATAGGTTAGATAAAAACAAATATGCTATAGTGATAGATAAAGAGCAAACGTATCGAGAAATTAGTGAAACATACAGGAAATACTTTGACAAAGGATCCCTTAAACTAATTAGATATACTAAATTCTTAACAGAAGTAAATAAATACGACGAACAAAATGAGATCATAACACGTACACATCTCAATAATAATCGTCATCGCGGTATAGATTCAATGATGTCAGAATTAAAAAGAAAATACTTTTGGACGAACATGAAAAGTATGGTAAAAAAATTCGTAGACAAATGCGAAATATGTAAGCGAGCTAAATACGACCGCCATCCTATTGAAGCACCATTAGAAAGTACAGAAAGCCCTAGTGAATCGATGGAAATATGGCATCTAGACATATTTCACATCAAAGGTAGTAAATACTTGACATTAATAGATAAATTCTCTAAATGGGCACGAGCTGTTCCACTAGCCATTAACACTTCTCCAGAAATATGTAATTGTCTAATAAAAATCTTTAGCACGGTCGGTTCACCAAAAAAGTTACAGCCTTATTCATAAAAATACGTTAATCAGCGTCTTAAGCATTACTTAACTAATCAACTAATTAGCACTTAAGCAGTGTTTAAAAAATTGTTATTCATAAACACTATTTTGTCGTTGCTTAGTTAAGCATTACCTTTTTTTTCACACTTGCAACCTTTTGGTAGAAATCAATTTTTTGGTAGAAACTAGGCTGTATGAGCGTTACTCTTTGCCAACAGACAAATTTAAAAGTGAATCTGTTAGTCATGTCATGTCATTCATTGATTTTTATTTTGTTGTTACTTGTGTTGTGCTTGTGTTTTTCCTGCGTGCCTGTTGTGGTGATTTTATTTCAAGACTTCAACTTAATTCAAGATGCCATCTACAAACAATAAAAGAAATCGCTCCTCAAACTGGAGTGAATCAGAAAAGGTAAGAAATGAACAGATTATTCATGGAAAATAATAAACCATTTCGTGTTCATTTGCCTGTAATATTATTAACCTTGCAGAGTTTGCTGAAACGGCTCATAAAAGACAAGATTCATATAATTGAAAACAAGGATGTAAGTAGTAACAATAACCAAATGAAAAAGGCAGCGTGGATTGAGATTCTCCCAAGGTAAAGGTTATACACATTATTTATTCATGTAGAACGAATTATTTGTAATAGTACTCGATTCACGTGTTCTTTTTTAACCGACTTCTTGTTGTTTCAGTTTTAATCAATTAAATGACACAAAAAGAGACCTTCCTCAGTTGTTAAACTAGTGGAGAAATATAAAAAATAATATAAAAAAGAGAGATTTTGAATATAGGCGAAACCGTAATGCCACTGGTGGTGGCCCTCCCCCGCCTCGCCCACCTCCAGAAGATACGGAGATTATGGAAATCCTGCCAAATGAATTTGAAGTGGACAACAATATTTATGATAGCGATAGCCTTAACATAAAAGTAGACCATGAGGTGAATATTACTTTTGTTTTCACAAGTTCTACAATAACTAGGTACTAAATTACTAAACTTTTAAAAATATGTATTTACTTTCAGAAAAAAATGAATACGGATGTAAATGAAACTGGCTGTTCTTCACTTTTTTTACAGACAGAAACAGTGTCACTCCAAGTAAGTATTAATAAAGAATTTGAAAAAATATATAAGAAAATAATTATATGCCTTTTAGTCATTTTGATGTTTTATTACAGGACAATTTAAATATGGATTTGAATAATCTTTATGGAACCAGTCTCTTGCCATCGCTACAGCCAGAAACAGTAACAGTCCAAGTTAGTGGCAAAAAATTTGCCTTTGCAAATACATAGTAATATAAAACAAAATTAGTATGTACAGTATTTTATTATTTGTATTTTTCATTTTAGGTACACTCGCCAAAACCAGATGCAGTGAACAAAAAAAAGCCAAAAATGGGAAAAATCAAAAAAATTAAAAACAGAGTAAAAGTATGTATCACAGAAATAGCCCAGCAATTAAAATAAATTTGTTTTCTAACACCAATTCTAATAAATTGATTTTTTTATCACATTAAGGTCTCACCTGGTACACCAGAGCATGAAAAATTATTTCTTTTGGCGAAAACTGCAAAGGCACAACAAATGTCACACCAGGAGGAAGAGCACATGTTACGCTAGCAGCCCTCTAGGAATCTGCAAGCTAAGAATGTATCTATATACATTGCACACGGCACATGGAAACGATGGTTGCAACATCGGTGACCGCGTTTCCGGTAAACTGCTGATGCAGCGTCATGCAGCTGCGACACGTGTACTGGACAGCGCGAGGCACCGCCGAGCATCGAGCGCACTTCGTATCTTACATCGGACATTGTCGCTACTTACCTAGATTAGCTCATTTTATAACTTTTTCTTAATAAATTAGTTCCAAGTTATTGTTTTTTTTTTAAATACGTATTTGGCGCAGTCTTACGTCTTCGGGAGGGAGTGTAGAGTAGGAACTTAAAAAATCGAATTCCTAGTTACTACCGCGCGCGTCAAAGTAACTAGCCGCGCCACCCGCCCGGAGCCGAACCTACTATCAAGTTCCTGTTGGACCAGCCGGAAATAGAAGATCCGAACTTTGATCGCAGAGAGACCAGAATGAAACTTATGTTGTGAGTACACTTTTGAATCGTTCTTGTGGTGTTGCTCCCCTCTTTCCTTAAGTATTCGTTTTTAAGTGTTTTAAAAAATTTTCGCCGTAGTAAAAGTAGCCCATCAGGGCAGGAACGTGCGAAAAATTCACGTAGATTAAATTTAGATAAGCAGAGAACTATAAGTTTAGAATCTTTAGTTTCTAGTGACTCTAGTGTTAATTCAGATAGAAGCTCTGTAAATTCATTAAAAATGCCTTATGACCCGGATGTCATATTTAAATTTCTGCGTTTGGTGCCGGTATTTGATGGCAATCCGAATTTACTTCCGCGGTTTATTAGTCTTTGTGATTCTTTGGAAAAAGAGTTGGTAGAAGATGACGATCCTAGAAAAGATTTGGCAATGACATTTATTTGTAATGGAATTCTCAATAAAATCACGGGAAACGCAGCACGAATTATAAATTGCAATGGCATCCCCGAAGCTTGGTCTGAGATTAAAGCAGCTCCGATCAAAGAGACGAGACGGCCCTCTACAACGACCTCATGGTCGCTGTTCAAGGCAACAGTAGCCCCCAAGAATTTTATGATAAATGTGCAAATTTATTTAGCACTATTATGACATATGTATCGCTCTACGAGACCCTACAAACGACAATCAATGCAAAGCGTGTATCAAAAATTGGCACTTCAGGCTTATATGCGTGGACTTAAAGAGCCATTAGGGTCTAGAATCCGATGCATGCGTCCTGATAGCTTGCAAGAAGCACTTGAATTTGTTCAGGAAGAGACAAATGTGATGTACTTGCAGCAAATAACCGATTCTTTACAAGATAAAAAACCATCATTCATAAAACCTATGCCCGTAGCCCCTCTGGCTATGCCGATGCAGAGACCATTTCAATTTACGGCTGCAAATACGTCAAATTGGCCTAAACCTAATACTGTACTTTTATTTCAGTGGAGACCTAACCATTCTAATGCTAATAATAATCAATTTAATCGTAACTTTGCTAATCAAACTCCTTACACACAAACACGCACGCAGCAGATGTGTAGTGCCCCGCCACCTAACTATAATTTTCAACAGAATAAATTTTCAATGCCACAGCGTAATCATTTCCAAAATCAAGGTCCAAAACCAATGAGTGGCGTAAGTCATTACGTTACTAAAACTCTCCCATTTCAGTCTGGTGGTCATGATTGGCGTAGGCACGGTAATCCACCACCTTCTAATTACTTTAAAACGCGCGAAGTAAATTTTAATAATTGCTATGATTACGGGAATGAAAATTATGACTTTTATTATTATTCAGAACCTTATATGTCTGAAGTTTCCGAGTACGCATACCCTATTGAATATTCGTACGATAGTCCCATAGCTGGCCCATCTTACCCTGAGATCACTGGCGCAGCATGTCCGATGATTACGTACATAACGAATCGGAGGAACCGCAAGCGTCCACGAGCGCTAATGCTTTACAGAATGAACAGGGTTTTCAGAGTCGGTCAAACCATGTCAAGCCAAAATAGAATTAAACTTGCAGACCCAGCGTCAGCGTCCTTATATTCAATTATCTGCAAACTAGATTCCAAGGTCTTCTCGTCACACGACTTGAAACTGGCTACGAAAATCTCGGTTTATATGGCAGTAGTGCTGCCTAACATCTTATACTCCGCCGAATCGTGGATCGTGTATCGCCGTCACATACGCATGTTGGACCGATTCCACCTCAGATGCTTACGTAAGATCATGAAAATCCAATGGTCCGATCGCGTGCGGAACACTGAAGTGCTGCGTAGAGCCAATGTAGGTGGCATTGAGTCATACCTTATGCGGCGTCAGCTTCGGTGGTGCGGTCACGTGTCACGTATGGTAGAGGAGCGAGTTGCGAAGCGCATCTTCTATTCGGAACTTGAGGAGGGCAAGCGTAAGCATGGCGGACAACTCCTCAGGTACAAAGATGTGTTGAAGCGTCACATGAAAAAATGTAACATTGCATCTGATCAGTGGGAGCAGCTGGCTGTCAAGCGGCCAGAATGGAGAGCCTTAGTCAAATCTAAAGTATTTGACTTTGAAGCTCAACGCCGCTCTGATCTTGACTCAAAGCGCGACGAATTGAAAGCCCGACCACCTGCGGCGATCAATTACACGTACCTTAATGGTGTACTCTGGTGTCCGCAATGTGCGAGGACCTTTACTCACAAAATAGGCTTCGTGAGTCACATTCGAGCACATGAGCGCCAAAATCGGAGCTGAAGCAGTCGCCGTGGCCGAAATCGGTCAGGAGCTCATCATCATCATCATCATTCAATTATCTAATCCCCCAATCAAATTATTAATTGATACTGGCGCAAATCAATCTTTCATTAGTCCCGAGACAGTAAATACATACTTTAAACACTTACCTTGGAATTATGACCCCTTCGAAGTGACTAACGTGCATGCTGCTAGCCGTAATGACTATTCTATTGATTTACCGTGTTTCCAGGAATTTAATGACAGAGATAATATTAAATTTTTCATATATAAATTTCATGAATATTTTGATGGGTTGATTGGCCTAGACTTGTTGAATAAATGGGAATCTAACACTGATTTAAAAAATAACTTGCTAATTACAAGAAACGCGAAAAATCCCATTAGAATGTACGACTCCCGGAATTGTAACTTGTATGATACTATCATTCCATCTCACTCTTCCAAATTAATTCGTGTCCCTATCAATGCTCAAAGTGAAGACGTAATTATCCCAGAGCAGTTAATTTCAAACTGTTTAATCGTAGAGAGTATTACTAAGGTCAGTAATAACCGAGGAATTCTGGAAGTCGTCAATCCCACCAAAAATAACGTAATATTTTCTATGGACCGACCAGTCAACGCGGAGTTGTTTAATGAGGAAAGCAGCTGCGCTGTACAAATACCCAATACGCGTGTTAAGGAAGTACTTTCCAAATCATTTAAACGCAGAAGAACGCGCGAATCTCTTTGCGCCAGGTACGCCGACATATTTTATATCGAGGGCGAGGCGCTCACTTTTACGAATAAAATTAAACACCATATTCGTACGACTGACGAAGTACCTGTCTACACAAAAAGTTATAGGTACCCATTTATACATAGAGACGAGGTTAGGACCCAAATTCAAAAAATGTTGGATCAGAATATCATCAGGCCGTCCGAATCAGCTTAGAGCTCACCCATCTGGGTTGTACCCAAAAAAGCGGACGCTTCGGTTAAAACTAAATATCGAATGGTTCTTTTTTGTTTTTTTGACTCGGGATGCCAACGGGCTACCGAGTAGAAGATATTTTCATATTGGAGAGTTGATCGGAAAAAATAAATAACTATTACTTATCTACTTCGTTTTATCTTCAAATTAGCTTAGCGCCCATCTGGCTACCGCCCCCCTTCTTTATTGTACGTAAGGTAGGTAAGTTGTAATTTTTAACACAGTTTTGAATATTTACCTATTCTGTTTATTTATTGGGGTAAACACATAATCGTGCGTGGCTCTTTTTCCCCTGACCGGTAATAATACTTTGTTGGCAATAGGGAAACTCATCGCTTGACTAATTTAAAAAATATATACAAATCGTTAATACCCTATCTATGCAGCTGAATAATGTTATAATTCAACTATTATTAAAAATTATACCTATTTGTATATGCCTAGAACAATATTCACATTACAACATTTTCTTTACCGCGTCATTAGGTCTACCTGTTATCAAGCAAGACATATTGTAGTGACACATAGTAACACATTGTAATCTAATGCCTTACGCTGAGACAAGCAAGCCAACGGCGAGCGGTCTCGCTCCCTCAGCCGCAGTCCTTTTCTAGTTTTTATGGAGCTTAGACCTGTACTACCTTTTTTGTAAATCGAAATCAAAGTTTTCATTACAATATAAACAACAAGTTTTACCTCTAATTCGGACATTTAATTTCAACGCCAACCCCTGTACCCCAGACTATAAATTCCTTGCAATCGAGCTTATAGGCCAACACAAAAAAGCTAAAGTAGTGACTTTCCAAGTGTGAACTAACCTTCTGATCAGTAGTTACGGGGTACAGTGCAGTGCAGTGTAAGTGTAAAAAAACTCGTACGATGGCGACTCCACCACCGCAACCGCCGTTTTTTGACTTAGCAGCGATATCCTAGCGTCAACTATACCAGAATTTTGGACGAGACAGCCGCGGTTATGGTTTTTAAGGATCGAAGCAGTGATGGCACCACAGAAACTAGGAGACGCCTCAAAATTTGACCTCGTTGTGTCAAAGCTTGGGATTGACGTAATAAGCCACATTACGGATTTTTTGGAAAATCCGCCGACTACCAACAGATACGAAGCAATTAAACAGAATTTATTACAAGTTAGAATCAAAACACAGGCAGATAGAGAAGCTTATCAGCGAAATGGAGCTTGGTAATCAAAAACCATCGCAGCTGTTGATGAAAATGAGAGCTCTAGCTCGTGACAACATTCCGGATGAGACACTCAAGGTACTGTGGCAGAATTTATTACCAGCATCGTGTCGCGCAGTTTTGGCAGTAACTGAAAACAAGGACCTGACAAAACTAGCGTCAGTTGCCGACAATGTACTGGAAGCAACCAGGAGTAACACTATCAATGAAATGGCACAACAGCCAAGTACTTCGGTGAAGTCAGATCCAATCCTAATGCAAATAGCCAAACTGACCGCACGTTTTGATAAGATGGAGAGACAGATTGGCCAGAATCGTTCAGGTGACGGGATAAGACAATCTCGCAGCAGGACACGTCGTTCGCAACAGCGAAACGGAAGCAGCTCACGAGGACGCACACCTGTACGTAAAAACCCAGATTGGTTATGGTTTTATCATTTCCGTTACGCAGAGAAAGCGCAGAAATGCATTCAACCTTGCGCGTGGACAAAGGGACAGGAAAACTAGGCCAGGTACAGTCACCGGCGGAAATCTGTACCATGTTCGCAAAAAACCGCCTATGTAACAGATAAAAACACCGGACTTAATCTATTAGTGGATACAGGAGCTAACGTTTCGGTTTTACCAGTGCACAAAAAGAAACGATCGACACCAGTGGAAAACTACATACTGTTTGCGGCTAACGGAACGGAAATTAAAACGTATAGTACTAAGACATTAGTACTAGATTTAAATTTGCGACGTCCGTATAGATGGGAATTCATCATCGCCGACGTGAAACAGCCGATACTGGGAGCGGATTTTCTTAGTTTTTACAGGTTACTAGTGTATGTAGCAGGCAAGAGGTTGATCGATCAGGTGACCCGATTGGACACTGTCGTTTCTCTCGTAAGTTGTTTACAACCATTTTTTAAGACCCTTGATATTAATCACCCTTATTATGATATTATTAACAATTACCCAGAACTTACTAGGCCCACATCTTTTAAAGACCCACCTAAGCATTCAGTAGTCCATTATATCGAAACTACAGGTCCTCCGGTATACGCGCGGGCAAGGCCGTTACCGCCGGACCGGTACGCGAAAGTTAAAAATGAGTTTAAATTGATGCAGGAAATGGGAATATGCAGACCTAGTAAAAGTCCGTGGGCGAGACCTTGTTTACATTGTGTTCCTAAACCTAATGGTGACATAAGGCCTTGTGGTGATTATCGTAAATTAAATACTGTTACAAAGCCAGATCGTTATCCAGTTCCACGTTTACAGGATTTTATATATTTGTTATCTAACAAAAAAATATTTACTCGGCTAGACATTAACCGTGCTTATCATTTTATACCAATCCACCCGGATGATGTAAAAAAAACAGCTATCATCAAACCTTTTGGATTATTCGAGTTTCCTAGAATGAGTTTTGGTTTAAGAAATGCTGCTAAAACGTTCCAAAGATTCATGACTACTAATGTACTTGAAGGATTCGTTTTTTTATTCTCTTACATTGATGACGTAATTATTGCCAGTTCAAATGAAAAGGAACATCAAAAACATTTGCTCATAACCAAACAGCCTATAATGAGTATGAGATCAGTTATTAAAAAAGCAATAGCTAAAAATAAGACTGATGAATGCCCAGATGTACAAAATTTGTTTGATGACATATTATTGTCGCACCATCATGCGTTTGGAAATCATAGCCGTTGTAAGCCTTACTTTTATAAAAAACATGGTGAACAAGAAGTTATACATACCGATTTTTTTACAAGCTCACTATGGCAACGAATCTGCCTCTATATTCAAAATATAGCTGGCCATGCACACAGTTTATTACAGGATGTAGACAGCAATATTGTAGAACGATACCATAGCGTAATTGCGAAATACATAGGAGGAAAAACAATCAACTTTTCTCTAAAACAGTCTTACACTATGAGATGTCATGCTGCAGCTGCTTCATTTAATACAAATCGGCTCTTGTCTCTGCTATATAAAAATATTTTAAACAATAGTCCTCAAGGAAAACTTAAATTACTTGAGAAAAGAAGATTACAGAAGAAAGAGCTGAATAGTAAGTACATGAAGAAATAGAGACGTATTATATACAAAAAATCTGATGAAAACTACGGAGAACAATGTGCAAAACCAGATATGCCAAAAGAAACGCTTGAAAAAATGAAGGTGAATTTTATAAATTCTTTAAAAAAAACGGATGATGAACGAGATTTGATCGAGAAAAAGACTATCCTTCAAAGAAATAGTTGCGAGTGGATTGAACTTCGTCGATCATTGTTGACGGCTTCAAATTTCGGTCGTGTGATCAAAAAGCGATCAGAAACTCGATGAGCAAATTTGGTTAAAGATGTTTTGTACAAAAGCAACCTCGATCATATCACGTCAATAAAATAGATAGAAAAGAAAAAAGTAAATTTTTGGATAAAAAAAGGAAGGAATTTAGAAATAAACAAAAATCACAACTGGTTCTACCAAATTCAGGGCCAGTTGCACATTACTTAACGTGAGAAATGCTTGTTTGCAGTATGGTCAGATGAAAAATCGAAAGTAAAAACAGAAGTTATTAAAAGAAACTAAAGTGTGCGGCGGTAGGGGCGGTTAAGGCGTGTAATGACACGACGAATGTCGGTGAAGAACTGTACGTTTATTGAATAAAATACATAGGTATTTATAGTAAACTAGTAATGGTCTTTGAACCTTAGGTTTAACCGTGACATTTCCTTAATCTAAAACAGATCATATTACAATATTGAATATTACATTGTTATTATAAACATCTTAATTAGGTTTCTACTTATATGGTAATTGTATGTAATCTGATATTCAATGTTTATTTTATTAAAAATACAATATCTTTTTCCTTTGCCATTCTGTAATTACGTCACACACTACATCTTTCCCCTTTTTTTTGAGACAAAAATTGACAATTTTAATTTTTGGCTTACAAATTACAATAATTGTTATCTATTCCTTAGAAACAATGTTACCTTGAATAACTATTATTGGATACATAATTTGTTTATGTTAACAATTAATACATTTGATGCCCTTTAGATAATGTTTACGAATATGATATATCTGTCGGCTTACTTCTTTCTATCCCTATATTTCTACAATACAATGGTTTATCCTATCCTTATTTATTTTTGCAAAAGAAGATGGAAATCCTTTTTTGGATTTGGAATGTGCTTTCTTGCTTATGAACACGAATAGTATTCTGCAAGAGGTTAGAGCTCGTTCCATATTGTTCGCGTTAGCTCACCAAATTCACTTTTTTTATAGCACTGTCCAGTTTTCCGCAAATAACGAACCTGTTTTTGTGAGTTGTTTTGACGCTCCTGCCGGACATTCGTTGTTGTGCCCAAACAACCCCGCGGCTGATCTCCTAGAAGTTCTGTATGCCGAACTTTCCATCTCCTTGTCTAGTGTTGACTTGTGGGAGATCAGTTGTGAAGTTCCTCCAAGCGGCCTCTTCTGGCATGTCCGGTGGAAGAAGTGCGACTTGTTGAGCTTTTTTTAATACAGGTATGGCTTTGTTCTGTTTTTGTGTATAATATTTTCTTTTCCTGAAACTATTGCCTTTACATTCACTCCTTGATCTTCTATTACTGTATATGGTCCCGTGTATACTGGATCCAATTTTTCTCTATCTTCTTTTTTTATTAATATTAAATCTCCTATCTTATAGTTAATTGAGTTAGTAGTTAGATCATATTTATTTTTTCTATCCATTTTTGTTTTTATTAAATTATTCCTAGCATCCTCTTGGGATTTTTATAATCTATACTTAAGTTCCTTTGGATACGAATCAAAATTATACATTGGTGTATATTTTGTTGCTGAATGCACTGTCGTATTATGAAAAACACCAATATTGCAAGCAACCTGACCACTTGTGAGCCTGGTTATCCGTTTGTATCCTTAAATAAGCTCCTAATGACTTATGTGAATTTTCCAATGAACCAAGACTCTCATGATGGTAAGCGGTTGATTGTATTTGTTTTATATTCAAAATTTTACAAATTTCGCGCATGGTTGATGATATGAATTCACTTCCCCTATCTGTTCCTATCTCTCGAGGGATTCCATAACGCAATATAAAATTATCTACAAAAACCCGTGCCACAGTCTCTGTTTCCTTATTTGGAAGTGGGTAGGCTTCTACATACTTTGTTAGCTCACACTGTAAGGTTAATATATAATTATAACCATTTGTGTCTTTAGTTAATGGTTCTACTAAATCCAAAAATACTTTTTCGAATGCTGTTGTTGCTGTGCTAGTAATGCACAATGGTTGCTTTATGTATTTATGGTATTTCTGTTTTTGACATTTATCACAATTTTTTACATAATTTATAATGTCACTATTCATTCCTGGCCAATAGTAATAACGTTTTACGTTATTGATCATTCTTTGCATACCTGCATGGCCACTAGTTTGTAATAAATGAAAATCATTTAATATGACTCGCCTGTCATCTTTATTATTTACTTTTGTGACACCTTTAATTATACATATTCGGGGACCGGTCCTTGTATTATTAATATATTGTGCTAGCTCCTTAATAATACATGCGGTGTCATTTGTACGTAGTATGCATACCTCTTTTATTTGTTGTGTCTCGCAAAACATGACTAATTCTCTCGCGAAGAAATCTCGTTTCGTACACGATCGAGAACTAGTATTGACACACATTAACAAGAAAAATTTCTAAACCGTCATGTTTGAAATCAGAAATATAAAGGTCAGGTTCCACTGAAACCAACGGATTCCTACTAAAAAAATCAGCAACCACATTATCTTTACCATGACAAAAAACTATTTGGAAATCCCGCTCTTGGATTGCAAGTGCCCACCGAGCTAAACGTCCCGTCATATCTTTTTTAGACTGTAACCAACAAAGAGCTTTATGATCTGTAGCTACTTGAAAAGAAGAGCCCCATAAATAAGTTCCAAAATATTTTAACGCCCAAACTAAAGAAAGACATTCGCGTTCTGTTACCGAGTAACGGACTTGACAGATGACAATTTCCTTGAAGCGTAAGCAATGGGATGCATGGCTCCTTCAAATTCCTGCATCAGCGTTGCTCCTAAAGCCTCGTCTGATGCATCAACCATCAAACGCGTAACAACATTGTTATTCACCTCTAGTAGTTTTGGCACAATTTCACTGTCTTTCTATGAAGTTTTTGACATTGTCTACAATTGTGTTGAAGCTCTTTCAAAGAAAATGGTTATCTTCAATCAAACAAAAGAAGATTTACTGCAGGAGTTTGAAGTATCTGATCCAAATTGCACACTCCTGGAATCACTTGAACCCGAAGAGTTTTTAGAACGGGACCCTAACAGTACAAAAATCTTTAAAGGAAAACTTCCTAAAGACAAAGCAGTCCACAAAATTAAAAAGTCAATGGTAGAATGGTTGGTGAGTAAGAACTCCGAATTAGACACACCAACAAATAGTGAGACCAGATTGAACGATGATATCTCACAAGAACTAGAAACATCATCAAAATCTGCTTATGTAGTTAATCCCGTCAAAGAGAGGAGAGAGTGTTTACCAGCAAAAGCTCAAAGTGTTCCCCTTCCAGAAGAAGACCAAGAAAGAGACGAATATGTTGATATATACAAAGACGAGGACGATGACTTAAACCAAACTCATGAGCTGCCCCCTCATCATGGAAGACTGAACAAGGACCAAATACTGGATTATTATAGGCACCGGTATCCAAACCTTCCATGTAGTTTCTGCCCAAACAACCTGTTTATTAGGTGTCTGGATCGGAAATTCTTAAACTGTCTATATATAACGAACCCTGAAGCATTTCCTCGCACTTGGCATATTCTTAAAAATGACCCGCCTCAGGCTTGTGAGGTTGGTGATTGACCTTAAAACCCACATGATAAAATAACTACGAACTGTTATTTATTCAATTTATTGCTTATTTTTTGTTTCCAGGTGCCTAATGATGCTTGGGCATATCATAGTTGCTGGATACAAGCATACACAAATGTACGTCAACCCCAGGCTGAACCTCCTGTAGGTGATAATGACCAGGGACAAAAACAAGGTGAAGAGATGTCAGTTCCATCTTCAAGTTAATTCACTGTGCATGATTCATTGAATTACTTTGGTCCTGTGCTTGATAAAGTAAAACCAACTTTCAACTTATGGCCCTATTCGAGAACACCTGACAAACCCGATCATTGTTTTATACCAGACTGTGCAAATACAGAAAGGCTGAATATTTGAGGAAAGCCATTTTATCCAAATATAAGATTTACATTACCCCTAAATGGGATTTGTTAAATGAATACGAATTTAATTCAACATTCAATACAAATTATATTAAAGATATGCTGAATTTGTTAGCAAAAGAACAAGCTAGCAGTGTAATGAATTTTGAAAATATTCAAAGAACAAATGACAACTTGTGCGCCTATTGGACCGGGCGTACTGTAGTCCAATTTATGGCATTTTATAACAGTGTGCCCTAACTGGAAGGGAAATTTAAAAAAGCGAAGACTGCGTTAGACTTATATTTGATCAAAATCAGAACCGGTGACCCAATCACAAGAATTGCCAGCTTGTTTCTTTTATTTACAGGTACTGTGTGCACTTATATGAAAAAAGTTAGAATATGCCTGGAGAACAATTATGTACCATTGCATTTGGGGATTGGCCATATGACTCGTAAAAATCACAGTGCCCGAAATCTGTTGAGTCAATATGATGATGAGTCCTACATTCCGGATGAATTCATCAAAGAAGACGTCAGTCATCTAGACACAACGAATTGGGTTCCACATGGTCCGCCCAAATCTAAGGACCAAAGAGAGTTGGCGCAAGCAGAGTATCAACGAAAATTTCCCAATTTACCGACTGGATATTGTCCAAGGAACCTCATTTCATTAATATTTTGGACAAGAAATATCTTGACTGCTTGTTCATAACAAATTCCGAAGCCTATCCACGAACATGGCATGTCTTAAAAAATAGCGACCCTACGCAGGCGTGGGCGTCACTCAACCAGACTGTAATTAATTTCTTAAATAAAAAATGGGGAGCAAGCGGAATTAACATAGGAAAAGCTGAGACCAGTCTGGACTTCTATAATATCGTAGATCTCAAAAGGGAGATTCAAAATACCATTGTAGAAACACTCCAAAATGCCAAAGAAGACGAAGATGACGACAACAACAGTGCTACAACTACTACAGGTATCCGAAGTGATCATAGAGAAATAGAAAGTATCATTGATAAGCTCCACAACTTACTGAGAGAATTCACCTTTCATACAGTCAAAAATTCAGGGAGAGAAATATATCCGCAACCAATTCTACCGGTTCTACAACTAGTTTGGTTGTCATCATGGCGTCGTCATCATTTAAATACGATATTATTACATTAAATTGAACTGGTAGAATCTAAACCATGCTTGTGGGATAAAACTCACGAGGAATATAAAAATAAAATACTCTGAGACAATAATTGGCGTGAAGTATGTGAATACCTTGAAGAGGGATATGAAGTTTTAAATCAGGTCCTATGTAATTTACACTTTTAATAAATCTGAAAACAGAACTACATGTTTACATACGAGTACATTATAATACTTACATGGGTTATTTACATCTGACAAGCAACCTAAAATTCATAAACAAACTTCACAAAATTATAACCCCAAAATTGTATCATAATGTGATCGTCTATTATAGGTATAATGTCTGTTTGTTTAATGTATAGGTACGTATAGTAGGACCATTAGCAACTGAGCGTTGGGACACAGATTAGATAATAGTTACTACGTAAAAATATTTATTGCCCCAACGTTCAGTTGCTAATGGCCCTACTATAGCTAATAATTAATGTACAAGTTATGTAAATATTTATTTTTATGACCTAGATCTTGGACAGTTGCCATGGTAATTTACCTACATCTGAAACGAAATAATCAGCAAAGGTTGCACGGACTCCACGTCCTGTTTTATTAGTGGATTTTGTCTGGGGACTGGACTAAGTTTCTAGAGATGATCTCTCACTTAAAATTATATCGTCTATTTGATATCCATCACGCTTCCTCACGATGTTATGTAAAATAACACAAGCTTTCACTATGTTTTTGGAAAATTTTGGGGACACATCGATGGGTCGATGGAAAATTCTCCATTTATTACTCATAATTCCAAATGCGCACTCAACATACCGACGTGCTCTGCAAAGTCTGTAGTTAAATACGCGTTGTTTTTGACTTAAATTATGTCCAGAATAGCTTCGTAACATATGTTCATTCATTGGGAATGCATTATTAGCAACAAATACGTAGGGAACTGTAAGTCCTCTTTCAGTAATGGGTTTTGGCTGTGGAATGTGTAAATTTCGTTGCATCAACAATTTCCAAAAATGAGTGTTTTGTAGTATAGAGGAATCACAATCTTTGCCATATGCGCCTATATCAACAAAAATGAACGAATAATCTGAATCTACAACTGCCAAAAGGACAATTGAAAAGAATTTCTTGTAATTCATATACATTGAACCGCCATGTGGAAAATTTTGAATGCGTATGTGCTTTCCGTCTATAGCACCGAGTCAATTGGGAAAAGATGCTCTATTTTTTTAAACCCTCTGCTACTGTTTTCCACTTTTGTTCAGACATATTTTCTAAATGTTCGCTACGGAAGTTTTCCCATATTTTATGGCAAAAAAAAATTATAATTTCACTCAATGTACTGATTCCTAGCCTGTAATTGTAGTGCAAATCGGTCAGAGAGCAACCACTCGCCAGGTACCTGAAAAGTGAAAAAGAAATTGTAATCTTGAAATGAAATGAAATTATTTATTTGCGGTAAACACGGTACATAGAGAGTAGGTTGAATATTTTGATATAGCTCAAGCGTGCTTAACTGATTTCATCAGTATGCAAAATATTAATGTTTATTGTTTATTAATGCTCTTTTAAAAATTATGGTTACATAAACTTTGCCTCAGCCTATTTAAACTATGTAATGATACCTAAGTACATTTGTATTTGTTCGGAACCATTCGGTGGTTTTGCTTCAAGATGGCAACCCTGTGATCTGTCGGATGTGACGTTGTTGAGAACTGTCATTCTATCTGTCATTGGTTTTTTCTTGTGTGCTCGGTTTTGTTACGTTCTTCGGACGGACGCGGTTTTTGAGGGTTTCTACGAGAAGAGTCACGCAACGGCGTATTTTGGAGGCGAGTACACTGCTTGGAGCTGCTGTACATCGAGTGTAAGAGTCTGCTACGGCATCCCTATCTCCTGTGTGTCCTTCCTTCTCCCCTTCCCCGTGATCCTTGTCGTTGTAGCTCACCACGCCGAGTCACAACAGGATTCCTTGTAAGTGATCAGCAGGCCTAAGATGCGCACGAAGACAAAAATTCTTTCTTCGCTCTTGTCTACACTGAGGAAGACAAAAGACCCAAGTCTACAGGGGCTAACATGGCAACATGCGAATGAAGACAAAAATAGACAAACTTTTCTATTTTTTTTTTTGTTTTATCTTCTAATCCCTAACATGCGCACTCAATTTTTGTCTATTTTTGACGTTTGGATCAAGACAATGTTTCTTCCACATAGTGGATCGAAGACAAGGCAGCAAAGTTATTTTGATTAAGTCCGTAACGTGGAATAAAATATAAACCAACAAAATAAGTGAAGTAGTAGTATGCAGCATAAAATGAAAGATAATAAAAATCAACATCTACAAGGAGCGGCAGCGCTAATATGTGGCATTGGCGGAATTGATTTGTGACTACTTTCCTGCCTTTTACCGAATAAATTAGCCAATGGACCAAGCAGCGGCTAAGTGAGGATGTGGAGCCACACACGGAAGACGGAATTCCTACTCATTTAAAGGTATTTTATGTAAATGACAAATTCTAACCTAACTTACTCGTAGACGTGGTTTTTATAAATAAATCCTATAAAATACCCAATAAAATACATGATACCTATTGTTTTAGATTTTGAGCGCAGTCGAAACTGGGGCTGGATCATGTTTTACCTACTAATGTTCATAAACTACTTACTTACCCGCGAATGCGTGATTGTGTTGTTGCTTGCTTTTATGAATTTATAAGTAAGTAACTAAGTACATATTACTATTTAAGTAAAATAAAATAAAAATTATTCAGTACGGATATTCGTGAAGACGACAATCTGACCCGGAGCAGACAGAGAGCTCGTAAGTTTTGTGCGTTTTTTACAATCATTTTTTAATGATTTCAATGATGTTACATTTTACTTACCGTAATGTTTTAGGATGGCAGTGCCATACTATAATTACGTCCTCTCCACCTACGAGGAGAGAGAGGAACGTAAGTTGCAGCGGCGCGAGGTCCGTGACGTGTGCGATCCATTCGATCTGCCGGACATGGAGTTCCGGTCACTATTCCGCATTAATAAGCCCATGGGCCATTATTTGGTAGAGAGGCTGAGTGTAGACATGGAGCCACTCACGGAGGAAGGAATTCCCGCCCATGTAAAGGTATTTTATATTATGATAAATTCTTTTTTTTGTTAGGCAGCCCCTGGGTCAGAGGGTTGGGTGAGGGTGATTTTGTAAATTATATCCAATATAATACTACAGGATTCCTATTGTTTTAGATCTTGAGCGCAGTCCAGTTTCTGGCCAGCGGAGGTTACCAGAGACAGCTTGGGCAGGATCATGTTTTATGTTCTGCCCAAACTACTACTGGTAAATTTCTGGACCAATTTCTGAAATCGGTGTATCGAAGGTATGTATGTACTTACATACATAAGTTAGAAATTACTCAGACACATTTTTTTTTAAAAATGGGTACAAAGTCTCACATTCGTCGCATGGATATTATTTAAGAAAGAAGACTAAGTAGTATATCTGAATTCTGAATACTATGTTTACATTACACCTTGTTTTTCAGACTCATGCCCGAATGGATTAAGTTCCCTGTTTCGGAGCAAGCGCGAAACTCTATTGCTTCAAATTTTGAACAAAAATTTGGAGTGCCGAATATTCTGGGTGCTATTGACTGCACCCATGTGAAAATTTTCCCTCCGCCCATGCCTGAAGGAGCTCAATTTAAAAACTTGAGGAAGGGCGTCCACACTCTAAATGTCCAACTGGTAAGTTTCACTGTTGTGATTCTTCACAACAACCTACTGGAATCACCTGATTGTCCGATAAGAAAGATGCTTCCGTGCTTCGGAAGGCACGTTAAGCCGTTGGTCCCGGCTACTATCTAGTCGTCACACGAGCCAAGTCAGTGGCCTTTGGCGGCTCTATAACACTGACACTAGGGTTGGTGAGGTCGGTTGCTCTAACGCTCATCGGTTCTGCGACAGACGTGGCCAGCCCACAAACACTTCAGCTTGCTACACTTCTGGACGATATCAACTACCTCGCTTGTGTAGGGATCACTTAACACTACTGCAGTGGTATGAAAATAGTGATGGCTATTTGTAATATTATTATCTCTTTTAGATAGCCGATGCCGACTGCCACATTATAAACGTTAATGCAAGATACCCGGGAAGAGTCCATGACTCGTTTATTTGGAAACACTGCAGCGTACGAGCCGAAATGAAACGGCTAAGTGACAACCGGATTGGTAGCTATGTTTTATTGGGTATGTTGCTGTTTTTGAGTTTGTTAGACTATGGCAAAGCCAAAATATTAAAAAAATCTATACATGCTGTAATTAAAATAAATTGTATTTGGAGTTTCATTTTGGAGAAGTCAATTAAGTCCATACATTATATAGATGGCAAAACTTTTACTTATATCACTTTTTTTTCTAGCATTTAAAATTAAATAAAAGACAAGTTAAAAATCAAGAAAATGTTATTTACAAAGAAAAAAAGGAAACAATTAAACAATACAAAATAATCTTCTTCTTCGACCTAGCGTTTTCCCGGCCTAGTGCTGGGGTCCGCTTTCCTACTCAATCTTTTCCACTTTGCCCAGTCTTCGGCATCCTTAGATGTAAGATTGTTCTCTTCCATATTTGCTTTCACGTCGTCCAGCCAGCGCTTTTTAGGCCTACCACGTGATCTAGGACCCTGGACAGTGGGTCGAGGCATCTTTTTCCTACGTAGTCTGACGGTCTGCGGCTTATAGCCATACCATCGGAGGCGACTTTCCTGAAGCTTATCCGCTATGTCACGGACTCCGAGACTGCCACGGATGTGTTCGTTACGAATTCGATCTAATCGCGTAACGCCACACATCCATCGCAACATCTTCGCTGGACATGTCTTCTGAGTTGATAAAAATAAAATGAAATTGGTGCTGCTTTACCTGTAACAATAATTTATTATTTATTAATTTTACTATTTGTGTTTTTGGAATTTGTGTTTTGTGTTTTGAATGTTTCTGACTTAATCGATCAGTTTTAAACTCAGCATACTGAATTCCATGGCTCGTTGACAGACAGAGAACCATTGGTCCACTTCTGCCACATGTCTCTAGTCTAGACCTATGGGCAAAATACAACTATCTGGCTCTAACATACAGATAGGGGGATACGTGGACGGCCTCGTAGGAGATGGCAGGATGAGGACACGGAAGGGAAAAGTGGAAGGAGAAGAGAGAGGCCTTTGCCCAGCAGTGGGACAGTCATTGCTTAATAAGATAAGAGTTATTAAACATGTGCTGTTTTTGTAGGTGATTCCGGCTACCCATTAGAACCATGGCTAATGACGCCAATAGTCGATGCCGAACCCGGGTCTTCGGAGCAGCGGTACACCGACTGGCACTGCAGAATCCGGAACGTCATTGAACGCACCAATGGCTATTTGAAGGGGAGTCTGCGGTGCATTGGTATAGATCGGGTGCTGCATTATGCTCCGGAGAAGGCGTCGGAGATAATATACGCCTGCTGCATTATTTATAATATCATGAAGCATTTCGGGTGATTATACATTTCTTATATCTAATTTTTTTTTTCTAAATTTTACTTTTGATTTACTAACATTTTCTTTACAGAGTGGAAATGGAAGAAGACGAGTCTCGTGATGATGATGGTTTGGATCCGTTGGCCGAAGAGGACCAACCAATAACTTTATTACGGTTGGCACGAAACCGGCGCCAAGAAATCGTTAACAGTTATTTTTAACTTTGCTTTAAAAATGTTTATTACCTCATACAATTAATAAATTAGGGCCTTGAGTGTCACTGAGGGAAAAGTTGGCTGTGTAGAATAACACATTCTTGTACAGGCAATTGTATACGCATTTACAATAAAACAGTTTTTTATAAAATTGTTTTATATAAGTTCAAAGCTATTGGCAAATACTGTATAAAAAAAGCTTATAACAGAATATCTCACTACTTAGAAGACGGATATCCATGGAAATAGATTCTTGAATTACAGGCTATTTCAACATGCATGAATTTTGAAAATGTCCATATTACTTATTATTTGTCAAAATTTGAAACAAAAGATGCATGTGGAGTTTCTTTGGTGAGTTCTTCTCCACATAGTACGCAGATCGTGTAGTGATCTCATCCAAAAAATGTAACGATGAAACCAAAAGTTAATAAACTATTTATTTATTTTTTTACCTATAATTTACATAGAAATTTGTTTATTATTTCTACCATTTTAATTTAAAAAAAATCGTAAATTCTAACTTGAGAGGATAGCGCTTTATCACTATTACTAGAATTATAAATGCATCATACCTACTTGTTGCGTAAAAGCTCTAATTGCTCCTTCTTGAGCGCGTTCGCTTCTCGCAACATTTCAATTTTTTCTCTATTCAAATCGTTGCTACAATCGATTTTTTTGATGAGCTCCTGAAACAGATAAGAGCATCATAATTAATATACTATTTTGATATTTCAGTTAAAACCTTAAACCTTTTAAAGCCTTTGTTGTCCCAGCAATGCTGCGTTATCGCCTGTCTTTCGGTTTTAGATGTACCACATAATATCGGTCGAGCATACTGCTGTATGTCAACTTCTATTATAATGTCGAGTTTCTGACAAAAATAAACTAAGACTGGAGCTTTCGTCGCAGACCAAGTTTGGGCTCTTTGTATGATTACAGGTAGGGCGAATGCACACACATATCCAAGAGTTTCAGTAAAATATCTACTTTTAAAAATGTGCTTACTTTCATTAGGAGGTTCAGTTCGCTTTGCGCCTCGAGAAAACGATCAGACGGGTTTTCACGGCGGCGGCGGAGCGGGCGTGCTACGTGTACAACTTGTCTACGTGATCCAGCAGCAGCGCCCTGTACCTATTTCAAAACATAATAAACATGACTTTTCATTTAGAAAGATTCTTTCCCCAAACCACCAGAGATTAGATGAGCCACAAAATTTATAATGGCTTCCGATACTATGCCGAAGAAGGGCTTTTCATATTATCTCCTTATATTGCATCATATATCTTAAAGAAGTAGTTTTTTAATAGTAATATCCTATTTTGTTTTTCTTGTATGCACCGTCTCACAGTTCCAATGCAATTTTCTTGTACCATAAGGTTGCCTAGAAGAAATAAGGCCGCCTGTATCTGTTCTTCTATATTTTAACTCTCTTAATCTATATTCATGTGTGTAATAAAGTATATTCTATTTTGTTTTAATATAGTACTAGCTAGTACTTGAGTTGGAATGAAAAAAATAATGAAATTTTGTGAGCCGTTCGAATAAGTGTAGAATTATTTTGTCGAGTCAGATTTTAGAAATTTAAAATATTATAGATAGTCCTCAGTCAACAACGACGGAGTTATGAGGGTTGAAAATGTAAAAAAAATATATGAGTTATTTGGAAAAACAAAATACTCGCGAGGTCTACAGCACACAGAGCCATTAATTATAATATTTGTCACCTGTTGAGCACGAGCGGTCGGCGGCGGCGCAGGAGCAGTCTCTGTCGTGGTGGTGTTTGACAGAGACTGAGGAGGAGGAGGGAGCAGCGAGCAACTGGCAGCTGGAGCAGCGCTGGAGCGAGTTGCTTCAGACTCACTATACTGTATAACAAAATGAATAAATGTAATGATTTAAAACCTAAAACTAATTATCATTGTACCAAACAATTTGCACCAATATACAGTCAATCAGTTCTGTCCAGCTTGCATTTTCCACTGCTGAGTTAGGAATAGGTCTTTCTCTCTTAGTAATTGGATGTTATTTCAATGCTGGTGGTATCTTAACCACCTAAAACTAAAATTAATAAAGTTTTGTGTTATTTATCTAAATTTAGGTAGCTACTTACGTCAAATGAGTCGGCGGGTCCAACTCCAGAGGCCATGCCGTGGCCAATTGTCCCCAAAACTAAATCAGCATTTGCCGATAGCTCGGGGACAATGGTGTTGTTGCCCGTCTGCTCCCTCGTCCTAGTTATTTTAGCGCCTTCCGCGCGTGCTCTTTTTTTTTGGTCCCTCCAGCACTGAAATTTGTAATTTATATTATAAAATAAAAAGTAATTGGAAGGGGACAGAGTGCGCGGGAGATTTCTGTTGGTAATGCATGCGCAACAGGATCCCGATGCGCTACTTGATTGATAGGGTAAGAATGGTCATAGCGTGCGAGAGAGTATCACTAACACCCAGTGAGTTTTTATAGGATTTATACAGACCGAATTGTTGACTAAAGACTTTCATTAGTAGTATACCCGACTATTTTGGGTAGCCCAACAACCGTGTTATCAACCCGTGAAATTGTCCCATCACAAAAACCATTCGAAGCTTAGAAGAGTCGACAGAAGCAAACATCATCTTTTATAATCGAGTAGTAAAGTGTTGTGATGTTATTTTGAGTCAATAGCGTATTCCACTTACAAGTTTCCATTGGGAAATGCTCCTCACGGGACCGAGATCGTCGCGGGCCGTCTTGAGCCTCTGCCACTCGGCTTCATGGCCGGCAGACCCAAGCGGCCCCCGAAATTCTCCCGCCGCGAAAGCGGTGTGTTGTGCCATATACTGCACCAAATATCTTATTTGGGCAGCATTGCTCCTACTAACCCTGTAAAATTTTAACAATAGTAATAGTTGATATTGTATTCATCATCAACAGCTCATATACGTCCCCAACGAGGGGCTTAATTTTGTATTAATTCATAGTATATGTAAATACAAAAACAACAATTATGGAACTTTTTAACAAAAATATAATTTTAAGTTTGTTGTGATATTGCTTTAATATTGACAAGTTTACTTACTTTGACCTTTTAGCAGAAGAAGAAGCCATTATTAAAGCTAAAAATGCACAGTATTCTTAGATTGTGTCAATTATTTTTTACTGTAGACAGAAAACTGTTTTGATTTCTAAAATGCACTCGTCCACAATAAAACAAACAATTAAATTTTTTGGCGGTACGCGGGCGCGGGCCGTCCATAGACAATTTAAAGAGAATTGGGTGTTTTTTGATTCACATTGAACGAATGGAAATGAATGTCATGACATTTTTAATGACATTGCATAGTGTTGCTTATAAGAAAAAAGAATAATTTTATGTTTTGGCAACTCTGCTTTTCTCTTGAAGAGATAATTTATTCTTCGAAGACTTCCGAGTCTCAATGGGCTGCCATGTTAGACCAATAGACAAATTTGGAAGAAAAGACAAATTTTGTCTTCTCTTCTGAGAGTTTTGTCTATAGTGCGCATGTTAGGCCTGCAGATTGGATTATATTTTAGGTTAAGATAAGCTCCGTGACACCGCGGACAGAACGCAGGACCCTCGTGGCCGAACCACGTTGTATGTCCTTCAGACACGTGGTCGAGGGTTCTGAATCGTTCATTTTGGTAGCAGAGCGTGGTTGTTAATCAGCAGAGGCTAGGTTACGGTAGGGATTGTTTGATCTCACTTTCCTCTGCTGGTTCATATCAGGTTAGGTTATAATTTGTAGGTTATTTGCCCCTATCCACCTGGTTGGTTATTTAGTATTAAGTAAGCTTCCACTGCGTACTGTAGCTGTGCATCGGAGTAGATTACTGCTACAGCATATAGTTTGATATTAATTTGTTTATAACTAAGTACATAAGTAATTGTCTGAGAGGCTGCGACAGATAGTGTGGACTCGGTCGACGGTAGTAAGTAGTTGCCTGATCGAGCCCTCAGCTTTGATAAGTTTATACTTGGTTTTGTCTACTAATAATAACTTTATGCCAATTATTGTACCCGGCTAGCTTCAGCTATCCTAGTATAGCTAAAGTCTAGCGGCTCCAATTCAGAGACCCTTTATAAATAAAATTAATTATCTTATTCAATTTATTGGTACCTGGAATAGGTCTAAACTTAGACATCTAGGTATTTGTGTTATAAAGTGGATAATAACTCATTCCTTTATAGGTCATACAAGGTATTGTTATTTTCCTTGTATTTTCTGTGTTATTGTGTTAGTGCTTAGCTTTGGTCACTTGTATGGCTTATAAATTAGAATAAATATTTTGATTTAATAATTTATTGTGGTTAGCTTGCCATAACTATTTAATTATAGTCTAGTGTAGCATCCACAAGTTTTCTGTTTATATTCAGGATTTCAATAAATGTTCTTACAATAATATTAGTGTTTACTTATAAGTCTAGGCCCTTTAGGTGGTCTGGTGGCCTAGGTCAGTAAGTGTGTTTAGTATTTATAATCGTTATATTGTTATAGGTTATACAAGGTAGTAGTGCCAGTGGTTACATGTGCTTGTGCAACTTATAACCTTAGAAGAATTTGGTGTTATTATTTAGTGTTAGGTCCTGTTGTTGTGAGGTCTAGGTCACTTGTACTTGGGGAGTCTAGATTTTGAGGTTGCCTCACTCTGGTATTTTTTAATTTATTTAATTTTAAGTTTGTGTGAGTGTGAATCGCAAGTAACATGTCTGTGTCCTACATCCGTGGAAAGGTGGCCAGTCAGCTGCGTTGGTTTACTTCAGCTCGTGCCTTGGTGGATAGATCAGACAGGAATGCAGCACTTATGGATAGGGCGGTCCAGGTCCAGGGGCGTTTAGATGTAGTGTATGGGTATTACTCAGACCTCGTTGCCCTGGGTTCGGATGTGGATACTGAGGAACTGAGTGCTATTGGTCGGGATGTGGACCAGTGCCAGGAGTGGGCGGACTGTATATTGCAGCGGAAGGCTGAGATTGAGAAGGATTCGTCATCGTCAGGGAAGGGCGAGGGTCCGGGATCCTTGAAGGGTATTGTGTCTCGGCTCCCGTCCATTGATCTCCCTACCTTCAATGGAGATTTGAATACTTGGGTCGCCTTCATTAATTTATTCGACAGTTTGGTACATGGTCGGTCGGACTTGACTGCGTCATACAAAATGGCTCAGTTGCGGGGTGCTCTGCGGGGTGAACCTAGGGAATTGATAGCCCACCTTCAGATCACGGATGACCATTATGAGTCGGCTCGCCAAATCTTGTTCGACCGATATCAAAATAAACGGAGGCTGGTCGATGCTCAGTTAGCTCGGTTGTTCGCTATGCCTGTGGTGTCGAGGGTTGCCGATATTCGGGTCGGGATTTTGAACACCGTGACCGTGGTCACCAAAGCGTTGACAAATTTGGGTTTGCCCGTGGATCAGTGGAGTTACCTGTTTTATATTGTTTCAGGAAGGCTTCCAGTCGAGGTGCTCACTCGTTTCGAGCAACAGGTGAGTTGTGATAGGGAGGTACTTCCGACGCTCGCCAGTCTACTCGAGTTTTTAGAAGCGGAGTGCCGACGGGTCGACAACATGTCCGCTTCTTCTCCAGCGGGGTCATCCGGACTCAAAAGGGGTCAGGCGGGGGAAGGTGCGCGAAAATCGGGTCGCGATTGGAAGGGGCCGTCTCAACTCCTTACGGCTTTTGTTGCCGCCGCGGATACAGAGTTGTGTACCTACTGCCATCAGACGGGTCACGACGTTTTCACGTGCGAACGATTCTTCGCCCAGCGTGTTCAGGGTCGGCGCAACATCGTTAAGCAGCGGCGGTGGTGCTTTATGTGTTTGGGGTCGCATACGGCGAGCGAATGTACTTCTCCCCGCTTGTGTCGGATCTGCGATGGTCGGCATAATGACATATTATGTCTGGTCGGTCTTGCGCCATCGCAGGTCCGGTCCGCGCGGGGAGGGGAGTCCAAGGCCTCATCGGCTCAACCGTTGGGGGAGTCGCGCGAGGGGCCTGAGGTGGAGGCGTCACGGGGCAACCGGGTTCGATTCTCTGGAGTCCCCCGGTCGGATCGAGGCCGGGGCCCTCGGGTGTCGACTCCTGTTGGGGGGTCCGGTTGGCAAGGTCGGGGGGATCGTCGAGGCTGTTCGGGCGGGTGTCAGTCAACACCTATGAGTTACGCTGGGGCGGCGCGAGAGTCACCTCCAGCGTCGCCATGCCCGACGCCAAGTCCTCAGACAGTGCTCCCGCCTGCCTCTGATCAGACCACCCCGGTGGAGATGTGGTCGGCTCCCCTCCTTCGGGAGCGGTCACGCTTGCCCCGCATGAGGCGTGACGGCCGACGTCCACCTTACATGGGCGCTAAGGATCCGCTGGCCTGTTACGACCTCCCGCAGCGTTCGGGATCGGGCAGCGGGGAGTCGAACCCTTATTAGGGAATCGCTGCCCACTCCAGTGTCGCCTCCACTCCAGAGACTGTTTTGCTTCCCACAGCTTCTGTTCGAGTGTGGGATTCGTTTGGCAACACTATGTTTGCTCGCGCTCTGTTAGATTCCGGTGCACAGGGCTGTATTATGTCGAGTGACCTTGCGGAACGGTTGGGCAACCCTATTGATAAATACCCTCACTCTATTCGGGGTGTTGGAAATGTTAAAATTTCGGGCTTTATAGGTCGAACTTCACTTACCTTCTCCCCAGGTAGTGATCACCGATCGAAATTTAATGTTGTGGCTTTAGTGATGGCTGAGGTGATAGGTCGCCACCCTCAGGTTAAGTTGAGTACTGGAATTCGGAAATTGACGTCAGGTTTAAACTTGGCGGATCCCAAGTTTGATACTCCGGGTCCTGTGGACCTCCTTTTAGGAGCAGATGTGTTGGGACGATTATTGTTGTCTGGAAAACGGATTGTTCAGCCGGGTGGTCTGGTCGCCATGGACACCAAGCTAGGTCATATTCTATTCGGTCCTGCGCTCACGATAGATGCTTCGGAAGGTCCGAATAACATTCTTGTCGGATCGGCGCTCTCAGAAATTATGCAGAAGTTCTGGGAGGTGGAGGAGCCCCCGTCGGCTAGGCGCGTTGATCCCGATGAGGAGGAATGTGAATTATTCTTTCAAAACACTACGGGTCGACTTCACTCTGGTCGTTTTTTGTTAAGGCTCCCTTTTCGGGCTAATCGTCTGCATTTGGGTAGTTCACGGAATGCGGCGGAAACAAGACATCTGTCAATGGAACGCCGAATGAAACGGGATCCGGTGTTTCGTCAAAAGTATGTCGAGTTCATGCGGGAATATGAATCTTTGGGTCACATGTCAGTATCGGGAACGGACTGGAGGTCGATGGAGCACTGTTTTCTTCCACATCATGCTGTGCTGAGGACACCGACTGGCAAGATCAGGGTTGTGTTTGATGGTTCGGTCCCAACCTCATCGGGTGTTTCATTAAATCAGTGTCTTCATTCTGGGCCGAAACTGAATCGGGACATTTCGGATATTCTTACTAGTTTCCGTAGGCACCAAGTGGTTTTCGTTGCGGATATCCGTATGATGTTTAGGCAAACGGTGATTCATCCATATGATAGGAAGTATCAGCTCAAACTGTGGCGAGAGAGTTCCACTGAGCCAATCAAGGTCTACGAGCTGAACACTAACACTTACGGGTTAAGGTCGAGTCCATTCTTGGCGATTCGATCATTAAGAGAGTTGGCGGTTCGAGAGCGTTTGTATTTTCCTCGTGCTGCCGATATTCTGGAGCAAGACCTGTACGTTGATGACGTATGTACCGGTGCCAGCAGTGTGGAGGAAGCCTTGGCTCGTCGGGACGAGCTCATCCAGCTCTTGCAGCAGGGCAGTTACGAACTAAGGAAATGGCTGTCCAACTCCCCTGAGTTGTTAGCTGGTTTGCTGGATGATTTCCAACAGGATCCACATCTGTTCGAGAATATCGACAATCCCAACATGCTGTCAATTCTAGGTATTCAGTATCAACCAGTCCAGGATGTTTTCACCTATCGTGTTGAGTTAGAGAGCCCGAAGGTCTGGACAAAACGTACTGTGCTATCAACGGTTGCTAGAACTTTTGACCCTAATGGTTGGATAGCGCCAGTCACCTTTCTTTTGAAATGCTTCATGCAGCGGCTGTGGTCCGCTCAGCTGTTATGGGATGATCCCCTGGAGGATATGATGTTGAAGGATTGGGTGATCCTCTTCTCGTGCCTCCCAGAGGTGAATCGGATGTCCCTTCCTAGGAAGCTGGTTCCCGCCGGTGGATACAAGGCGTCCCTTCACGGGTTTTGTGACGCCTCCGAGCGCGGATACGCAGCTGTCGTATATCTACGAACCGTGTCTTCTGATGGAACGGTTGATGTGCGATTGGTGATGGCAAAGAGTAAGGTTGCGCCACTCCGAACTCGGATGACTATTCCGAAGCTTGAGTTGTCTGGAGCCACTTTGTTGACTAGGTTGCTCAATCACACAGCGGCTAGTTTACGTCCATACATCAATCTCGAGGTCACAGTCTATGACGGACGGATAGCGGACGGATAGCCAGATCGTGCTGTGTTGGCTCAAGGCTTCGGTTCATACTCTTGAGGTTCAGGAGGCGAATCGGGTCTCTCAGATTCAGAGCTCTGAGGTCTCCTTGACCTGGAGACATGTTCCTGGGGAGTTGAATCCAGCAGATTGTGCATCTCGAGGATGTCTGGCTCATGATCTCGTCGATCACCCACTGTGGTGGGGTCCTCACCGGCTCACTTTGAAAAGTTCGGCGTGGCCTCTCAATCGTGCTGAGGTTCCCCCGGAGTCTGTAGTCGCACCAGTCCAGGTGAATGACCAAGTTGGAGATCGCATGATTGATCCGGAGCTGTTAATTAACCGATATAGCTCCCTAGACAAACTCGTTAATGTTACTGCCTGGATTCTGCGGTTTGTTCGGAATTGTCGTTCGTTCATTTCTCGACGCCTCACGGTTTCCATTTTGCGTCCGGCAGAGCGAGGAGAAGCCCTAGTGGTTCTAGTTCAGATGGTTCAATCGATTAGCTTCCTGGATGAGTTGAGGATTTTGGGTAGTAATCGTCAGCTGCGTGGAGCGATTTCTCGTCTTAACCCCTTCATTGATAGCAGAGGATTAATTCGCGTGGGAGGAAGGTTGAGGAATGCGAATTTGCCTTACTCCGCTCGTCATCCTCTGTTACTCCCCAAACGGGGTCACTTAGTCGAATTACTGATAATGGACAGACACGTTAAGAATTCGCATGCCGGGTGCAATGCGCTACTGGCCTTCCTTCAGAGGGAATTTTGGATTCTATCGGGTCGTCGTACGGTTCGGAGCGTCCTGTTTCGTTGTTTGCCTTGTTATCGGCTTAAGGCTGCCACGATGCAACCTCAAATGGGAGATTTACCACCAGATCGAGTGGCTGAAATCAGACCGTTCTCTAGGGTCGGTACTGATTTTGCTGGTCCCTTGATGATTAAAGCCTCGCGGTTGAGGAATGTGAGGCTCATCAAGGCGTATTTGTGCGTCTTTGTCTGTCTATCCACAAAGGCCGTACACCTCGTAAGTGTATGTATACAATTTACTTATAGATTTTTGTATTTAAGTAGTAGTTAGGTGTATATTAAGCAACTTAGCTTTTCTCCAGTTTCAATGTATACCACTAAAAGTATTGTTTTTAAGGTTCCTTACCCAAAGGGTGCTAACGGGACCCTGTTATGGCCAAATAAGTAAAAGTATGGGCTATAAGGTATTAAAACTGCACTGTCCGTCCGTCTGTCTGTCCGCGGGCTGCAACTCATGAACCTTAATAGGTATACAGTTGAATTTGTATTTCTATTGCCGTTAAAACAAGAAAAAAAGGTCATGGAGAAGAAACGTGATTTTTAAATCTTATGTGATGGTAGGTACCTACGGACAGAACCCTTCGTCTTTTGACTCACACTTGACCGATACATCTACGGCTGTAGCAAAGTACTGGGCTGAGAAAATATGAGTTTTTGTCATTGATACCAAGAAGTCTTGAGCGATTTGCTGCTGTTGTGTATTTTTGTTTTCTGTGTCACCAAACTCATGAAACTGTCCATATTACTGTTAATTTTAGGCCTTTGTGATTGGTTGCAGGATCAAGAAGATGATAACATTTGTGCTACCAAGAAAGTTGAAAAATTTAGCACACTACCACCACCACATATAAGATAAAAGACGTGGCACACCTTTGACAGATCTAGAAAATATATTAAATAAAATATCTCCATCAAAAAACTTGACCACACAAGAACATTGTATTGATGTTGGAGATTTTGTCAGCGAGAAGAGGCTGGAGTTAGAAGTTACTCAGGAGGATATTTCAGTAGCCAGTATGACTACTGCGCCGCCAAATTTGTTTGATGGTAATCTGCCTTCTGCTGCAAGCCTACAAACTTACCATATTGTGGAAGATGTGATAATAGAAGAAGTTGTCGTCTCACATTCCTCCGAAGAATCCATAACAGGGAAAAAGAAATTTGGTCTGGAAGATAACTTACCTGTTGATGTTTCTTTATATCCTACAATTTCTGATCTCTCTGGTTCCTCTGAACGAGTTTCGAGTTGCTCCGAAAGCCTTTTGTTTTCTAAAAAAGACTCACCTTTAAGCTTGATCACCATCACAGCTACCAATGTCCTAAATACACAAGATAGCGTTTGTGTTACAAAAAATAATAATAAAAGATGTGACATACCTTTCATGGATTTTCAAAATATGTTAAATACAATATCGCAACCAAAAAATTCAACCACCATTTGTAGCAATGTTGGCGGTACTGTGATCGAGAAAGGGTTGCAGTTAGAAGTAAGCCAGGAGGATAGTTTAGCAGTCGGTATGACTTCTGGTCTGTCAAACTTATCTGATGGCAACCTGCCCTTTGCTTCAAACCCACAAACAAACAATGCTGTCGGCTTACATCTCACTGACGAATCCATCACAGAGAATATGAAATCTAACGAGGAAGATAATTTACCTGGATCTTTCTTTATATTCTAAAATAAATGATCTCTCCGGTCCCTCTGAACGAGTTTCAAGATACTCCGAAAGTAAATTATCTACAAAAAAAGACTTACCTTTAAGCTTGGTCACCATGACTAACCATTTTACAAATTCACAGTCTATATCAACAAACACAGAACAAGAAACTTGTTCCCAATATGAAAAAATATTGGCCCCTGAAAATTCTAGCTCATCTGTTGTTAATGCTGGTGTTGTTGTCAATGCTTTTCAAGATACGGTAAATGAAGCAGAACAAGATCTCTATTCCTCCAAGTTCCTTACTTATCGAAGAAGAAAGCTCACGTTCAATTTTACCAGTACTACCTGATTTGCAAAACGAAATTCACTTGAGGTCTGATATAAATGAACCAATTGAGGATGATCAATATCCAAATTTTTCCATTCAATCTGCTGATATTGTACTAAATAGTCCATGCTCTAGTTTCAATATTCCATCTCCTCATCCCTCTGTAAATTCTCCTGTAGCAACTGATAAAAGAAAACACAATTGTGAAAAACGAAAGGGACCTGGTAAGATACGAACTACAAACTTGTCAGAGTGGAAAGATGTAAAAAGGAAGGTATTAAAAAATTTAGGAAGAGAATATGCAAACAGGAAAGGAGAAATTAAAGTAGAAAGGAAAATAAAACCACCATGCAATAGTAAGTGTATTAAGAAATGTAGTGATAAAATTGACGAAACTGAAAGAGAATATATTTTTAAATCTTATTGGGAGCTTGGAAATCACGAACGACAATGGGATTTTATTTCCAAGTTTGTGTCTTGCCACGAACCTAAAAGGATTAAAGCTAACTTACAGCTAAGCTACACTTTGCCCAAATCGAACGACTCTAAATCAGTTACCGTATGTCGCACCATGTTTTTAAACACGCTTTCCATCAGCGAAAAAACTGTTAGAACACTATTTAACAAACAAAGTAGTGTCAGTGAAAATGTGCATAAAGTAACTGATTTAAGAGGAAGACATCATAATCGCCCAAACAAGTTGAGTGAAAATATTTTGAATAGTGTAAAAGATCATATAAATGAGTTGGCGCCAGTAGAATCACACTACTGTCGAAAAAGCAGCACCAAAAAATATCTTGATGGGCAGCTTTCTTACAAGCGACTTCATTTATTGTACCTCGAATGGTTTGATGAACAAATTTACGGTGAAAAAAAAGCTACTCTTCGCCAGTACCAAGACATTGTAAATTCTAATTTCAACATAGCTTTTTATACCCCTAAGAAAGATCAATGCGACAAATGCCACGCTTATAAAAATGTTAAAGAGCCAACTGTACATCAGAAAGCTGAGCAAGAGACACATATACAATACAAAACTTTGGCAAGATCCCTAAAAGAAATTGATAAAACTGAAGCTGAAAAATGTAAAGATGGCGAGATAGTTACAGCCTGTTTTGACATGCAAAAGATTTTGGCATGTCCATTTGGAAACGTGAGCATTTTTTATTATAAAAGAAAGTTAAACCTTTACAACTTTACTGTTTATGACATGGCACAAAAGAACGGTTATTGTTACATGTGGTCAGAGGTGAATGGCAAAAAGGGAGCCAATGAAATATGTAGTGGCCTCATGTTATTTATACAAATGAAGATAGACGGGGGAACGAAAAAATTCATATTTTGGTCAGATAACTGCTCTGGTCAAAATCGCAACCGCATCGTCTTCGCACTGTATCAAAACATTGTTGAAAAATATAACGTCGAAAGCATCACTCACAGATTTCTAGAAGTCGGGCACACCCAAAACGAAGGTGATAGTGTTCACTCCGTTATTGAGGGCGCTTCAAATAACTGGACAATTTATACACCTGAGCAGTGGTTTAACCTGATTAGATGGGCTAAAACGTCAGGAGAAGCATACAGAGTTCAAGAAATGACAATAAATGATATACAAGACTGTCGCGTTTTGCTAGACGGGAAAAACTGGACAAAAAATGATGATAATGAAAAAGTAGCATGGAGCAAAATTAAAGAGATTCACGTCAGCAAAGAAAATATCAACACCATAAAGTATAAATATCAACTGAATGAAGAATACAAAGTAATAACTACACTGAAAAGGAAAACAAAAGGAAAGACCAATGACGTGGTGGTAAATATTAACCAGGCGAATACATCGCTTTTGAAAATTACAAATGATAAATACAAAGACCTTTCATATTTATGTGAAAAGAAAATAATTCCTGAAGAATTTCATTCATATTTTAAATCCTTGCCTCGTGATCAAACTGAGGGCAACAGAAGTAACAATAGCGATGATGATGAGAATGAAGAAGACTGAACCGTAGACTTATAAATTTTGTTTTAATTTATAAGAAATTGCGGAAAAGATGTTGTTTGAATTCATTCTTGTTTTGTTTCTGACATGTTTTTAATTTTTTAATTTTTATATATTTTGATGGTAGTGCGTTATTCGATTTGTAGTAAATAATGAAGATTCCTTCTCGAATAGATTTTGATGTTTTTAAAAGATTTTTGAAGATTTTATGCTTTTTCGTATTTTAGATTTCCTGCGCTACGCGTTATCTTATTAATTGGTAGAAGAACCTACATACTGATTTTGTTTTTTTATCTCAGAGGTTTAGAATTAATTTTATGTTTTAATTATAGAAAAAGTCTGTGATTTACTTGATATTAAAATCCTTTTTAAAAATATATTGTTTTCTTTACATTTTCATAATACTTGCCATGTGGTTGGAAACAAAAATAACGATAAAAAGCCACTAATGCTCTTACGACCCCGCACATTCCGGAGAAAAAAGGCCTAACGTCTCGTATGTCTCAGAGAACACATTTTTGTCCAGAGAATAAGGACATAAGGGACAAATTTAGCAGAAATATTGAAATAATAGTATTATTTACAGTTTTGTAAGAATCCCAGAACAGTTTAACAACTATTTAAATATTAACATCTCAAAAATGTCTGTAAGTATTGAAATAAAATACAAAAAACCCTCTCCTGAAAAGTTGCCAGTTTGCAATAGCGCTTTTGTTCGTAGGATACGACGATGTACCTGGGCTGATTGATAACTGGCCGAAACGACGAACTTAAAAAAATGATACGCAAAAAAAAAATATTACATTATATTTTGGCATCTTTTTGAAAATAGGACGCCAAATTTGAATTTAATCGAACTGGTGGATCTTGTTTGATAGGACGTAGAACTTTCTCTGTCGTAAATTTTCTTAGCAATGGAAAGAAACGAAATTCGTGCGGTGATAAAGTTTTACGTTTTAAAACAGAAAACAGCAACCCAGATTAAAACCAAGCTAGACAGTGTTTTAGGTAACACCTGGGTAACTGATTTTAAACGTGGAAGACAGAGCTGCAAAGACGCCCACAGGTCTGGCCGTCCAAATGAAGTCACGAATCCGGACATGATCAAAAAAATTCACAAAATTGTATTGAATGATCGGCGCTTGAAGTTGCGAGAGATAGCAGAGATGGTGAGCATTTCATCTGAACGCGTTTTTGATATTTTGCACCAACATTTGGGAATGAAAAAGCTTTGCGCGCGATGGGTGCCGCGTTTGCTCACTGTTGACCAAAAGCAACGTCGAGTGGACGATTCATCGGAGTGTTTGGCGCTGTTTAACCGAGATCCTAACGAGTTTTCACGGCGTTATGTAACAGTCGATGAAACCTGGATACATCATTATACTCCCGAGACAGAAGAACAATCTAAGCAGTGGACTGAGAGCGGAAGACCTGCGCCGAAGAAAGCAAAAACGGTTTTGTCGGCTGGCAAAGTGATGGCGACTGTTTTTTGGGATGCTCGAGGGATTATTTTAGTGGATTATCTGCAAAAAGGAAAAACAATAAATGGAGAGTACTACGCAAGCTTGCTGCAAAAATTAAGTGAAGAAATCCAGAAAAAACGACCACATTTGGCCAAGAAAAAAGTTTTGTTCCACCATGACAACGCACCTGCACACACGTCAATGGTTGCAGTCGCCAAACTCCATGAATTGCGGTTCGAATTGCTACCGCATCCACCCTATTCCCCGGATCTGGCCCCGTGTGACTTCCACTTATTCCCAAACCTGAAGAAATGGTTAGGTGGCCAGAGATTTTCATCAAATGAAGAAGTCATTGTTGCCGTGGACAAGTATTTTGAGGGGTTGGAGAAAACATTTTATCAAACTGGTGTAACGGCATTGGAGAAGCGCTGGACTAAATGCATCGAGGTAGAAGGAAACTACGTTGAGAAATAAATTTATTTTAAATAGATTTTTAAAGTTTTTCTTTGTCGTTTCGGAAACTTATCAATCAGCCCTCGTATCTAACTGTCGTAGTAGATAGGAATTGTATGTTCTGACTCACAAGAACCAGCGTAAAGTAGACCTCTGCGTGAGTAGTAGAAAGTATGGTTCAGGTTATGTTGGTGGGTGTATATTTTTCCCACGCTAGTTTCGAGTTATAGGTGTGGGTAGAGCTCTGCGAGTGTGGGCGCCTCGTAATGGTAGCGTAACGTATGTCGGTGCGGATCTCCTTAGGGTGGTGGACGACGTTCAGGTGGACGCGGGCCGCGTCACGCGGTGTTATCGTTAGGTGGTTGTTGTGGTTTGATAACTCACAATGGCTTTTAGATAAGTGTTCTGTTATTTTTAATTAAAAGTGCAGTAATTTATTACAATGTAAGCAGTTTATCTATCATTACAATGTAGTTTATCTATTTCCTACGCTGCACGTTTAGATTGTACCACTTTTATGTTATTTTAGGGTTCCATTATAAAATGATAGATCAACTACGTGTGAATTTGAGTTGATTTTGATAAAGCTTCTACTAAAAGGATTAGTTTAATATGATTTATGAAAATAAAATAAATCTAGATAGGAATTGTGTGTAGTAAATCATCAAACCAGTGTAAAGTAGACTAGAATAAATTAGATAGGACTTGTGTGTACTGAACAACAACTCCAGCGTAACGTAGACACTATATAATTCTGGTATGATGCATAGGAAATAGATTTCCTATGTCCTTCACAGCTAGTTTACATTATTGATATTAATGCTAATACAATTTATAGGGGTAATAGAAGTGTGCTAACATGTTTATTTCAAATATTATACCATTTGTGATTGTCTTTAACTTAATAAATGAATATGGAATTCAATATTCAATAACGGTTCCCAAGTCGTCTATAAGCGATGTAGTGTCTTTTAAATACTGTGATTCGGCAAAGTGGTATTTAAATAATGCAAGGATAGTGGATAATAATAACAATTCATTATGGAAACTAAAATTGCACCTGGCGGAGAAAGGACAAAATACTACTGTCGCGACGAGCGCGAAAGCGCATCGATTTGTTTATATGGCGACACTGAAGGAAGTGTTGGCCCATTACTGGTTTGTACTTGTCTATGGACAAAATATCTATTTCCCGCCGAATCTAATGTCAGTTAAAGCGACATCTATGAAATTGTTGGTTACCGGAAGTATCATTCCCGCCAATTTTATTATTGAGACTAATTTTCTTTATACTTGCAACCGTTTTACTGGCCAGTCGTTATTATGTCGTTGAGGCGAGTGGAAGTGCAAGTACAGAGGAGTTACTCCGGGAACACGTGGCAGCTGGCAGAGCTCGTGATATGATTAAAGCTAAGTATTTTGAGTGTGGTATTTCAAAAGCTTGGAGATTCCAGTGTATGCATGGTTATCCTGCCTTTTATAGTAACCTGGTGGTGGTCTGCCCTTTAATATATGATATATTCTCTGAGAAATGTTGGCCCCCCAAATGATATTATAATGTGTATCTCAAACGAATTAATTGTATTATTATAACTGAAAGAAGTGGCCTCCCAAATGATATTAGAAGAGGTCCGTATACCTCGCAAGTCAGCATGATGACTATAATCCCATGTGTGGTCAGCAGATGACCAGTTACCAGGTCAGCAGATGACCAAGTCAGCAGATGACCAAGTCAGCAGATGACTATAATCCCATGTGCGGTCGCGCCACGAGGACCCGCTCGTGGGGGGAGCCGAAGGTCCATTCTACCCGTCCGGAATACGGGTCGTAGGAGTCGGTAGGGCAGCGCTGTTTCTCCGCAAACGACTGAGTGCGTTATAGGTTACCATCTTCTAAATTATTATTTCTACATATTAAGATTAAAACATTGGATATGAACATCATTTATCAGGCCTTACAGTTGAGTTGAAAGAAACTCCGGGGTTGACACTCAGGGGAGTGAAGTGACTGCATAGTGTCACGATAGAGAGAACCAGACTTTTGGCAGGCCATAGAGCTCGAACATATATATATATATATATACACACATGTATATATATATGTAAATATATGTACCAAAGGATAATATACAATATTATATATATCACACATTATCACTCCTAAGCTAACATCTCTGTGTATGCATTTGGATCAATTTATGATAACTTTACAGAAGGTGGAAATTGTCCAGCGGGTTTGGAGGCGAATGGAGTTCGTGGCCGAGGATTCCTGTCGTAGCTATGTGCAGAGATCAGCGAAGCAGATATCGAGACGGAAGTAATCCGAATTACAAGGTAGGAGAACTACATTCAATTTTGTTCTCTACGTGATCTGTCGATTATCGGCGAGGGGGCTAAAACTTCCCTAGTTGAGATTATATACGAAGTCATATACGTGTGTGTACTTTACTGTACATATACATAGGTACATTATACAATTACATACATACATTTCCCCCGCTCGCCGACAACTACTTCGAAAATGGTAGATATTCACCAATATCAAATCACTAGACTTCCGATATGTGAATTTAATAATATGACAGTTTTGAAAATATAAATAACAGAAGTATATTCTCGAAAGTTTTCAACAAATCATCGCCGACATCGACGTGAAGTTTCTATGTCGCACTCAGTTACAAAAGAAGAGTATTATCAGGTTATAAAAGATGATGATGGTATGGAGGTAACAGTAAGAATTAATAAAAAATATCAAGGAAACCATGATGCAGCTGAGATGTCTCCAGCACCAGCACCAGCACCACCACCATCGACCTTTTGAATACTAGTACTGAAAAACCTAATGTACGAGTATTATCATCTGAATGTATGGAGTATCGACAAATTCTACTTCAAACTAATGCATGGGCTCGTCAAGAAAATTGATAAAGTTGAAAGCGATAGAGATTTTTGTGTGAAAGCAATGCCAGCAGGAGAAGCCCCGATGTAAAATAAGTACATATAGGTAAGTATTAAAAAAAAATATTTTTTTATTTAATAACAGGAAGACGAAACCATATTCTTAGATAGGATAGTATCGTATTGATTGTGGTTTCCCTATCAAACAATTTTCCACGCTTCTAAAGTATAAAAACGGAATACGCGAGTATTTTTTTTATTATAATTAATTTCGTTGCTGTGTTACGTGTGTGAGTTTTAGTTACATATTTACTATTAAAACATGAGTTATTAAATTAAATGAGGAGGGTTCAAAAGTTTGGTTAAAGATGCATGCATTTAATTCCACTCAGTTTGGAAGATTTAAGAAATAGCACGGTACTAGAAAATTATAGGATTCAACTGAGCGAGAAAGATAAACTTCAGGTTTTAGAGTAGATCCATATATATTAGATAGATACCTGGGCTGATTGATAACTGGCCGAAACGACGAACTTAAAAAAATGATACGCAAAAAAAAAAAAACATTATATTTTGGCATCTTTTTGAAAATAGAACGCCAAATTTGAATTTAATCGAACTGGTGGAATTTGTTTGATAGGACGTAGAACTTTCTCTGTCGTAAATTTTCTTAACAATGGAAAGAAACGAAATTCGTGCGGTGATAAAGTTTTACGTTTTAAAACAGAAAACAGCAACCCAGATTAAAACCAAGCTAGACAGTGTTTTAGGTAATTCTGCTCCTGCATTGAGTACAATTCACACCTGGGTAACTGATTTTAAACGTGGAAGACAGAGCTGCGAAGACGCCCACAGGTCTGGCCGTCCAAATGAAGTCACGAATCCGGACACGATCAAAAAAATTCGCAAAATTGTATTGAATGATCGGCGCTTGAAGTTGCGAGAGATAGCAGAGATGGTGAGCATTTCATCTGAACGCGTTTTTAATATTTTGCACCAACATTTGGGAATGAAAAAGCTTTGCGCGCGATGGGTGCCGCGTTTGCTCACTGTTGACCAAAAGCAACGTCGAGTGGACGATTCATCGGAGTGTTTGGCGCTATTTAACCGAGATCCTAACGAGTTTTCGCGGCGTTATGTAACAGTCGATGAAACCTGGATACATCATTATACTCCCGAGACAAAAGAACAATCTAAGCAGTGGACTGAGAGCGGAAGACCTGCGCCGAAGAAAGCAAAAACGGTTTTGTCGGCCGGCAAAGTGATGGCGACTGTTTTTTGGGATGCTCGAGGGATTATTTTAGTGGATTATCTGCAAAAAGGAAAAACAATAAATGGAGAGTACTACGCAAGCTTGCTGCAAAAATTAAGTGAAGAAATCCAGAAAAAACGACCACATTTGGCCAAGAAAAAAGTTTTGTTCCACCATGACAACGCACCTGCACACACGTCAATGGTTGCAGTCGCCAAACTCCATGAATTGCGGTTCGAATTGCTACCGCATCCACCCTATTCCCCGGATCTGGCCCCGTGTAACTTCCACTTATTCCCAAACCTGAAGAAATGGTTGGGTGGCCAGAGATTTTCATCAAATGAAGAAGTCATTGTTGCCGTGGACGAGTATTTTGAGGGGTTGGAGAAAACATTTTATCAAACTGGTGTAACGGCATTGGAGAAGCGCTGGACTAAATGCATCGAGGTAGAAGGAAACTACGTTGAGAAATAAATTTATTTTAAATAGATTTTTAAAGTTTTTCTTTGTCGTTTCGGAAACTTATCAATCAGCCCTCGTATATAGACAGAAAACATTGCATTTTATTTATATTGCATATTTTTATAAATAATTAGATCTTTTCTAACTTGCATCTACCGTTGCACCGATCTGAAATTCATATAAAAAAATTGCCATCTCATTTTATTATCTCATAAAATGATTGAAAACGTACAGCCGCTCGCGTTGATGTCTTTTATGTGAACAGTAGTGAACAGTGGATTTTTTGTTTTAGTGTACTTGATATTATTTTATAATTTTTAAAGTGTTTGTTTGGGCGGAAAATTTTTAGGATTCCGTAGTCAAAAAGGTTTCGCTATAAAGGCCGTCTGTCTGTCTATCTGTCTGTCCGTCCGCGGCTTAGCTCAGAGACTCTTAGTACTAGAAGGCTGTAATTTGGCATGAATATACATATTAATCATGCCGACAAAAGCTAAAGAATAAAATAAAAAAAATTTTTTTAGGTTTCCTCTGGTACACGTGAAGTAGGGGTTATTTAAAAAAACCCTAAAAATGGGGTTTTCCTAAAACCATTTTTCAGTGCTAGTGTACGTTTCAGAAAAAAATGGTTTTAAAGTGCTTAGTTTTGTTATCAAGTCAAGTTCCCCCCCCCCCCCCCACCAGCGAAACCGTTGTATTTGGAAATGAGAAAAAATTCACGGTATTAGTGTATAATAGGAAAAGTATGAACCATCAAGTAAGCTTTACAGGTTATTGAATAATAGACCAACTTATAAAATGTACTTGTACAAGTAAGAAATTTGGTATTACAAATATCATAGAAAAATATTTTGATGAATGTTAACTGTAGCAGGTACCTAAGTAGTATTGGACAACTACGGAACTCTACACACGTGCTTGGCTGGTTATCAAGCACTTGTTGGTATTCTTTGTAGTTTCAGCCATGGAGTTGGTTTAATGATGGAACTGGAAAGTGGCCATAGGAACTTGTAACGAGTCCACCAGTGGCGGCCCTCGTCAATGGACCCCGCTCCCGAGTACGGCCCTGATCGAATCCTGAATGCGGCCCTGCCTAGCGAGAAGATGGAGGGGGAAAAAGATTTCGATATGAGCCCGCGACACGCCAGTCGGAGCTCTCTTGCACCAGCGGCACCATCGAGTATAGACGTCCCGCGACTAGGCGTGTAGACCTGAAGAGTCGTCCTGTATTACTCAATCTTTGCAAAGTAGTAGACTCTAGCCCGCGTTTCTAAACTTTCCCGATTATTTACGCCGTCGTCGACGCCTACATAATACTTGTAAGTCCGTTCTTGTTTATTTATCCTGTTCAAAGATCGCTTAGCATTTCAATCCTTACCTGTGATTTATTTTGATAATATATTTGTTTGATGTCATCGCACTAGCGCCCGTTTAGCATTTAATTGTCACTGTCCCGGTAGTCGAACCTGGCTGGCTGACTAGACTCCTCCGGGTGGACTCCTCGTCGTCCTGGTGTTTGACTCCAGTAACTATAAGTTAATAAATAAGTCTGTGTCTCAATACCCGTCTGTGCCTGTCCCGGTGGTCGAACCTGGTAAGATCGACTTGACTCCTCGGACGTCGTCATCCTGGTTGTTCGACTCCACTAATTATAAGCTAATATTAAGTCTGTGTCAATATCCGTCTGTGCCTGTCCCGGTAGTCGAACCTGGTAAGATTGACTTGACTCTTCGGACGTCGCCATCCTGGTTGTTTGACTCCACTAGACCTAAGCTAGCATTTAAGCCTGTACTTGTCCAATATCCGCACCTGTGCCTGTCCCGGAAGTCAAACCTGGTAAGATTGACTTGACTCCTCGGACGTCGTCATCCTGGTTGTTTGACTCCAATAGAATAAGCTAGCATTAAGCCTGTACCTGTCCAGTATCCGTACCTGTGCTTGTCCCGGTAGTTGAACCTGGTAAGATCGGCTTGACTCTTCGGACGTCGCCATCCTGGTGTTTGACTCCAGTATCTTAAGATAGCCTTAAGTCCGGATTGATAGATCCAGCTGGCTGACTCGAGTCCCTCGGGAGTCGTCTGTCCTGGCGTTTATCTTCCGTCTAGAGTTTCGTGGCATCAAACAAAACCTTAGTCTTGCGATCCGGGATATTGTATTGTGATAACCTGTATTTCGGGATATCTTCCAGACCTATTACCTGTTCTATATGTTTGATCATTTACCTGTGTATCATTCCTGTCGCTTCCATCTAGGGGTTAGCAACTTCTAAACCTTTGATTTTCGTAAAACGCCTGCTGTCAGTATCATTCGAACAACCGGGTGCGCTAGTTAGTTCGTAATACCCGCCTGTGTATTTATTACCCGCATTCTAAATAACCAACGCTCACGTTGCTATATGTTACTGTTTGTATCTCCGAAATAAAATACTTTAACAAAACGTGCCTCCAGAGTTTCTCTTGACCTGACACCCTCTAGCTACCACTCAGAGATCAGAGTTTTCAATGTCAAATGGTTGAGCTAGCCGGCAACACCATTACAAACTTCTCATTTGTCCGAAGTATTTACATCCTTCGAGATTAGAAGATCCAAAAATTATTGTATCTGTAATTCTAAACTGGATGAAAATGCTATTTTAAATTTAGAAATGTGTTGTAAAATTATTTATTAAGTAAAATTCATCAATAGGTATATGCCACAAAATATATAATAATACATAATACAAATTATAAACATAACTAATTTAGAAATGGATGATTTGGAAGAAAACCAGCCATACTTGATATCCAACGCTCGCCAACAGTTATCAAAATTTGATACTAAAAAACTGCAAACAATCCTAGAGCTAAAATTGGATACATTACCCTGCCTACTCGTTTTAGCAACATGAAGGAGGAAGATTTAAAGCATCTCATGTCGGGTGTATGCCTGATTATGGGTGCATTAGTTGGAAAAACCTACATAATACAATTTAGAGAAAAAGAAAACTGTGTAAGCTATGTGTGAGTACTTACCTAATTATATTTATTCTCTTTTCAGGTTATAGTCAACAATTACCACTTCTATCGGTTATATTTATAATTTAAAGATCGCTCATTTAAGATGTGTCTTATTAATATTAGGGAAGAACAGGATGTGTCAGGTATATGAAATACAGTGATTTTATGCTATTCGTGAGCATTTTGTTTGTTTTAATATTTAACTATATTTATTTTTTCTTTACAGATAACTTAATTTCTAATGAAATTTTAACGACGACATCAGAATCTGAGGAAGAGGAAAATAATGAAATGTATGAAGATTGCAAAACTCGATGGTTATATGTCATAGAAAACAATACGCTTTTAACATTTTGGAAAACATTAATACCCTTGCACTCATTTAACTACAAGGTTGCAGCTGCATTAGGAGCGTTGTTTTTAGCAACAAATGATGGGAATATATTACTCTCTTAGAACCATGAGGAATAATATAGCTTCAGAATTAGAAGAAAAGTATGGAGACATTAATGTTCACTTTAAAGAGTGGTATGACTTGCTTACTAAAGTTGAACCAGTCTATTTTTCTTATGTATTTGATATAATTCCAACAGCAACTTATAAACTATTGAGTGTAATTCTAAACATCCTAGAAGATGCAATACTTTTTGATTTTAATTAATATTGTAAAATTAAATTATCTGTAGCTAATCATGAATTCCTTTAAAAGTGGATGTGGTATCTTGTGTGTATAACCTTATGTTTATTTTTTAAATTCATAAGTTTTATTATTTTTCAAAGCTTATAATAGCTTTTAAGTAACTTTTTAATAATGATTATTCTTGATATTTTAGTCTAATCCTTTAAAGTGTCTCACGTCTATTCTCATTAAAGTTTCAAACTTTATTGAGTGATTTTACGCACTCCACCTGTCAACGGTTTGTACTCAAATAATGAGTCATTAATGATAAGACAGTAAGCTGTGGTATTATTAGGTACATTATTCTTAAACTCTAGCTCAACCTTGATATCAATAGCTCCCGTATTAAAGGTATCAATTTGACGAGATGTGTCGATAACAACTAAGGCGTATTTTGTCTTGAAATGATTGACATCCACCAGTGAACTGCTATCGTTAAGCTGGCTTCTGACTGCGCGTGTTAGCCCTCGCCGCGCCGCGCCCGCACGCGCCCCGCGCAGTGTGAAGAGCTAGGCGCGGCGCGGCGCGGCGCGACCTATCCGCTAAAAATCGGTAACTTCAAAGGCGCGGCGCGGCGTGTGCCTGCCTAGACGAACACGATTGAACTCGTTCATTTCATCTTGAGTCGTCCGACGTTGAGTTACTGTAAATATGGAGTGGCCTAACGAGACGATTGCTGAATTTTTAACTTTGAATGAAGGCGAACCCTCTCTGTGGAATTCGAAAAATGCGGAACATAAAAACAAAAACGACCAGCATGATGCCTGGCTACGAAATTCATAAGCTCCTTCAGGTATCTCGAGCACCTTGTCTCCGAAGTGAAACAAATTATTGCTTTTATCAACATTTTGTATTGAATTGAACGTCTTAAAATATATTAGCGCACACTCATACTCTCCATCATCCAGTTCTAGAGGTGATATAAAATCAGCTGTAAGCGTTGAACCCTTGTTGGAGTTGTCGAGGGATATTGTAAAAGACGTCAAAATGGTGATGGAAAATGTATAAAAATGAGCAATAAAAGATAAACATTTCTATTTTATCTGTTTATTTAAAACAATTGTTTTGTAATCACACTGAGAAACTGAAGACATAAATGACCACAATTTGTACTCTGTCATAATTGTATTCAATGTGTACATTTTTAGGCATGTAATAGATAAACTCTAGTGGAGGTCTAAGATCTCCAAAACTACCAAAGTACATACAAAGATTCCCCTTTTTCACATAGGCCACCCAATGTGTGCCCTCACCACTTTGATTGTCTAAATTAATAACACCCGTTTCAAACTTATGTGGACCCGATCGCGGTAGCTTGTCTCGCATAAATACGCCTCTAAAGTGGGCAATGTTCTTAACAGCAGCATACTCTCGAATGTCATGGTCGGTGAGAAACGATGATGATGATGATGAGGGAAGGTCCATTAGTTTTTTGAATATGATGGAGTAGTGGGGGTAAGATAAAGAAGACCCATTCCACGTTTATAAGGTGCTAAATATAAGTCTTTACCAACGACTCTCTCATCTTTTCTCTTAGCCATTTCATAAATGTTTTTAGCTGCTGTTGTCACCCCTCCCGCTAATGTGCCTGCCGCTGCCAATGCTCCCAAAAGTGGTATAAGTGGTAGAAAACCTCTTCTTTTCGGTAGCGGTATCACTCGAGGAAGTTTAATTATTTTACCTCTTGAAAATTGTTTTGCATGCCTTACAGCAGCCTTGAGGAGCTTAGCATGTAATGTGCTTTTTGGTTGATTTTTTATATTTTTACGTGCAGCGTTTATCACTTGAGACATGCGCAATCCCAAACCTCGTTTCACTTTGAACTTCATTATTTTATCAACTGTCCAAGCAGCCAACCGCTCTGATAAATGTGGTGAGTCGTAATGACGTTTATTGGCGATAGCAGCCAATTGCAAATCAGCTTTGTGTCTTTGTTCTAAAGTTGGGTTTTGACTGTAGGCAATATCGTATTGGGTTGTTGGAGCTTATTTTTAAGAAAGTACCCAACAAAGATGTTGTTACCAAGTCAGATATTGAAAATTATATGAAGATTCTGACACTAACTAATGCCTGTCGTCGTGGATACAAGCCGAACGAGCAAATAAAGGGTGGGCCAGAAAGGCGTACGATTTTAAAAACACTCTTGCGTTTGAATCTTATGAGAGGGGGCTGCGCGGGTGGTGGGGTTGAGAAGCTCGGTTCTCAGAAATTTAGTCGCGATGGATCACTTCACCGGAGCGCAACGTGCATTCTGTGTTAAACATTATTACAAAAATGGCGATTCGTGCGCTATTGTTCGGCGTTTATTTCGTCGTGAGTTTGGATTATGTGACCTGAACCAGTGTCCGAAGGAAAGTGTGATTCGATCGTGGGTCAGAAAGTTTGAATCTACTGGTTCGACTGTCAATCAGAAGCCTGCAGGACGCCCAAGGTCAACAAGAACGGATGACGTAATTGAACAAGTTAGAGCTTCGGTTCAACGTAATCCTGGTCTATCAACTCGCAAGCGATCAGCCGAACTTGCGTTATCCAGAACATCTTTGCGTCGCATTTTGTTGAAAGATTTGAAACTGCACCCGTATAAAATTCAACTTGTGCAGCAATTAAAGCCAAATGATCCAATTTTACGACGAGCTTTTGTTCAAACAATGTTAGAACGCTTTCGAAGTTTCAACAACATTCTGTTTTCCGACGAAGCTCATTTTCACTTAAATGGGCATGTCAATAAGCAGAATTGCCGTTACTGGTCTGCAGAGAACCCACGTGCAAAACATCAAAAGCCTCTTCATTCGCCGAAAGTAACCGTTTGAGCGGCCATGTCAGCGCACGGAATTATCGGACCCTATTTCTTTGAAAATCAGCAAGGGCAATCTGTCACTGTAAATTCTGACCGCTACATAGCCATGTTAAGGGATTTTTTCTTTCCGCAACTGCAACAATTTGAAATCTACAATCGTGCAACATGGTTTCAACAGGATGGCGCGACATACCATACATCTAATGCATCTTTGGCGGTCGTAAACGAGATGTTTGCTGGAAAACTGATATCGCGCCGAGGTGACATTGCATGGCCGCCTAGAAGTCCGGATCTAACGCCACCGGACTTTTTTCTATGGGGATACCTAAAAAGTAGGGTCTACTCCAATAATCCAGCCACGATTAACCAGTTAAAGGCCAATATCCGTGAAGAAATGGCAGCTATTCCCCGCGCAATGTGCGAGCGAGTTTTTTCCAATTTAAGATTCAGATTCGAGGAGTGTTTGCAGTGCGATGGTGCACACTTGGATGATGTTATTTTTAAGAAATGAATTTCCCTGATGTCTATTTTAATTGAAATAAAAATTTGTATGTGAATTGTATTTAGTTTTTTTATTATGACTTTTTCAAATTCGCAAATATTTCTGGCCCACCCTGTACAAGGAAGTAAAAGTGAAAAGTATAACAATTACATTAGACGCTATTTAAATACAACTGGCAAGAAAGGTGGTGGATGTCTATACCAGAAAACCTACTATCCAAATACAGATTATATATATAGGGATGACCCAAACGAGTTAGTAGACCGTTTGCGTCTACTGATTGCTTCTCAGAATGCTGGTAATACATCACATGTTAATGAAATCAATGCTTTCATAGAAGAGTTAGTGGAGGCTGGTATCATTTTAAAGTAATATTCTTTAGCTGATACCTGATAGCTGAAACCTCATAGCTGATACCTGATAGCTGATTCCTGATAGCTGATACCTGATGACTAATTCCTGATAGCTGATACCTGATCCTTGTTACCTGATAGCTGATGGCTAATTCCTGATAGCTGATAATTAATGGTTTATGGTCTTTAAATAGTCTGAAAATATTTAGTTTATCACCATAAGCATAATGCCACTCAACAAGTTTGGACATCATCTGTACGCTGGAAACAACAGGTACCTTATCGATGAAGCTCGTTACAACCAAGATGAAATTATTTGCAACGATAAACGTCTAACTAAAGTCGGTGAGGGCATCAAATACGATGATGCTATCACTAAAGCTCAGCTCGATGCAGTAATCAAACTCATACAGAATGAAAGCTATAGCAACTGTAAAACTTTTAATGATATTCGAAACCGTTTAGACAGTCTCAATAAAAGATTTACAATAACACCAAAAAACTCCAGTCCTCCGGAACCCTCTAAAGTACCCAAGCGTATCACACCAACTACACTTGAACCTGCTCCAGCAACGACACCATCCTCTAAAAAAAATAAACTCTCAACTACAAAACCTACTACTGTTTAAGGATGAGTAAAGCACAAGTTGTTAAAGAAATCCATCGATATGCAAGAATGAACTTTCCTCGAAGACGTTTTATACAAAAAGGATTTGATGATACCTGGCAAATTGATTTGATTGATATGCAAAAGTACTCAAGAGATAACAAAGGATATAAATATGTTCTACTCATCATTGACACCTCTAAATTTGTATGGGTGCGACCTTTAAAGACTAAAAAGGCCGTAGAAGTTACAAAAGCCATGGAAACTGTTTTAAATGAAAGTTCAAGAAAACCATTGAATATTCAGTCCGATGATGGAACTGAATTCTTTAATAGTATCTTTAAAACGCTCATGAAGCAGCATAATATCAAGCACTATTCTACTTTTAGCGTTATGAAAGCATCAATAGCAGAAAGGGCAATCAGAACTATTAAAAATTGGCTTTGGCAGCATTTTAGTCTGAGTGGATCCTACAATTGGATTAAATCTTTAAATGATATTATTGTACGATAGAACAGTAAGAAACACTCTACAATAGGAATGGCACCAATAAATGTGAACAAATCCAACTCTGTTCATATTCTTAAAAATGTATATAGTCATATTAAAGTTAAACCATTAGCAAAGTACAAAATTGGTGACTTTGTACGAATAAGCAAACACAAATCTATATTTTCTAAAGGCTTTACAGTCAATTGGACTACAGAAATCTTTAAAATTATTAAAGTACAAACAACTAATCCAACAACATATTTACTTCAAGATTCTCAACAAAATCCCAAATCTGGTTCATTCTATGAATTTGAATTACAAAGAACTAAATATCCTGATGTTTATCTCGTGGAAAAAGTATTAAAAAGGAAAGGGGATAAAGTATATGTAAAGTGGTTAGGTATAAATGAAAAGAGTTAATTACAATATGGACACAAAATAGCAGACAGTAACTACCTGTCAGCTGCGGCAATTATCTTAAACAAAAACATACAAGAAGTTAATTTAAGAAAATGTAAAGTAAAATATGTTATGATCAAGATAGATAGTATGTATGGCCACTTTTTCCAGGAATGTATTAATTATAATTACCGTTTAACCTAGTTAGTTTGCAATGCATTACTTTCCAAGAAACACCGTAAAGCTTTGACAGATCCTGCATTTTATTGCTAATCCTTTCTAAGAACTTGGTTTTACGATCATATTTCTATTGAACTATGACTTCTCGGAACCGTTTCCTGTTTGACATGCAAAAGCAGATAAGGCACGAACAACGACTAGTATATAAGATCTGGAGCTGCGACTCCACCTCATCTATTCTTAATCTCAGTAGCAACATTATGCTCTTTAACTAAATTACCTGTGTCTCTAAAAGTTATCTGTGTTTGAATCTATGATAACGTAACAAGTATTTTATTTTCTCTTGAGCTTTTCTGTAAGTTAAGAGTGGTGGCAGCATTACCCAAGTACAACGAAGTACAGTTTCAGAGCGGTAACTCTGAAACCACCAAGTAAGTGGAAGTTATCTTCAAGACAGTTATTTTTCTCTTAAGAATTAAGAGGACGAACCTAAGCCGATACTCTGAGAAAGAAAGCAAAGAAGCAGTTTTCAGAATAGCAACACAGGCTGAATTATTTGGAATAGAATCGGGAGGATCCATAAGCGTTCTGAGCGTTCCTTCCTTACCAAACTTAGTCCATAGACAGACTCGAGTGCTGTAGGATTTTTATAAAATAATTTATGCATGTGTACCCTACAGTGCACTGTGTGACACTAGTGGCACATACCACAAACAAGGGTAAATATTCGAATTTGATACAGGTAGCGACATCTAGTATCGAGTAGATGAAAGTTGATATATTGAACTATCGAAATTAGTACAGGTCAGTTAGTAAAGATGGCAGTGATAGAAATAACCATACATTTTTTTTAAATTGGTCGGTGTTTGCAGTAAAATTAACGATCGTCAGATAAATAATTGCAGAAAATTGGTAAAATTTAGTGTTTTGGTGTCGAAATAATTATTGGAGGTAAGTTTATGTTACTATTTTCTATTTTACTTGTTATCTAATAATAAAATTGATAAATAATATGTAATTCGGACAAATTCTTGTATGTGCCTGTTATGGCACACTATGCAATGATGTTCATTATAGTTCAAGTATTGTTTGCAGATGAAGCGCAGAAAAGTTTTGAGTTCAGCAGACATTGAACATGTTCTTCAGATACCTTCTGGTAGTGAAGATGAGGTGGAACTGTCTGGTGAAGATAGTGACGATGACTTGGTCAGAATACAGGATTTGGTGATAAAACAAGTAGAAAACTGTCCTGAAATACTAGAAGATGATTTCATGGACGAAAATGTGAGTATTCCTAGTCCACGAGCAAGCAGTTCTTCATCAGTTACAACTAATTGCGCCAACGTCGCATCACAACCTAGTACTTCAGGCCAAGTAAACACTGAAACCAGCAGAGCACCATCGCGTGGTCAGTCAGTGCCCTCTTTAGTTCGTTCAACCGCACCAACTGCTAAGCCAAATAAAATAAGAAGATACATATGGAGGCAGATGGAATTTCAGCCACCTGATACTACATTTACAGGGAATGATAGCTTAGAACAGCCATACACTGATTTTGAAACACCTTTACAGTACTTCTTGTATTTCTTTGATGACGACTTGCTACAACATATTATCGAAGAATCTACTAAGTACAGTATTCAGAAGGATCCCTCAAAGCCAGTAACAGTTTCAAAAACTGATCTCAAAAAATATTTAGGGATCTGCCTCCTGTTGGGACTGGTACCACAACCGAATATCCGCATGTTGTGGAACTCAGATTTAGGCATACCAATAATAATCGACACTATGACTCTTACGGATTTTGAAAAACTAAGAAGCGTCATTCATTTCAATGATAATGAAAATTTTACACCTCGGGAACAACCAGGAAATGACAGACTTTTCCGTATTAGACCCGTACTGGAAACTTTGAAAAAGAAGTGCCAGGCAGTCCCGAAGAGAGAAACTCTTTCGCTTGACGAGCAAATGTGCGCTACGAAAGCCTGCAACTTTCTACGTCAGTATTTGCCTAATAAACGTCACAAATGGGGTTATAAGTTATTTGTATTGTGCGATGATAAAGGTTTTGCTTATGACTTCGAAATTTACTCAGGCACAGAAAATGATCCTGAATTGAGGCTGCATGATGAACCAGACTTAGGAGCCAGTTCCAATGTTGTCGTACGACTGTGTCGTTGCATTCCCAGAGATAAGAATCATAAAGTATTCTTTGATAATTATTACACGTCACCCGAATTGATATCCCACTTGGCCAAATTGGGCATTCACTCTTTAGGGACCGTAAAAAAAGGACGTTTAGGAAAGAATTTGAATTTGCCAACTCAAAAAGATTTGTCGAAAGCCAAAAAAACCCGTGGGTATTCAGAAACGCGCGTTGCAACTATAGAAGGAGTGCCAGTTGTTGTAAGCTAGTGGACTGTCTGCTATGGGTTGGTCAGGGCTTGTAGCAGGTAAAACAGCTTCGTGTACTTCACTGAATATATTTATTGCACAGAGAACACAGAATTTTGGTTACATAGCAGCGTGACAACGTAGAGACAAGAAACGTTAGTTGAACAATTACCACATTAAAATATTTAATACTTGTGTTGCCATAAACATACTGCGGCCCAGGAGAATACATAGAAAACAATACATAAGGCTTCTACTTTCGAACTAAATAGGTATACAGATTTTAATATCTGAAAATCAGTACACAAAATGAACAAATTACTAACACTGTACCTACTGGGCTTCATTAAATTATGACTTTTTATAATACTTAATGTGTTTTATTTTTACCTGTGTATTATACCAAACAATTATTATAAAATCGTTTCCTATACTTAGAAAAAATTACTTCAAATGACATGCACGTAGAAAATTAAAGTTTCCTTTAAAAATAATCAAATAAAAAGTTTGAGTTTAAAAATCTAAAATAAGTACTTGAACATGTCAGTTAAGTTTCACAATAAACTTAAGTTAAAGATTGGCCTATAAAACGATTAGACTATTTTATAAGCAAACAAAATAGGAACCACAAAGATTACATATTACATAAGGATAAGTAATCAACTATTTTATAAGGTAAGTAATAATATTCTGTAAGCTTAGTACTACATAATTTTAAATGTTTAAAGCTGGTATTTAGCTTAGTTAAGAAAACAGCTTTAAAAATTTAAATACTAAATATTTTTATTTAGAAAATAGTTATTAAATTTAAATAAGTGACAAAAAAAAAATATATATTCAATGAGTAGGAATTAATTTTCCATTGGCAGTACACAAATGCTTTGCAATGACCTATTGTACATTTTTCCATTAGCTGTTTTTAGCTGAAAGGCCCTAACCTTACCATCATTTCCAGGAAATGTTTTCACAACACGTGCCATGGGCCACGCCAAAGGTGGAGCATTAGGCTCTCTCATAATACTTGACAAATGACATACACAAATAATTACTTCGGTTTATTTAACTTTGTTTATGATCAATTGCTTGTCTACTTAACAGAAATGGAACACTTTAATAGGGCGAAGGATTCACTGATAAGTGAATTTGACGTCTCCGACCCTACAACTTTAGCAATCGAAGCTCTGACTTTGGATGAACTTATAGAACATTTCCCTAAAACTAAAAAGTACTTCCTGGAGAAGTGTGATCCTGAAAAAATCATCAGGAAACTCAAAATCCTAATCACAAATCATGTATTAGAGACTGCTGAGGCAACGTCAAAGGATTATAAGTGGAAACAAGAAGACGACAACATATCCTCAGACCTACGTGAAACGGCACAAGCAACATATACAACCAATCCCTTATTTGAAACTAAAGTATGTTCTTCACCATTACCATCTCACAGTCCTCCAAGTACAGCAGAGAGTCCAGATGACGAATTTGTAGATGTATATCCAGACGATGACGACGTGATGGACATGACCCATTGTCCGCCACAACGACACGGAAAGCTTACCAGAGAACAAATTTTAAACTACTATCGTCAGTCATATCCCAATTTGCCTGCAGACTTCTGCCCGAACAATCTATTTATCCGATGCTTGGACAAACGATTCTTAAACTGCTTATACACCACAAATCCCGAGTCTTATCCGAGATCTTGGCATTTGTTGAAATCTGACCCAAAACAGGCCTGGGCGTCTCTCAATCAGACTATGATTAGATACCTCAATACTCATTGGAAAGGTGCAGGACTCAATCTCCAACATGGTGAGACCAGTCTCGATTATTATAATATTGTGGACTTGAAAAATGAGATGAAAGAGACCATCCGAGAAGCATTAACAGAAGAGAAAGAGAGAATGGAGAGCGATAATTCAAGTGTTCAGACAAATACCGGGATTAAAACTGATTCTCGGGAGATGGAGAACCTCATCGACAAAATGCAAGAGCTCATGAGAACATTGACAACTCACGTAGTCAAATCCACTGGAAATGAATTTCATAATCCGCCTCCACTTCCAGTCTTACAACCATCAATTACTCGTCCTGCTGGAATTAATCTCTTAGTGCCAAGCACCTCATCATACCTCGCAACCCCAAAAATCCCAGACTATGATAGTGATTCGGAAGTTCTGCAGTTTTGACCCTAACAATCTCGACAAAACATGTTAACAAACCCCTTGGCACCAACATGATTTTATTGATAGCTTGATAAGGTCATAAAAAAAAAAAAAAAAAAATATATATATATTCAATGAGTAGGAATTAATTTTCCATTGGCAGTACACAAATGCTTTGCAATGACCTATTGTACATTTTTCCATTAGCTGTTTTTAGCTGAAAGGCCCTAACCTTACCATCATTTCCAGGAAATGTTTTCACAACACGTGCCAGTTATGTGGCTAGATAGCAAACCTGTTGTTCTGGCATCTTCTTTTGTCGGTGAACAGCCCAAAAAAAAAGTAAAGCGTTTCTGTAAAAAAACTAAACGTTACCTCGATGCCCCTAACATCATTGGACATTACAATAAGCATATGGGTGGAGTGGACTTGCTCGATTCCTTCATAGGAAAACATAAAATAAAAATGCGTACGCGAAAATGGTATGTGCGGATTTTCTATCATTTGCTCGATGTGATGGTCATAAATAGCTGGCTTCTATATAAAAGAGTAGAGGAACAGAGGCAGAATTCAAGAACAATGAAGTTACGTGAATTTCGGCTGGAAGTTGCTAAGGCTTTGTGTATGTCTGGACCATCTATGCAAAAGAAAAGAGGACGACCTTCATCATTCGTATCTGACATGCTAACAGAAAGAAAAAAGAAAAAACCGAATGCTAATGTACCACCTAAAGATGTTAGGATCGATGGAATTGAGCACTTTCCTATTTGGTCAAACAACAGGCAAAGATGTAAATTACCTACATGTAAAGGAAAATCCTTTGTTACGTGTGAAAAATGCAAGGTGGCACTATGTCTAAATAAAGAAAAAAACTGTTTTCTCGCGTACCACAAGTGATTCTGCAGTTATGATATATTTTCAGCATGTTCCTGTTTTTTTTTATAATTTTCTACTTTTATAACTACGAAATACGCATTTATTTTGTAAGCATCTAATACGAAGATTGACTTAACTTTATAAAACATTTCATTTTTATAAATAATGTTTAATAATAACTAAATTATTTCATTACTACCTATTTATCATACTTAGTATAAATTACAAATGGAATGCATGGTGTGACATTTATATAGGTCATAACAAATATATATATATATATATATCTATCTGTTTTGGTTGAGTAGATATTTTTTTAAATATTTTTCCTTTAAATAGATTCATATTTGCCAGGTAATATTTTTTTTTGGGTCAAAATAGAAAAATCATGCACTGTAGGGTAACAGTCGTAAAATTCTGTTTTCAAATCGTAAATTTTTATGAATATTTTCATTTTAAAACTATTCTAAACGCGATCAACCTCTCGCAAAGTGAATGATTTATGTAATTTTAAGCATTATTCTAAACGCGATCAAACTCTCGCAAACTGAATAATTTAGTAACTAAGCGAATTGATTTTTACGCTATATGCGATTTGTATATTAAGCTGCGCAGCGTAAAAGAAAAAGAAAATTGAATTGAAATAATTGAATTGAAAATATTAAAATTGAAATTTTGGTACCTTTGTGAATGTGAATTATCTATATAATTATTCATGGTTTTAGGCAAACCTGAAAAACATTGCTTTATTTTATATATTAACAGTTTAGCAAAACTTAACCAAAATTGCAAGTGTGAATGAATATAATTAAAATTGCTACAGTGCAATATTGTATAATTTCATTAAATTGAATGAAAAGGGGAACATATACCCTTATACACTCGAAGTGTTCTGTGATAATTGTTATACGCTTATATTTAAATAATTATCTGAAAAGGTGTAATCAATCAAGACGATTTCCTATACACCGTGAAATTTAACTGGTTGTTTATCCGCAGCAGAACCACTTGGTATCAGTAGGACTTTCGATTCGCTAAGTTAAATTTTAAAAATAAAATATTTTTGTTTTCGAATAATCAACGAAAAATATTCACCAACTCGAAAGCGTGAGAAACAATAGTAGACTACCGCAATACGCGCGCGCGCGCGCATTCGTTCTAAGTACAAAGATACCTATGCGCCGTCAGCGCCGCCGTGTGAAATCAACTTGATATAGCAAAATAAGCTCTAGCGCGTAGTACGTCAGTACCTATTGACCGCACATCGACCGTTGGTCGTCGCCGGTAACATGTCGTGACACGTGACACGAGCGGCACCCTCGCCCCGCCCACCTCGCTCGACACTCACTCACTCACCCCTTCACCCGTCCCTCAGTTGTCCTGCGAACCCGGAAGTGTCGCACGCGCACTGCGTTGCGTAAACGTGCTCGCAAAATGGATCGACACTACAACTTCACCAATTTGGAGTACGTTGCCATGGTGCAACTTTACGCTAGGGCTGATTACAATTCCCATGCTGCCCAGCGACTTTACCCGGAGCCACAACATCTGGAGTCGCTTCGCCTTCACGGGATTCTGAACCCTCAAGTTCCAAATCCCCGGACGATCGTACAGGCGACATAGCGGCTACTTGATCATGGACAATTCCAGACACCAGCACACGCACGGGGCGGAGGTCGACCAGCCGTTTATTCGCCAGAACTTGACGAGGAGATCATAGAGTACTTCGAGCGCGATCCTCGACGTTGTACACGTATGGCTGCGGTGAGGTTTGATGTGAGCCAATACTACGTCTGGAAGTTGCTGCACAAAGAAGGGCAGCATCCTTATCATTTTAAGAAAGTTCATGCCCTTCACGAAAACGACGCGTCGGCCAGAATGACTTTCTGTCAGTGGTTGATAGAAAATAAAAATTTAAACATTTTGTGGACGGATGAAGCGACGTTTACGCGAGTGGGATTGTACAATCAAAGAAATGAACATTTTTGGGCTTTTAATAACCCACATGTCATTCGGGAGTGTGCACATCAAGTGCGTTTCAGTGTAAACGTGTGGGCCGGCATAATTAATGGCCATCTAATCGGACCGTATTTCGTGGAAGGACACTTAACGGGTGCGTCCTACTTAAACATGCTGCGTAATGTTATCCCGGACTTTCTAGAGGACGTTCCGTTAGCGGTGCAAGATAACCTGTTTTATCAGCACGACGGGTGCCCGGCTCATTATCAGCGCGCTGTGCGAGAGCACTTGAACTCTGTGTTTCCCCAGCGCTGGATCGGACGCGGTGGCCCGGTGCCATGGCCAGCAAGAAGCCCGGATCTCACTCCGCTGGACTTTTTCTTGTGGTCAGAGCTCAAACGCCTGGTGTACCGTGAGGAACACTCGACTCGTGCAGCGTTAAAAAGTGCGATAGAGGACGCTTTTGACATTGTTAGACGTGATAGGGACACTTTGTTGAAATTAAAAGACAATCAAATAAAGCGTGCGCGATTGTGCATTGAACGCAGTGGCTTGCACTTCGAACAATTACTCCGTTATCGGGAAGTGTAAGTACCTAAACTGTATTTTTTTTAGATAAAGAACATTAAAAGTAGGTTAGATAAAATCATTGTAAATAAGTTGATTCCAATTTTTTAAATACGCCTTAAACACTTTAACGACCTAAGTTAAATGTTTAGAAAATATTTTTTTTTATTGATAATAAAGTGTTTACGACGGTCCTAAGCCCGTAAAAGTATGAAGGGAAAATTGGAATAACTCTTCGGATTTTCGGTAGTTAGTTATCTATCAGCTGACCGCGCGCCGCCGCGCTCCGCCGCCGCCGTTTCTTTTGGCCCGGCCGTTCGCGCCGCTCGCACGCATCCCCCGCCGCCGCCCTCTCCCACACTGCCTAGGTGACTACGGCGCGGCGCCCGCGCGCCTTGGTACGATCAGCTGACGAAGTTTCATTCATACGAGTGATTACTACTGTTTCTCGTCGATTTCAAGTCTCATTTCTCACAATTTGTAACTCGGCCATTATTTGACTTTCAGGACAAATGTGTTTACAAATCGATTGTAATATCGAGACCAAATCTTTTCGCTGCGGATAAACAACCAGTTAAATTTCACGGTGTATATTCTAAAATCATTTTAATTAAATTATCTTACTCAAAGTTACATAACATTATTAACTATATTATTCTTAAATATTTATATTAAATAATTAAATACTTGTTTAAAAGATGAATTTCTTAACGGACGCAGCCAATAGAGCAAGCACAAAGGGAATTAGAAAATGTAGCTCAGCATGCAGTAGGACAGGTTAGGGATGCGATGCGAAGGGAAGTCGAGCGGGCAGCTGATCAAATCGCTGATAGAATTTCTCATGGCATGAATATCCATGAGCATGGACCTCACCCAATGGATCATCCTGGTAATCCTAGTATAGATGATCATATGCGTGCAATTGATGCTTTTAGACATAGGGATCAACCAATTCTTCCTCCATTACCCCCTCAGAATCCTTATGTTACGCGAAGCTAAGTAGGAAAGGAAGTAGGAAGCGAAAACCCTACTCCAGGTGGTGGCCCATTACGGGCACAACCTCAAGCTCCATTGCCTTTAAGTCGCAATTATAGCGAAACGAGCGAGGACGATTCCAACCACAGTGAATCAGAGGCGCCACCCCAAGCTCCACCCCCTTATCGTAGATACGCCCCACGTAGCGAAGCCGGTGAAGACGTAGCAGCGGATTACCTTTTTAATCAAGGTAATCCTCCACCACCGAACTATGTTACAATCCCACATACAGACGAGCTAAACAGCTCAAGGCGTAATAGATTGTCTATGTGATATAATTCCCATATTTGACGGTGACTCAAAAATGTTAAACTTATTTACTAAAAAAAAGTGTGAATATGTACTTTCCAATCTAGGACCGATTAATGAAAGCGAAATGCAATTCGTAATGCAGAAAATTACTAGTGTAGCACGAAGCAATAACGTCAAATCATAAAAGTCGCAAAGAAAGCAGCAAAAGTTCGAGAGATGACGAAATAGGGATGGACTGCAGGTAGCCGACGGCCGACGTACCGCTACAATTGCGTAAAAACATTCATAGAAACAAAAGGACGCGTCGAGACGCGCTAGCACATGTGGCACTGGAAACTTCCACTAACACCAACTGACCCACGCCGAGGAATGATATAAAAGGCGTGGGACGGCCCTTACAAGGGCATTCTGATTCTGGAACACTTCCGAGTTGGACCAAGGCTCTACTAAGAGAGGACGCCCTTGACTGCACCCCTGTTGGAGCAAGGTGTGACGCCATCTTAGTAAAGCGGGCCTCACTAACTTAGCGCACGCACGTGACTGCACCCCAGCTGGAGCACGTTGCGACGGCGGGTTATGTGAGAAGCCACCCCTGGCTAAGCGTACGATAAGCCGTGACTGCACCTCCGCTGTAGCACGCTCGGGGTAAGCCAAGGAAATTCATCCGGTCCGCCCTCGCGCTATTCGTCAAACCGTACCGCGACCGCGACCGCTCGAGTGACGTTGACTGTGCCGCCGCAACCACCAAATAATGGACAAAATGCGAGAACGTGTAGCATAGACTATCGTAACCTAGTGTTAAAAGACAATCCTTTTCTAAATCAATTGAAGACTGTGTGTAAAGTGCTTAACGCCACGTTTTATTATTATATAAATAAAAGCAACTTTGACCTAAGAAGGCTGTTTTCTTGGAAGACCCGAGGCAACGAACCTAGCTCTACGACGCACTGTAGCAGCGTCGCTTATATCTGGCGCCCACCGCCGCGGCCCTGGCAACTCCCAAGACCCGCAGTCAGCATAGGAAGAAGTCTGAAAATATGGCGATAAACATATCCGAGGAACAATTGACACGCATCGTCTCAGCAATGAAGGATGGGCGGAAGAAAGGATCCTTTGCAAGCTGCCAGCTTAATTATGCAGGTGTCAAAGACGCACAAGTAGTAGAAGCGTTTATATCCGCGTTTATGTCCGCGGCGTCTGTATATAAAAATATCGAGAACATAAAAGATGAAGACGCTCTCGCAGGACTCCCACTACTCCTAAAGGGTGACGCCGCTGTATGGTGGCAGGGCGTTAAGAAAGAGATTCACACATGGGCAAAATTCGAAGAGCGACTCCGTCACGCCTTTGCACCCAAGAAACCTGGATATCTATTATACCAGGAAATCGTCGAGCAGAAGCAAGACTCGACGACCAGCACAGAGACATTTGTGTCAAGAAAGCGTGCGTTGATATCGCAATTACAAGAACCTTTGCCAAGCGAGGCACACCAGCTCGACCTCGTATTCGGACAGCTCCACATAGGTATAAGGGAGAGAGTCGCACGCAATACCGTGACAACATTCGACGAGCTCCTAAAGGCAGCACGAGCTGCGGAAGAGGTGCTGAGAGAGTGCAATCCCCCTCGCCCTAACTACAAGAGGCCACAACCTGTAGAGGAAGAAAATCCCCAAACTTACAGGACTGCAATAGAGAAGCAGAGGGTGCCCAGGAGTAAGGAAAGAAACGCTACACGAGTTGATAGTTAGAAGTATAATCTAAAACTGTAGTACAGAGGACCGCGCCATATAAACTTATGTAATTGCTTAAATACTAACTTATTGCTAACACAAGCAATACGCTTCAAGTGGTGGGCGCGCGTACGTCATACCACTACAACTCCCCCGAAAAGTCCCTTTCACCCCCGGGGTGCTAGAAAATAAAAAATGTGAGGCGTATTACTTGTTACTACTAAAAACGATCATTTTTTCATTAATATTAACATTTATAATATTTTTATAATAATAAGTTAAATTTACTTTACGCTAAATAAAAAAAAAAAAAAACTAAACCACTAAAACAACTATAACTTATTCGTCACATCCTTGTGTTCATTTCATATTCATATATAAGCAACTTGTGCTTTGTCTATTTGGGTTGCGTCGTACGCGTAGTCATATCCTTTTTCCATCTGTGTCTTTTTTTTTTTTTTTCTCTTTTAACCATCTTGGTACCAAACATTCTCACGGAGGAACGTAGTTCGCACTATGATCGAATAGAGTGGCTGACTCTCATTTCTGAGGTTCTTTGTTTTAAACCAAGTCATCAAACCAAACTAAGTTTTATTAAGTTGGTCTTCAAATACCTTATTCATTAGATATTTGTATCAATAGGTAGGTATGTATTTTGCTACCTATCATTACTTTACAAGTTTCGCAACACGTCCGGTTGCTACTTCGAATGCAAGCGTAAGTTGCTGATTCGGCGTAAACTTCATGTCGCGCGTGTCGTGTAACGCGGTCAATAAACTACCATGCGCGGCGTAATGGTCAATACCACCGCGTGGTCTTGGGTTCGAGTCTTCGTAACCCTCACAAATCATCTGGATTTTTCACTGCTTTCGGTTGATCAGACCTTAGTAGTATTTTCTTGATAATTTGCGTCATATGAATAATAAAATTTTCAGCTTCATGAGTTTCAACTCCATATCTGCAGTGTTGCTGTTGTCCTTTGAAACTGCCTTCTTTTATTATAATTATTTATCAAACTTGCATTATTTTGTCATGAAACATTTTCGAGTTTTATTCACTCGTGTTCTACTTTTCATAAATTACACTATTCCATTGCACAAGTCGTGTCGATGACCGACAATTTGCTGACGCGGTGACGTCGTCGTCGCCGTCTCGTCGAGCCGTGCATTCTTTCCATTTTTATACGTTATATTTACGCTAAATAATTATATCTTAATGGTTTTTTATCCGTTTAAATATATCTATGATTAACTTTATCTTAATTGTTAAATTTATTCCATTGTAATACTATCGTCATATCTTTTCTTGTTGGGTTTAGCTCATTTTTGTATGCTTTATTCCCTTGATTATGTAGTTTTTATTTTACTAACTACTCTGTCCACGTTTTGTGCATTTTGTTGCAATTTGAAACTATGCTTACTTTATTTCTTGTAAGTCTTTTATTTCATGTTTTTATTCACTACAATCGCTTCTCTCTGCCTTGTAGTACATTTTCTTGTCTCTTTATTCTCTTTTGTTTTATCTCCCTTTTTTTGAAATGGAAATTATTCCGTATACAATTTGTCAACCAATTCCACCCCTTATTTTACGTAACGATCAACTCGTCGACTTCGTCGTGCATTGCTGCGTTATCGATGGGGAGCTTTACTACGAGGCGGGTCCGTGGATGGCCTTCTCGGGCTTCCGGAATCCGGTGTTCCTTGTGGAGTACCTGTCCACGACTCGGGACTACGGCTTCCTAATCAACTTCGGGCCCGGAGGCATCGCCATGTACCTGACGCTCGAAGGACTTCACCACGCCTACGTTTGTCACGAGTTGCTTGTGGCCTTGGACTTTGACGTTCCGGACGACGCTGCTCCTGCTCCTGCTGGGTAACTGGCGTCGTCGGCGTGGGGTCGGTGTTTTTTTTTTTTTTTCAATAAATATATTTCATATTTTAATAACTGTCTTTATTTTTCCTCACTTCTTCAACACTCCTCTGTTTTTTATTCTTCACGAATCACTTTTTCAATGTCTCTGTGTCGTGGCATTTTCTTTTTAGTCCATTTATTTTCACTTTTATCTGGTTCTTTTTAGTAGGTGCACGAAGATTTATTTAATTTAACTCAATTTACTTTTAAAATCTCCATGCCACCCAGCACTGCCATAAGGCAGCACTGGCAAGGGTCGCCATGCAATAGAGAAGCAGAGGGTGCCCAGGAGTAAGGAAAGAAACGCTACACGAGTTGATAGTTAGAAGTATAATCTAAAACTGTAGTACAGAGGACCGCGCCATATAAACTTATGTAATTGCTTAAATACTAACTTATTGCTAACACAAGCAATACGCTTCAAGTGGTGGGCGCGCGTACGTCATACCACTACAGGACAAACACGAGGGACAAGGCAAACCGTTGCAGAAACTGCCGAAGAAGAGGACACAATTATGAAGACTGCAAGATCAAATATAAATTAAACAAACCAGAGAAGCAGAGCACCTCCAATGGCGAAACCAATCGACAAGAACGTCAAGAACCCAACATTGCTGGCGGCAGTGCGACTAATCCAAGGATTAACTGTTATGGTTGTGGAAAACCAGGAGTGGTGCGGAGCAAATGCCCGGTATGCAGGCCAGCAGCCTCAACAAGTTTAATCTCGCCGGAAGAATTCAGCTTTTGTAGTGTGGCCAAGCAGAGTGACGCAAGACCACGACCAACGCTACAATTCGCCATTGGCAAATCGTCATGCTCTGGGTATATAGACACAGGAGCGAAATCAAGTGTGGCCTCCAACTATCTCTACAATATAATGAAAAGAGAAGGGTATCACTTCGAAGAAAGCCAAGGCACCGTCTCACTGGCTGATGGCTCAAAGAGAAACCATAGAATGCTTATTTCGCGAGCTCCCGTAATAGTGCGCAGACGAGTGATACCCACCACATTTGTAGTATTCCCAGAGGCACCGGAAAGTAAAACCCTGCTAGGAGTTGGGTTTCTCCAGGACGCAGGGATAGTCCTGAACGTCCCTCAAGAGACGTGGTACTTTGTGGATTCTCCAGGGGCCAACTACGATCTCGTGCCAGAGAAAATCGGACCAGTGGCACGAATGCTTAAAGAAGTCGCGCTGCCAGCACTGATGACACCGCTTAAGAGCACACCACCGAAACCTGCCACTACAGAAAATAGAAAATATGCCGAGAAAACCCCTCCCGCGAAGAGAACTAAGCGTACCCTCTTTGATGGTTATTCTCCTCGCCACGTCGATTTTATATACGAGGATGCAAAAAAGGCTATAGAGGAAGCATCTGCCGCAATAAAAACACATGATGTGGAGGATCTGTTCCCCAGTACGAATGGCATGGAACTGAGCTCGTTAGACATTGAAGCCAGCTTGACTGCTACACAGGAAAATGAACTCCGGCATTTACTGGAAAAGCATGACGCAATATTTCAGGCTAGTGATGGACCAACCCGCCAGGCTGAGCATCGCATCGACACGGGTGAAAGCGAACCCATCTCCATGCCTCCCTACAGGCTGTCACCACCAAAACTGGCAGCCTTGAAGAAAGAAATACACCAAATGCTAGAAGATGGCATTATTGTACCAAGCAGCTCACCATGGGCAGCGCCCGTAGTAATGGTACCAAAGAAGGACGGAACGATCCGAGTTTGTGTTGACTATCGGAAGCTTAACACCGTCACAATACCGGATGCCTACCCCATTCCCCGGATTGACGACCTGCTTCACGACGCCAAGTCAACTCCATATATGTCTACCCTAGACCTGAAGGCCGGTTATTGGCAAATAGGTGTGCGACAAGAAGACCAGGAGAAAACCGCTTTCATCACACCTTTTGGAATATACCAATTCACGAGGATGCCCTTTGGATTGCGTAACGCTCCGGCCACATTTCAGAGGCTTATTGACCGAGTCAAGGTCAGTCTAGAAGGAACGCGACTATTGGCCTACCTAGATGACCTAGTAATCCTATCCAGTTCATTTGAGGAACATATAAGTGACCTGGAGAAAGACTTCGAGAAACTGCGAGAGTACAATCTGACGGTGAACAGAGAGAAATGCAGATTTGTGTGTACCACAATAAAATATCTGGGACATCTCATTACCCCAGAAGGGCTGAAGACAGACCCTGAGAAGGTGTCGGCCATCATCAACCTACCGCCACCTAGCAACACCAAGCATCTGATATCTTTTCTTCAGACTTGCTCCTGGTACAGACGCTTCATAGCGCAGTTTTCGAGAATCGCTGAACCCTTGACCCGGCTGACCAAAAAGAAAGCCGAATGGAAATGGGAAACAGAGCAACAGAAGGCTTTCGAAGAATTGAAGCTAAAGCTCTCAGAAGCACCGATTCTCCGCCAAGCAGACAGCTCCAAGCCCTATGTTATAAAAACAGACGCAAGCAACTATGCGTTGGGGGCAGTTTTAATCCAGGGGGAGGGTCAGGACGAGCACCCTGTCGAATACGCAAGCCGCCTTCTCATAGCAGCAGAGAAGAACTACTCGGCCACGGAACGTGAAGCCCTTGCCGTCGTCTGGGCCATAAATAAGTTTCGTGGATATATCGAAGGTCTACCCGTAACTGTGATCACAGATCATCAAGCGCTGCGCTGGCTAATGTCAATGAAGTCATCAACAGGAAGACTTGCAAGATGGGCTCTCCAATTACAAGCATACGATTTGAACATAAGATATGCCCCAGGACGAACCAATGTCGTGGCAGACGCGCTATCTAGACCTCCCTGCGCCGAAGGGAAGAAGAACGACTGCGGAATATGCAGCATAAGCATTGAAATGCCTACTCGCAGCCCCGCTGAGATAAGACAAGAACAATTGAAGGATGAAAACCTCAAGCAAATAATAGAAGCTTTAGAAGAACCCTCTATTAATGAAAACGCCATATACTGGAGCAACAAGGGTTACCTAATGAACAATGGGTTGCTATACAGATACAACCCTAAAGATGACAACGAGGATGCTCAACTGTTAGTTCCGCAACATGAATGGCTAAACATACTAACGGCCTACCATGATGACCCACTAGCAGGTCACTACGGTGTTGATAAAACCATGCAGAGGATCTCCAGACGATACTACTGGAAGGGCATGCGGAAATATATCGAAGCACATATCAAACACTGCGTAGCTTGCCAGAGGTACAAACCAACAAACCTAAAGCCCGCTGGTTTACTACAGACAACAGCTACCAATCAAAGATTTGAAGTGATATCGTTCGACCTTTTTGGGCCTCTACCCCGGTCACCGAGTGGCAAGACTTGGATACTTATAATCGAAGATATCGCCAGCAAATGGATCGAACTATTTGCCCTGGAACAAGCCACGGCTGAAGCCTGCGCGACAACTTTAATAAACGAAGTGTTCTTGCGCTACGGCTTACCAAGAAGAATGATAAGTGACAACGGCACCCAGTTCGTAAGCGCTGTTATGCAGAAAGTAACCTACTGTCTGGATATAAAACACGCTTTTACTCCTGTTTACCACCCTGAGACTAACCCAGTAGAGAGAAAAAACAGGGATTTGAAAGCTCAACTCGCCATACTTGTCGGCGATGACCACAACAGTTGGCCAGATAAATTGCCAAGCATCCGTTTTGCAATGAACACAGTGACCAGCATAACAACGGGACATACACCGGCGTATCTCACTTTCGGAAGAGAATTAAGAACGCCAGACGACACCACAAGAGACCTACGACAGATAGTGGTCTCCGAGAATTTCGTGCCAGAAATCACGCCAAAATTGCTATTGATGGCAAATACACTAAAGAAAGCACAAGAGACCGCTGAAGCTCGAGAAGAGAAAAGAAAGGCGTATACTGACTGTAAACGCCGTGAAACACCAAGATATACTCCTGGCGATATGGTACTTGTAGTTAACCACGCGATATCTAACTCCAGTCGTGGGATCAGCGCCAAGCTTGCGCCTCGCCGGGACGGACCCTATGTTATCCTACAACAACATGGGCCAGCCTCCTACGAGCTGGCAAAGTCCACTGATCCCTCCGAAATAGTCGGAGTATACCACGCTTCGGCACTGACTCCATACCATGGGAAGAACACTGAAGGTCCACCAGCACCCATGCACCCTATCAGGAAACGAGGGCGACCGCGCAAGCTGAGGGCTACAATTAATGATGATGACCTAGCCCAGGGAACAAAGAGACGGGGACGACCAAAGAAGAATGGATCGAAGAAACGTACTACTGAAGGTGCTGTCTCCTCGCCGGGACGTCGTCGGAGCCAGAGGGGGAGACTGTAGCACGAAGCAATAACGTCAAATCATAAAAGTCGCAAAGAAAGCAGCAAAAGTTCGAGAGATGACGAAATAGGGATGGACTGCAGGTAGCCGACGGCCGACGTACCGCTACAATTGCGTAAAAACATTCATAGAAACAAAAGGACGCGTCGAGACGCGCTAGCACATGTGGCACTGGAAACTTCCACTAACACCAACTGACCCACGCCGAGGAATGATATAAAAGGCGTGGGACGGCCCTTACAAGGGCATTCTGATTCTGGAACACTTCCGAGTTGGACCAAGGCTCTACTAAGAGAGGACGCCCTTGACTGCACCCCTGTTGGAGCAAGGTGTGACGCCATCTTAGTAAAGCGGGCCTCACTAACTTAGCGCACGCACGTGACTGCACCCCAGCTGGAGCACGTTGCGACGGCGGGTTATGTGAGAAGCCACCCCTGGCTAAGCGTACGATAAGCCGTGACTGCACCTCCGCTGTAGCACGCTCGGGGTAAGCCAAGGAAATTCATCCGGTCCGCCCTCGCGCTATTCGGCAAACCGTACCGCGACCGCGACCGCTCGAGTGACGTTGACTGTGCCGCCGCAACCACCAAATAATGGACAAAGTGCGAGAACGTGTAGCATAGACTATCGTAACCTAGTGTTAAAAGACAATCCTTTTCTAAATCAATTGAAGACTGTGTGTAAAGTGCTTAACGCCACGTTTTATTATTATATAAATAAAAGCAACTTTGACCTAAGAAGGCTGTTTTCTTGGAAGACCCGAGGCAACGAACCTAGCTCTACGACGCACTGTAGCAGCGTCGCTTATACTAGTAAATTGACTGGTAGGGCAGCCACTCTAATAAGCGAACACGACTACGCATCCGAGGACTGGGCGCCATTAAAAGAAATTTTACTTCTTCATTTTGGTGACTAGAAATCAGAAGGTTGTCTTGTACTTGAGTTAGAGCAACTTGTTCTTAAAAATAATGAATCTTACCAAGATTTTTATAACCGAATATTATCAATTAAAAGTAATCTTGTGGTGATGGGATTTATTAAATGAAACTAGCGTGTAACTTCTCAGACGGTCCGTTTATTACTGACTAACATATCTCGCTACCATACTACACACTACATCTATCCCCTTAAAAAAAAACAAAATAAAAATAAATGACAGTCATTTTTTTTATTACAAACAATAAAATTGTCATGTTTTTCTTAAAGTTTTAAGTGCACAAAAATGTATTTATTTATTTTTGTTTACTTTAAAATCACAATTTATCATTGTTTAAAAAGTTTTGTGCGATTCTTATGAATAACTTCTAATTTATTATTTTTAATTATCTTAACATTAGGTCCAACATCTTTAATTACTACATACGGTCCATTATACAATCTTTCTGTTTTATTACCGCTCTCATTTTTTACTAAAATTAAATCATTTTTCTTATAACTAATTGGTCTTTTATTTTTATCATAAATGACTTTTCTGTCTAACTTAGTATTAATTAAATTTCTACGTGCGTCTTTGTGTGCGAGTTGTAACTTATATTTTAATTCTAAAGAGTAATCATCTGGATTGTACAGTGGCTCTAAATCATCTTTTAAATTTGTAGGAATAGTGCATGGTTTACCAAAAACAAGTTCATACGGCGTGTACTTCGATGATGTATGTACGGTCGTGTTAAATGCAAAACACCAAAATGGTAGCCAATGGCTCCATGTATACCTGGGCTGATTGATAACTGGCCGAAACGACGAACTTAAAAAAATGATACGCAAAAAAAAAATTACATTATATTTTGGCATCTTTTTGAAAATAGAACGCCAAATTTGAATTTAATCGAACTGGTAGAATTTGTTTGATAGGACGTAGAACTTTCTCTGTCATAAATTTTCTTAACAATGGAAAGAAACGAAATTCGTGCGGTGATAAAGTTTTACGTTTTAAAACAGAAAACAGCAACCCAGATTAAAACCAAGCTAGACAGTGTTTTAGGTAATTCTGCTCCTGCATTGAGTACAATTCACACCTGGGTAACTGATTTTAAACGTGGAAGACAGAGCTGCGAAGACGCCCACAGGTCTGGCCGTCCAAATGAAGTCACGAATCCGGACATGATCAAAAAAATTCACAAAATTGTATTGAATGATCGGCGCTTGAAGCTGCGAGAGATAGCAGAGATGGTGAGCATTTCATCTGAACGCGTTTTTAATATTTTGCACCAACATTTGGGAATGAAAAAGCTTTGCGCGCGATGGGTGCCGCGTTTGCTCACTGTTGACCAAAAGCAACGTCGAGTGGACGATTCATCGGAGTGTTTGGCGCTGTTTAACCGAGATCCTAACGAGTTTTCGCGGCGTTATGTAACAGTCGATGAAACCTGGATACATCATTATACTCCCGAGACAAAAGAACAATCTAAGCAGTGGACTGAGAGCGGAAGACCTGCGCCGAAGAAAGCAAAAACGGTTTTGTCGGCCGGCAAAGTGATGGCACAGTTTTTTGGGATGCTCGAGGGATTATTTTAGTGGATTATCTGCAAAAAGGAAAAACAATAAATGGAGAGTACTACGCAAGCTTGCTGCAAAAATTAAGTGAAGAAATCCAGAAAAAAACGACCACATTTGGCCAAGAAAAAAGTTTTGTTCCACCATGACATGCATGTCCACCAATTGTTTACAATCGAATGTTATGTCGTCATGACATGTCGTGTCCGTCAACTTGTTGGTCAACTCCTTTTCCAAGTCGAGACAAACACTTTTATTTTTTAGCAAATCTTGGGCTAGTACTGTACACGTCTCTATTAAATCTCATATTTCATATTTATTTATCTCGATATGCGTCATTTTCTATAACGCATTGATCCAGCTGGAGCGTGCAAGAGTCTACTGCGCGAGCGCTTTTTTTCCGCGTTGCGTTCAATAAACATCCCCCGAACGATTGTATAACGTTAGCGCTAAAATACACACTTAGATACTCGAAAGAATTATAATTAATAGTATATTTTGTCGCGGCTCCAAATTCGGAATCTGTACTCGTACTATTCAGAGGTACACAATTTGTTGGTTTAAAATATTTTTCACCCTGAATACTAACGGGTGTGAATTGCGTAATGTTGGAAAATAACGACGATAAAATTGTTTTTATATAAAACGGCTCACTGGTGGTAACCGGGGAATTGCAGTAATTACCAAGTTCGGAGGCCCACGAATTTGCTAGAGCGTAATCCCCACCGCTAATTTTTATATAGCTTTCTGAATTATAATCTGACAACAAAGTTTTTAATTTTGAAATAAAACTATATTGAGAATAGTTTGTTGTGTACATGGTTAGTATGGATTTATGTTCCTCATTCAGGCAACTTTTAGAGATAGGGGTTCAATCTGAGGCAATAGCTCTACCAAATGTTTGGCCTCTTCTGGATTCGTTATCAATTCCTGAATTATTATACCGTATATCTGTGCGTGCACGACTTCGTTTGCACTTTGCGTTTGGTAAAAAGCTCTTATTTCTGGCATAGTCGTGTTCGCAATCAGCGAGTCCAATACATCCAACACGATACCATCCCCCAGGGCAAAAAAAGCAAAAATGTTTTTAAACACCTCTTGAATGCTGGGAGACAGTGATTTCCAATCGGCCAAACTCGCCCCGACATCTATTTCGTTCGCCAACCAATGGCTTTTTTGTAGTTTAAATGTAAAGTCTTGAGCAACCTCGTCAAAATAAGCATCTTTGCTTGATGGAAAATAGGTGGGGCGATCGTAGTCCGGGACCAACACTCACGTTCTCGTCCAAATTCTTTATGCGCCAATCCGACGTTAAATTTTTCAAATAATCGCAGCTTTTTAGATAAAAACATAAAACTTTAAACTGTCCCTGGTTATATAATTTTTTTAGATAATTATGTACAACTTTAAACTTTCTATAGATATACCCAAGGAGTATGAGAATAATAGTAATACACAATGCGATTGCGCCTTCCATCGTTGAATGTACTTCTTCTGGTGGTGATTTTTGGACTTTTAGTGATGGCTGGCGAGCGGGGGTTAATTTATATCAAACGTAGTGGTACCACATCAAGTAAAGAAGTCACCAACGGTGCCAATTACTCTATACAGAATACCATAGGTGGTCTTGTTGGTCAAATCCAGAACATTGTTGACAATTTTAGAATATCTTAACACGGAAAGTGGTTGACCGATTTGTTCATATTCAGGTCAATCAGAGTCATGTTCATAAGGGGGTGTCGCATCGCTGTCGTTTAGTTCTATTGACAATACAGTGGGGGGTGGTGGTTCCTATGAGAATACCTCTAATCGATAGTTCGTTTCGATTGGCAATACCAAGGTTTGTCTTAATATAATTGAATAAATTTGATCGTTTATTTTTATGTATATATTTTCCAATTTGCGAAACGGTTGGTCTCCGCAGCGAAATAATTCAAACACGCTATTTATTTTTAGAACATATTGTTTCTCCTCCCGATTATTTATTTGTTTTGTCCAAGGACAGTTTACGAGCTTAACTCTTTCTACGAGCCGTATTGTATCCCCACACTTGATGCCAATTTCAATAAAGAGCATGGTGTTGTTCTGGCCAATATAACACTTATCTTTATAATGATGGCTTCATTTGGTCGACTTTTTACATAAATTTAAATTTTATAAAACTGTTCGGCGGAGTCATTTGAGCTAGTTCCAAACAAAAAAGCGCTTTTTGTGCCAATTTATCGAGATATTCGAGTATAGACCTGGGAGGATCGTCGGTCTCCTCGCTTTCGCAATATTCTACGACGATAGAGGGAGGGCTCATTTTCATTGTTTGTATTTGATGATTTTCAAATATATCTTCGCTGATGGGTTTGTATTTAAGGCTGTGTGTTAGATATTTGGCAATTATTTCCATCAATGGATTGGTGATGTACATTGTGCCGGATAAATTGTACATGAATTTATTTTTATTTGTTTTAATCTTTATTTTTGTCACTGAACGAAACAATTGAAGCCATAATACCAAATATTTAAGTTCTGCTAAATTTTGAACTTTGATTGCGTACTCTCGTAAAATTTTCACAATATCGACGTCCCCGTTCCCCGTTAGAATATCGTCGACAATCTCGGAATACATGTCATTATATTTTTTAGCTTGTAAAATTGGGCGAACCAGCTGGGCAAAAGATAATTCGACTACGCCATCGTTGGGGGCGATGGCTGCAACTAATTGACCGAATTCTCTTATAGAGTGAGTTATTATTGTTTCAGGTTCAGTCTCCCTAGTTTCTAGAAACAATGACATCTTATCAGAAAATGCGGGCCAAATTTCATATAGAAGGAAAGAAAACGAGTTGTTTGTATTCAGAAGAGGCCAAATTGGTGCTTAGAAATTTGGTGCTCGAAACGGGAGCCCGGCCCTATCCCGCCAACAGCGATACAACAAATTTGTTTTTTTTTATTGAAGACTGCCCGCCCGCGGAGGCGATAATGCTGACGATAAACAATACCCCCACCATCATGGACGCTACCGCCTTCAGGGACTCTTCTTTGATGTCATAAAGTGGCTCCTCCGTCAAATTTAAAGTATATGGCTTTATAAAGTCCTCCCAAACTTCCATATTCGGGATTTCTGTTCGTACGATTTGTCGTTGTGCTACCCTTATATTTTTAATCTTGACCAAGGTATACCTGTTTTCTTTTAACAATTGGAAAAAATTCCCCATAGCCGCGTTCAGTCTCTCGTCGAATGGGAGCAAGAATGGCGTGCACGTCTCTCTGCTTGCGTGAACTTTTTTGCATTTTCGGCACAAAGATTTTCTGATGGATGAATGTACCATTTCAACATGATTTAGAAAAACATTTTTGGACACGTTTGTGTAACAGCATGTATTACCTAAATCTTCAGAGCCAGGGTATTTTTTTGCGGTCAGATAACAATTTTGCGGCGGACACATAAACAGCGTTGTAGTTATAAAGTGTTTCTCTTTTCGGAATTTTGGTTCTAAAAGTGTACATTAATAATATAACTCTTGGATATTTGTACCAAACGGCCCGAACAATAAATTTAAATTTATATCTACATTTTTATCTTTCTCTTCTGGAGAGAATAGCAAGTCCAAGTAATAATGGTATTCTGATTCGGTATTTTTAATAGTATAATTCGAATCGACCTCGGTATTTTTTACCGCAAGTTAAACGAACGCACTAAAAGCGATAAATACCCCCTACATAGAAGATTTATTTTCGCAGTGGAACGGCAACAAATATTTTTCCACATTAGATCTGACTAGCGGCTGTCATCAAATCCTGATGAGCCCCTGTAGTATAGAAAAAACTGCATTTTCGACACCTGATGGGCATTATGAATTTCTAAGAATGCCGTTTGGCTTAAAAATCGCCCCAAGTACATTTCAAAGACTAATGAATGATACCTTGTGAGACTTGATTGGTAGAGCTTGCTTAATTTACTTACATGACGTAAATATTTTTGGAAAAAACTTAGCAGGAACACTTCGACTGCAGTCAAAACCAAGAAGCTGTTCTCAAATAATTGAAACACGCCAACCTTAAAGTAAATCTAAGTAAATGCTATTTTCTTAAATCGGAAATAGAAATCCTAGGTCATATATTAACTTCCGAAGGCTTAAAACCTAATCCCAAAAAGATAGAGGCGATCCAGCGTTACCCTATACCTAAGACAGTCAAGGAAATCAGGTCGTTCCTAGGACTTGTAGGATATTACAGAAAGTTTATTACAGATCTTAGTAAAATAACTAAAGCCTTAACCGCATGTACGAAAAAAGGAGCTTACGTTAAATTGACGCCCGAATACACTAATGCAGTCAATAAATGCAAGGAAGCTTTAATTAACGCCCCAATATTAAAATACCCTGACTACGAAAAAACTTTTGTTGTAATGACCGATGGCAGCGATAAGGCAGTAGGCGCAGTTTTATCTCAAGACAGTCACCCAATATCATTTATCTCTCGAACTCTCTCAGACACTGAAGTTAATTATAATACGAACGAAAAAGAACTTTTAGCTGTCCAACAATTTCGACCCTATATTTACGGTAAACATTTTATTATTGAAACAGATCACCAACCTATTACATGGGTAACTAAATTGAAAGAGCCCAATGCAAAACTTAACAATACGATTATGAAACTAGGTATAAAAAAGGCAAAATTGATTGTGTTACAGATGCATTATCTAGAATAGAACTTAATAATTACGAGTCACATCATTCTGAATCGATGGACGTAGAAGTAGGTACCATAATGAATGATGACTTAGAAACAGAACAGGCGACTATTCATAGTAACGCCGACGACAGTGATAGCGGCATCCCGATAAGGGCAGAACACCCTCATCCACGTATGAATAGGATATTCATTCATACGGTTCAAAAAGGAACTGTTATTTACGAATTAAAACAAAACAAGGATCACAATTTGTGGATCCCTAGTAACGCTATAGAGAAAGAATTTGTGAAGTTTGTAAAAGATAGGTTAGATAAAAACAAATATGCTATAGTGATAGATAAAGAGCAAACGTATCGAGAAATTAGTGAAACATATAGGAAATACTTTGACAAAGGATCCCTTAAACTAATTAGATATACTAAATTCTTAACAGAAGTAAATAAATACGACGAACAAAATGAGATCATAACACGTACACATCTCAATAATAATCGTCATCGCGGTATAGATTCAATGATGTCAGAATTAAAAAGAAAATACTTTTGGACGAACATGAAAAGTATGGTAAAAAAATTCGTAGACAAATGCGAAATATGTAAGCGAGCTAAATACGACCGCCATCCTATTGAAGCACCATTAGAAAGTACAGAAAGCCCTAGTGAATCGATGGAAATATGGCATCTAGACATATTTCGCATCAAAGGTAGTAAATACTTGACATTAATAGATAAATTCTCTAAATGGGCACGAGCTGTTCCACTAGCCATTAACACTTCTCCAGAAATATGTAATTGTCAAATAAAAATCTTTAGCACGGTCGGTTCACCAAAAAAGTTACAGCCTTATTCATAAAAATACGTTAATCAGCGTCTTAAGCATTACTTAACTAATCAACTAATTAGCACTTAAGCAGTGTTTAAAAATTTGTTATTCATAAACACTATTTTGTCGTTGCTTAGTTAAGCATTACCTTTTTTTTTCACACTTGCAACCTTTTGGTAGAAATCAATTTTTTGGTAGAAACTAGGCTGTATGAGCGTTACTCTTTGCCAACAGACAAATTTAAAAGTGAATCTGTTAGTCATGTCATGTCATTCATTGATTTTTATTTTGTTGTTACTTGTGTTGTGCTTGTGTTTTTCCTGCGTGCCTGTTGTGGTGATTTTATTTCAAGACTTCAACTTAATTCAAGATGCCATCTACAAATAATAAAAGAAATCGCTCCTCAAACTGGAGTGAATCAGAAAAGGTAAGAAATGAACAGATTATTCATGGAAAATAATAAACCATTTCGTGTTCATTTGCCTGTAATATTATTAACCTTGCAGAGTTTGCTGAAACGGCTCATAAAAGACAAGATTCATATAATTGAAAACAAGGATGTAAGTAGTAACAATAACCAAATGAAAAAGGCAGCGTGGATTGAGATTCTCCCAAGGTAAAGGTTATACACATTATTTATTCATGTAGAACGAATTATTTGTAATAGTACTCGATTCACGTGTTTTTTTTTAACCGACTTCTTGTTGTTTCAGTTTTAATCAATTAAATGACACAAAAAGAGACCTTCCTCAGTTGTTAAACTAGTGGAGAAATACAAAAAATAATATAAAAAAGAGAGATTTTGAATATAGGCGAAACCGTAATGCCACTGGTGGTGGCCCTCCCCCGCCTCGCCCACCTCCAGAAGATACGGAGATTATGGAAATCCTGCCAAATGAATTTGAAGTGGACAACAATATTTATGATAGCGATAGCCTTAACATAAAAGTAGACCATGAGGTGAATATTACTTTTGTTTTCACAAGTTCTACAATAACTAGGTACTAAATTACTAAACCTTTAAAAATATGTATTTACTTTCAGAAAAAAATGAATACGGATGTAAATGAAACTGGCTGTTCTAGTTCTTCACTTTTTTTACAGACGGAAACAGTGTCACTCCAAGTAAGTATCAATAAAGAATTTGAAAAAATACATAAGAAAATAATTATATGCCTTTTAGTCATTTTGATGTTTTATTACAGGACAATTTAAATATGGATTTGAATAAACTTTATGGAACCAGTCTCTTGCCATCGCTACAGCCAGAAACAATAACAGTCCAAGTTAGTAGCAAAAAATTTGCCTTTGCAAATACATAGTAATATAAAACAAAATTAGTATGTACAGTATTTTATTATTTGTATTTTTCATTTTAGGTACACTCGCCAAAACCAGATGCAGTGAACAAAAAAAAGCCAAAAATGGGAAAAATCAAAAAAATTAAAAACAGAGTAAAAGTATGTATCACAGAAATAGCCCAGCAATTAAAATAAATTTGTTTTCTAACACCATTTCTAATAAATTGATTTTTTTATCACATTAAGGTCTCACCTGGTACACCAGAGCATGAAAAATTATTTCTCTTGGCGAAAACTGCAAAGGCACAACAAATGTCACACCAGGAGGAAGAGCACATGTTACGCTAGCAGCCCTCTAGGAATCTGCAAGCTAAGAATGTATCTATATACATTGCACACGGCACATGGAAACGATGGTTGCAACATCGGTGACCGCGTTTCCGGTAAACTGCTGATGCAGCGTCATGCAGCTGCGACCCGTGTACTGGACAGCGCGAGGCACCGCCGAGCATCGAGCGCACTTCGTATCTTACATCGGACATTGTCGCTACTTACCTAGATTAGCTCATTTTATAACTTTTTCAGTTTATTTATTGGGGTAAACACATAATCGTGCGTGGCTCTTTTTCCCCTGACCGGTAATAATACTTTGTTGGCAATAGGGAAACTCATCGCTTGACTAATTTAAAAAATATATACAAATCGTTACTACCCTATCTATGCAGCTGAATAATGTTATAATTCAACTATTATTAAAAATTATACCTATTTGTATATGCCTAGAACAATATTCACATTACAACATTTTCTTTACCGCGTCATTAGGTCTACCTGTTATCAAGCAAGACATATTGTAGTGACACATAGTAACACATTGTAATCTAATGCCTTACGCTGAGACAAGCAAGCCAACGGCGAGCGGTCTCGCTCCCTCAGCCGCAGTCCTTTTCTAGTTTTTGTGGAGCTTAGACCTGTACTACCTTTTTTGTAAATCGAAATCAAAGTTTTCATTACAATATAAACAACAAGTTTTACCTCTAATTCGGACATTTAATTTCAACGCCAACCCCTGTACCCCAGACTATAAATTCCTTGCAATCGAGCTTATAGGCTAACACAAAAAAGCTAAAGTAGTGACTTTCCAAGTGTGAACTAACCTTCTGATCAGTAGTTACGGGGTACAGTGCAGTGCAGTGTAAGTGTAAAAAAACTCGTACGATGGCGACTCCACCACCGCAACCGCCGTTTTTTGACTTAGCAGCGATATCCTAGCGTCAACTATACCAGAATATTGGACGAGACAGCCGCAGTTATGGTTTTTAAGGATCGAAGCAGTGATGGCACCACAGAAACTAGGAGACGCCTCAAAATTTGACTTCCAACATTATAACAGAGACCTCAGCGATTTATCGACATTTAATATGCCGTCTGAAAATGTCCACCTTTTCAGGTTGAATATTAGAAGTAGACATATTACATCGAAAGTCTACCATTGTTATATATTGGTTGATTCAGGCAGTGCCGGACTAGAAGCCCTGAAAAACTATTGTTGTTCGTGTTTTACGGGTCGAAGGACCATCGGATGTTGTGCACATATCATGTGCTTAGTATGGTTTTTAGGGTGGGCTAGGCACCAGGACGTGATTAGGTGCCCAGCTTTATACCTAGATAGAATTATAATCGATGACGATGACGATGATTAGTGTATTATATGATTATGCATGATATATTATTGTATTTTTATTACATTCACTGCCACTACTATTACTTGTATCACTGATTAATTGTAATTAAATGATTACTTACTAACTTAATTATTAATTGATAAATAATATTCTTCTTATTAAGATGTGGATTGTAATGCAATATTAATATTATTCAGTATATTAATATTACATTAATACACAAAAATATTTCATAATTGCTTATTTCTGTTAAAAAATATTTTTTAGTGAATAAAAAATGACAGCAATACATTATTTTTTTTCTCTTGACTCCTGGGATAGATTTTAATGCGCTTTGGTTTACATGTTAGTGTTGACCTGAGGAACAAAATGTACTATGTCTTCATTCTGGGCAGCACTTGGTCCACCTCCCATACAAATACTGGCAATGTCCTTTATAAAAGACTTTTCTAAAATAACTAAACCTATGACCCAATTATTAAAAAAGGGAGAAAAATTTAAAATATCGGAAGAATTTATAAAAGCCTTAGAAACTTGTAAAGAACTACTTACTAATGCACCATTACTTCAATATCCTGACTTTAACAAACAATTCATCTTAACTACAGACGCATCAAATGTTGCCTTAGGCGCTGTACTTTCACAGGGAACTATTGGAAGTGATAAGCCTATAGCTTATGCTAGTAGAACAATTATTAGGCATTTTATGGTCGGTAAAACACTTCAGACCATATTTGTATGGAAAGAAATTTTTAGTATATATAGATCACAGACCTCTTGCCTGGCTATATTCTCTGAAAGAACCAAACTCTAAGTTGACTAGGTGGCGCCTTAGATTACAAGAATATTATTTTGAAGTCATTTTTAAAAAGGGAAAGCAAAATACTAATGCAGATGCTCTTTCCCGTATAGAATTAAATATTTTGAATATTAATGATTCTCCTTCCACATCTCAAGCGGCCTCAGAATTATTATATGATAATATATCGGAATCTGAAAAAACAATGACAGCTGAATCTGATGAAACCATGGATTTAAATGACTTTGATGACGATATTATCAATACCATTCCAGTTTTAAGTGAAGCAATTGATATGAAGCCTAATCAAATAATTATTCATCAATGGTACCGAGATAATATACAAGTCAAAAACTTATCGAAAAATAGACGTAAAATTACTGAAGTACATAGTAAGTACATTCCACATAATTCACTTTTAATAGAGAAGTTTTTGAAAGATCATATAATCCCTATGTACTACTAAGTACTATATTTACTTTGAATCAAAGAGTTTAAAAGATGTATTTTACGAAACAATTTCAAAATTATTTGACGACTCTGTTCAAATTATAGAGTGTACAAAAAGGATTACCGTATTAGACGATGAGAATGAACAAAAGGAAATTACAATTAAAACCCATGAAGGTTGCCATACTTGCCATAGAGGTATTAAAGAAACTTTAATGCGATTGAAACGAAATTACTATTGGGTCGGCATGAAAGACACTGTTACGGCAATAATAAATTAATGTGACACCTGTAAAAGAGCTAAGTACGATAGAAGACCTTTAAGACCTCTGATTGAACTCACACAGACTCAAAATAAACCTTTTGAAGAAATTTTTATAGATTTGTTTAAAATTGATGGCTCGCAATATCTGACTTTAGTAGATGCCTTCAGCAAATTACGTCAAGCCTTTGAAATTCAAAATCGATCAACACCTGAAGTCATTAAATCTCTTATAAAATATTTTTCTTTATATGGAACACCACTAAAAATAAGCTGTGATCCAGGATCAGAATTTAATAATAATCTTATAAAAGAAATGTTAACTCTATATAAAACAGATCTTCATATTGGTACACCCAATAATCCTAACTCTATGGGAATAGTAGGAAGATTTCACAGTACGATCATAGAGATATATAGGATCATTAAAATTGAATATCAGTTCAGTAATATATCCAGTTGTATGACTTATGCCACATCTGCATATAATAACACTATACACTCCATGACAGGGTTTACACCATATGAAGTTGTCTTCGGACACACAGACTCTAGAAGTGTGTTTGATTGTAATTATTCCAAGCAGTATATGCAATGCCACAAAGACTAAAGTACTGTATAAACACATTTCTGATAGGATGATCCAATTTAAAGAAACAAATCGACAAAGGTTAGAACCAATAGCATCAACAAGTTCACAAATTCAATCAGGAAACGAAATTTACACGAAAATGGTTAATAAAAGATTAGCAAAAGATAAGCCTCGATATCAACGAGCAATTGAGACGTCAGATCCTAAAAGGAACGTCTTAAATGTTGCAACAGGAGATCGTGAAACCACCGTACCCGTAAGAAATGTTAAAAGACCCAATAAAATTATGAATATATATATATATAATATTGACTTAGATTAATTTAGTTATAATTTATTATTATTGATTGTAATCTTTAATGATAGCTTTAATTACTTTAAAATTTAGATTGTAAATTAACCATGTAACGTGTAGCGGAAGTTAACCGTAATGTAAAAGCACAATGTCTACCTCATTCTTCATTTAACTTCAACGAGAGGAAACAAAAGCAACTTAAGGAACAAATGTCTTTCACAACGTCATCGATTACACGCTCAATCATTCAAGTAACAACAGAAAGAAAATGCTAAACGTTTTAAGGAAAAATGTACCAACTACGATAACTAACGGAGCACATGAGAAATGCTACGAAGACGTAGCATAGACGTTATTCTGCTACGAAAGAGCTACGGACTGCTACGACAGTAATCTACGAAAAGTGATAGTGAAAATCAAGTGGTATGTCTTGACTGAAACTAAGTGCTCTCAAGCATTAAGTGAACAGTGACGGAATCCAGGCTTTGACTCTATTAGTGAATGAAGAAATTGTACGTTTACTTTAGCCATAGTTATTAATATTAATTATAATTGATTATTTTTTATTTATTAACATATTCTAATATTTTTAACATAATATAGGCTGTTTGATCTAACAAAACAGTTTAGTGCTGATTTTAAGCAAAATTTCCGCATAACTCCAATTTAGCTCTTAAAGAGGGAGGAGTTAAGTACTCTGATAAGTATTCACAATGTCCCCAAGGCTAAAACAACAAGGACCTAATTAATATGTATTGAAATTGGATTTATAATAAATGATCTAAAAAACCAAAATTATTTGACAGTTTCAATGAATATGTAATTATTGACGTAAAATGTAAGTACATCCTAAATTTGAGGATGATGCAATCTTTTCAGATAATGATGAAATACTATGCTTTGGTCACGTACTCCATTTTACATTGTTGTATTAATTATTTATTTAAATGGAATATTCTTATATAAACTGTCACAACAAAGTTGTAAATAATAGATTTTTACGACTCTTTAAAATTAAACACTAATTAAATGGTTCTTCAAATTAGTTACGCATGATGTTTTGATAAGCCTTAGTATATAAGACGAAGCTGCGACTTCCAACAATTATTCTACGCCCAGCCGCGTCTTGAAGCTGTTTTCTTGTTAACCTGTTAAACTATAAATAAATTCAGTGCTAAACTATCCCAGTCTTTCTCTTCAACTCCAACGTCGAGCTCAACTCATCCCAATATCAAGAATCTAATTACATACCAAATGAAACTGGCAAAAATCTACTACAGTGAGCATGTTCGGGGCGATGGACATTTCAATATATCTCTTTACAGAGACCCCGAACGACTCGTCGCCGAGCTCAACAATGCTGGCATTGAAGGAACAAACCTGTGGCTTTTGCGAGCAAAAATACATTCAAGGATCACGAGGACGAAGGTTCATTACACATGTGTTAGTAAATGAAGATGAGAGTGGATTAAATGCACTGAAGCATTATTACTGTTCCTGTAAAATAGGCAACCGCACTTTGGGTTGCTGCGCCCATGTCATGGTGATTATATGGTTTTTGAGATTGGCAAGCCACGAAGAAAGCCTTCACCGACCAGCTCTTTTCTTAGACTACGTTATAATAGATAACAATAATTAAATAATGATTGTCTTATTTCCAAGTAACAATAAAGGAAATGTGTTTGTAATTGTGCTTGTTATAACTTCAACTAAATAGAGAACCTCGGGGCAGAATTTGATGCGCATTGCCACAAAGAAATATGAATATGATACCTTTCAAACTAAAGCAGTCGAAGCTGTGGCGGAAGTGGGTGTGCCGCCCATACATTTTTGCCCACTATCCTTTGTTCGACTTGGGTTCCGTGAGATGGAGTTCTAGACTAAGGGTCTCCCCCCTTCTTTGGGTCTGAGGAGGTTAAAAAACTGCTATATGAAATTAAACTTTAATTGGTTTATTGTACTATACTATGGAAGTTTTTTTTTACTTTATCATGTGGTTTTCATCTCAGACCAGTATAAAAAAGAGCGACCAACAATTTATTGTACATTTAATTTTGTATTGACCCACCTGTAAAATTGACACGAAAATATTGCCAAAATAAGGTGGCTCAATTAACCTTACAAGCCAGTATCGTGGGATATTACATGGAGATTTTTCTCCGCTTCTCTATGCAACCAAAATAGATACTTGTTCCATGGTGTTATCTATCAATTCAGATTTCGGATCTTAACGATTTAAAACCATGTCTCTGTTTACATAACTGTGTTGGTAATTAGAAAAAGGAATCTTTTGAAAAATGGTATACAAAATGAAGCTTACAAAAATCATGGATGAAGGGAAAAACTAATGATGTTACACTATCAAAATTTGACCTCAGCTATTTGAAGGAGTAATTGAATGTTTGAATTTGAATGTTAGCAGAATTCAACGAGCAGAGCATCTTGGAGTATGGTGTGACCAAAATATATCCAAACAATAATTTCATATGATTAACAAATTAGTAATTTGTTGTATTGAAAACAATAACTTTCACTTCTCTTATTATAAGAGAGTTGGAGGTAAAATACAAAAACCATAATATAGGTTGCATTTAAAGAAATTAGGTAACTCAGATTAGATAACAGCCTTTGTGGCCGAGCGGTCGGGATTTCGACGCCCATTACGGAGGTTCCAGGTTCAATTGGTGGGAACACTGTCCAGCAAAATTTTTTTTGTGAGACTTTCCTTAGTTTGGTTAGGACATTGAAGGCTGATTGTCCGAAAAGAAAGATGATTACGTGCTTCGGAAGGCACGTTAAGCCGTTGGTCCTGTCCTGGCTACTACTAAACATATAAAAAAGCGATGTTAGATGATGTAGAAAAGGTGACGTAAATCATGTACGACTCAGCTCGGCCGTTAGTGAGCTCGCAGAGAAGACCTCCATGGGTTCCAGACGCTTGCGATGCAGAAACCACAGCCAAGCCTCTGCCGCAATGTACGGGTCAGGAGCAGGTTTCAGTATGAAGCAGGTACCGCGTTCTGACCATTGGCTGTCTACAGGTCGAGGATCGAGTCCGTCGAGTTATGTCCGTACTCAGTTTCCGGACGGTCCGTATTCAACACGGAATCACAACAACCAGAAATTCCATTCAATTGCAGCACTTTATAGCTAGATTAAGAGCTGCAAAAAACTATATCCACACACTTTTACGCAGGCACTTTTATGCAAAATTAATTGTCAAAATCAATGCAAAGATGCTTAGCCGAACTCTCCAAAGCAAAAAAAAAAACAATTTAAAAAAAAGATCAATCAAAGAAAATTTGAAATTTGAAAAAGTGACATAAAAAACCAGCCAAAAGAAAAAAGAATCATACCAAAAAGGTTATAAAAAAACATGCAGTAATGCTGCACTAGTTGTTACACGAGCCAAGTCAGTGGCCTCTGGCGGCTCTTTAACACTGACACCAGGGTTCGTGAGGTTGGTTGTCGACCTTACAACCCACACAATGATGATGATGATGACTCGGATTAACCAGACAGATTACTACTTCATAACAAGTTTTAAACCAGGTCATAAAAACCAGACGCATATATTTTTTATGTGGCATGCAAAGGCAGTAACATTCATAACGTGATGAATAACAACCCCAATGTAAGGAACACAGTTTTAGTGACCATACAATTTTGAGGTGGCTATTCTTTCAACGTATACAAAACTGAAACTTCCATGCAGCTCACATTTCGAATGGTATACATGACACGTAAGCACGGCACGGCCTTGGTGACAAAGGCGCACGACACAGCGCCATTTATGATTTTATTGGCTGGAAAACTGCAGCAACAGCCTTCTCGCAATGAAACATAAAACATTACAACAACAGCCAGTAGTGGCTCACAAGTCATAACTATTCTCAAGTATCAAACATAATATATAAAAACCAACGAATGCCACTTGCAGTAACCAAACCTTGGAAGAAATATATTTTATTACCCATCACAAAGTTGCAAAGGAATGTCTACACGAAAAGTGACCTAGATGAAAATCGTTGGTTGTAGGACCTTCTCAATCACAATATATAACCACACAAAATCAACTAAACACTTAAGATGACCCTCTGACCGAATCAACAACAAAGTAAAGTAGTTTTATTTGTTACAAATATTACAATAGACGACGCAAACACTAACACACGCACAACACAAAACGCGTCAAGAACCATACAAAAATGATGACGATTGACCAAAGAGGCGATTGACGTTGTTGGATGTTTTTTTTTTAACGACGACCACCGATCCTCTTGGGCGCATTCCGAATCAGACTTTCAGCGCTGTCTGCGATCAGAAAAGCAAAAAAATGTAAGTATGGCTGGCTGACAGTGATTCAGAACGCGATTACGGGTACGGGAAACCGACCGCCCCTGGTTTTGTACGCCACGTTTTTAATGTACCAACGCAAGCATAAGTACATGATAGTTTGCAATAAAAATTAGGTTGCAAGGTTTCAAAGCGCCGCCATCTAGGGGAAACAGCAATTTACACTAGTAAAAATGATTATCATGCATTGCTACCTCCCACTAATCAATGCTAATTTGAACTTCTGTTATAATATGTCAGATGGCGCTGCTAATAATCTATCGTAGAATTTTTTTAACCAAATTCATTCAACATTTTAAACATTTTCATGATATAAAATGTTATTACTTTTAATTGCTTTGATGGAAACATAAAAATAGTGTGTTCGTTTTTAGGTCAATACTGTGAAGCTCTCGGTAAAACGTTATGCCGAGGAGGGAACATTAGAGCACCGTATAAGAACCGGCAGACAAACCATTATAACTGCTGCACAACGACGGCAGATTGTGGAAGCTTATGAGGAGACTGGCTTTACTTCCACGCGCTGTTTTGCTGCATTGTTCAATGCAACATTCAGTGCATACTATAAGACGCACTTTACATATCGAAGGTTTACACTATCGCAGACACGTAAAAAAACCAATGTAGACTGACGCTCATAAACAAGCTCGTCTGGAGTTCTGCAGGCAATATATTAATTTTGACTGGTCATCTGCTATATTCAGTGACGAAATAAATTTCGATATCTAGTATCAATCCCAAAGTCAACACGGACGTTTAAGTTTATGGCGAAGAAACAATACCCGCTATAATGCTAAAAACATCGTGAAGACTACAGAGTCAGGTCGCATAACAATAAATATATGGGGCTGGATGAGTGCTGCTGGACCGGGTGAACTGTGCGTCATGCCTAATCGCGCGAAAGGGACTGATTATGTGCAAATGTTAGACGAGACAATGCTACCCACAGTGCGGTCTGTTTATCCGGCTGAAGACTTATCGCGTATTATTTTTGTGCAAGATAACTGCCCTATTCACAAATCGCGTGTCGTCAAAAGTTGGTTCGAGCAGCATCCTGAAGAAATTCAGGTAATCCCGTGGCCTGCTAAATCTCCTGACTTGAATCCTATTGAAAACTTGTGGGGAATTATGGTTCAAAGATGAAATCATAATAACGAGCGAACCCAAGAAGCACTTCAAGCACACTGTGTGAAAATTTGGGAGAATATGCGTGGCTCAAATTTATGCACGAAACTTGTTGGTTCGATGCGGGCCCGTATGCAATCTGTGATTGATAATCAAGGTGAAAACACAAAGTATTAAGAAGTTAAAAAACTCACTATCTTTTTTGTGGTATTAAGTGGTAAAAAGTCTTCTACTAAACAATTTCTTTTTTTTTTTGAGTTTTACGAGTTTAATAACATAATTCGTGTTTCCATTGTCTATTTCATTTTGACCTTATGGTTTAGCTTCAATCCTCTCTTCAATCAAAGAAGATGAATACTTAAGCTAAAACCATAAGGCATTAGGCATAACTCAAATAAATTAATTATTATATATATTTTGATTTTTAAACTAATAAAAGCAGATCTCTTTTATTTTCTTTTTTGTTTTATTTGTTATAACACTGACTTAAAGTATGATTTTTTAATTGTATGAACACAATCATTAAAATATTACTTAAAAAAGGTAAAGAATAAAAGCAAATTGTTCCTAATTGGCTGGGTATTGAACTCAAGACTACAGAAACTAGTCGTTTTCTGACCAGGTCGCTAACTTTTTGAGCTATTAGGATGACTGTCAAACGTGTTCAAAAAAATAGTCAGGCTAATTAGTAGACCATCTGTTATCGATCAAAGGAAATTACTCGAGTATCTTTGTTCGCTGCGGGATAAAGGTATATATTTTCCGATCTCAAAAGCATAGTGCAAAGTTAATTTACGCTCGACCGCATTATGGCTGTTCGTGAATATTTTTTATTTTATTCTATTGGTTTATGTATGCCGCCATCTAGTATAATTATTTTGAACTATTAAAAGTCACCTGTTAGCTGTAGTGCAAACGATTATAGTTCTTAAGGGTATCATGCACTTTTGCTCCTTATTGTACATGGTTTACAACGAATACACATTCATTCAATACAAGGATGCCTAAAAAGTTGCATCCAAAAACAGATTTGTACAAAAAGTGCTCGTGTAGTTTTGAACGCAACTGTTTTGGTACACCGCGTTTTTCTAAGCCACTGATTACATGTCAAAATAATGGGTCGACTTTAGTAAATCTGTGTTTTTTGCTGTTTTTTACTGGGCGGCATCTGTTACACTGTTGTCAATAACAGGCGGGGGGAGACAAGTGAGCGGAGCGAGCGTGCCGCGGTAGCGGCCAGCGACCGCAGGAGATTACTTCTCAAAAAGGCTAATGATTGGAAAATTCGAGTGCGCAAAACGTGGACGGAAAAAAATGGCTGCAGAAAACCGGTCGGTCATAATCTACTCGCACAGTTTTTCCCGTCAAAGGCAGGCATGTAGTACACAAAAAACTGTTTGTACAAAACGGTAACACGAATAACGGTCTGTACAAAACGGAAACAAGCATGAACCCTACTCACGGTGATTTCAGCGCGTCTCGGAACGCAGGGTTTCTTTGGTGTAATGGCTGGTTTACACGTATTAAGTTGTTTAGTAGTTAACTAAATTTTAAGCAACTTAATGCGTGTAAACAGCTAATTTAGTAGTAAGTTGCAAGTTAAAATTTAGTGTGCAAGTAAACAAGTAGATAAGAACTTTTTCTATTTTTCGGGTAAGTTGGTGGGCGTGGCCTGTCACTTGACACGTTTGGAAAGGCGCGATTTAGTTAATTTTAAGTTAAATGCGAAGTGCGAAGGTAAGTGCGAGTGTTTTATGTTTATTTTTTGGAAATATTTTAATATATATATATTATCATTGTTCAGTTTTGGTAAATTTCGTAGCCTGCCTCTGGCAACACAGAATCGAAATGTCAGTTGACACTTCTTTTTTTTATAGCCTGTTCGTTTCCGTCCCTCTCTCGATTTAAAACCTCTGCTGGTTAAATTCTACTTTCCGCTATTTTTGAACGAGAAAATAAGATTATTCGTCCTAACGTGCATCCATGTGAGATCGTGGTTGAAGGAGTATCGACTACGGGAATTGTCTAGTAGACTTGACGGTAAACCAAAGGTTTTCTGAGGTAAGCCTGCAGCTCGAGGATTTCCTGAGGCCCGGCACAGTCTACTCGCCGCTATTTTCGCTGCCCAAGACCAGGTTGGTGCCCTTTTCTATATCACTTTCTCACGTTTTAATTTTTTGTATCTTGTCGATTTTCTTTTAATATACAGTCCACTTGCTAATCATACATTTTTTGGTCCTTCGAGCCGGATATTTGAAAGGCTTAATCCTATTTTCGCGTTATTTTCTCGTCAAAATAGCAAATTTTGTCGTAATTTTACATGAAAATTTTAAAATTTACAGGTAGATTTTAAAATTCTCGTTTTAATTTTGTGTAGGTAGTCCAACGGTAGTGGAAAGTTCCGGCTAAAATTGACTGTCGGCCATTACTATTTTCTTATGTTGGCAGTACTGACATAAAGTCACAACCACAGAGTAAATCAATCATTCAATTCAATCATTCCGTCCATCTTTACACGTTCCGATTTTTTGTCGTTGTCGTGTCGTGTCGTGTAGTTATTCATTTAAACATCCCGATTTTTTGACGTTGTCGTATCGTGTCAGTATCGTGACCTTTTGACTGAAAGTAACGCCGAATGTAAACAAAGTTAATTTGTCGTGTTTGCTTTGGTTTATTATGGTTGGGAGGTTAATTTTCGCGGTTTGTTAATTGAATAATAAATAATTTTCATTTCGATTTTTCGTAGTACGTTTATTATAAACAAATATGGATGGTTCAGATTGTGAATTAGAACAGGCGGATCAACATAGAATCGCCCGTGATTATGCTATTATGCGTTTAGAATATATCGCAAGTAGTGACTTATTGGGATATTCTGAACAAGATTTTCGTGAATTGGAACATAGTTTCCATAATGCGCAACAATCAATATTGTTAGGCGTATCAGTCAAAGATAGGCAAGCTGAAATACAGCACACATTTTCGTTTGAAAAGAAGATGAAGGAGGTCAAATATCGTCTTCGTAGTTTGTGTAGTGAAACTGAAAAAAAAACAACGGTTGAAAGTTGTACTGTAAAATTACCTAAAATTAATATTAAACCTTTTGATGGTAGTATAGAAAACTGGATCTCCTTCAAACAGTTATTTGATTCATTAGTGCATAATAGAAACATATCGGATGTTGAGAAACTGCATTATTTACTATCCAGCGTGCAGGGTACTGCCTATGAGTTGATTAAAAACTACCCTCTTTCGGATGATAGTTACGATGACGCATACGAAACATTGATAAAACACTATGATAAAAAGTGCATAATTACTATGAAGTATTATGATAGGCTATTGAATTGTGAACCAATTAAAAAGAAAACTGGTCCCGAGTTACAGCGGGTTTTTAGTACGTTTTCGGAGAATTTAGCAATTTTGCAGAAATATGGGTTGCCAGATAAGAATTTTATGCTGTTTCATTTATTATGGTCGAAGTTGGATACTTCCACTCGCGAAGCTTTTCTTTTGGAGAATGATTTGGATGATGAAATACCCGAATATAGAGATGTTCAAAAATTTTTTGAAAAACATTTTAGGGCATTAGAAATGTCATATGCCAAACCATGTGAAATTAAAAATAGCTCCGTGCCGCCGACACAGTCTAAAAATTTTGGTAAACCCAAGGTTCAAAATATGCCTAAAACTACTCTCGTGGTTCCGCCTAGTACTTGCGTCTCTTGTAATGGCAAGCACGGTCTTGCAGATTGTCAGGCTTTCTTGAAATTAAATCCTGATTCTCGCTTTAAATTGGTTAAAGAAAAAGGACTTTGCATACTTTGTTTGTCGAATGCTCATAGAGTCACAAAATGCAGTATACCTACTCGTTGTAATGTGTGTGGATTTTCTCATCATACCCTATTGCATTTTAATAAACCGACTTCAGAGTCTTCTTCCCCTGAAAACAAGCAGGATAATAATACGAATACAGTTTTAACCTCTGTGAATAAAAACGATAATACTGTCTTATTCTCAACGGCTATGGTATTGCTCAAAGATGCATCAGGTGTCTTCCAACCTGTTCGTGCACTACTTGATTGTGCGAGTGCATGCAACTTCATTTCAGAGCCCTGTGCTAAGCGATTAGGTTTAGAAATTCGTCGCAAGCAAGAATCCGTTAGTGGAATTGGTAATTCTGTAGCTACTCCGCTTGGGACGTTGTCATGCGAGATGAAGTCAATGAAGCCAAGATTGTCGAATAATTTTAAATTAGATACTCTCGTATTGCCGTCGATATGTGGTGAACAACCAACATTTTCTGTCGATTTCTCGGGTTGGTCCCACATTAAAGGATTGTCACTTGCAGATCCTGATTTTTGTCGTCCAGGACCTGTCGACATGCTTTTAAATGCCGAGGTTTTTGCTTCGTCTCTCCTGCCTGGCATTAAGCAAGGTATGGTTGGGCAACCAAAAGCTCTCAATACAATTTTCGGTTGGATAGTTATGGGTGGATGTGACATGGGCCACACTCATAATCAACAATGTCTTCTCGTGTCGAACTCTTCGCAATTTTTGAATTTATCGTTGGAAACTTCTATTAAGAAATTTTGGGAGTTAGAAAAGGTTACTTCGCCAAATAATCTATTCTTGTCGAAGGAGGAGCAACTCTGCGAAGATTATTTTGTCGAAAATCACTGTCGCAACAATGATGGTCGTTTTGTAGTGCCGTTGCCTTTCGTTGAACCAACAAATAAACCTGATTTCTCAAACTCTCGTGAAATAGCGCTCAAGCGTTATTTCTCTACAGAAAGGAGACTAAAATTGAATCCTGATCTTCATAATGCTTATTCCGCTTTTATGGAAGACTACGAGTCTTGTGGTCATATGGAAGAGGTTGAGCCCCCCTCCACTGATGTAGGGAAGTTTTATTACATACCACATCATGGTGTCTTGCGTCACGAGTCTGTCAGTACTCCTCTTCGTGTCGTGTTTAACGCCAGTGCAAAGGATGGCAATGGAATATCATTGAATGATACCCTCCTGCCAGGACCTAAGCTACAAACCAACATTTTTGATTTACTGCTCCGCTTTCGTTGGCATAATGTTGTATTTACAGGTGACGTTAAACAGATGTATCGGCAGATTCTGGTGCCTGTCGAGGATGCAGACTACCAAAGAATACTGTGGAGGCCTTCACCCGTCGGACCTGTGCGTGATTATCGACTACGCACTGTCACTTATGGGGTTTCTTCTGCGCCATATCAAGCTCTTCGTACTATGGCACAATTAGCCAAGGATTCTATTGCAGAATTTCCTTCTGGGTCTACTGTGCTTAGCCGTGATATCTATGTTGATGACATAGTTACTGGCGCAGATTCTGTCGAAGAAGCTCTTCGCATACGATCAGAGCTTGTTGAAATTTTGTCGTCTGGTGGGTTCCATTTAAGAAAATGGACTTCCAATAACTTAGATTTTCTTGCTGACACTCCCACTTCCGAGTTGTATTCAGAAAAGTTTATAGATTTCGAAGACAACTCTGAAGTTTCACTTAAAGTTTTGGGTTTATTATGGCAGCCTTGTTCCGATTGTTTCCAGTTCAAAGTTGGGTGTTCTGAAGACAAGAGATGCACGAAACGTGTGATTCTTTCGGAAATCGCTCGCATATACGATCCTCTGGGATTTCTCGGTCCTCTTACGTTTTATGCAAAATATCTCATGCAAGTTCTTTGGACTTCTGGCGTCGCTTGGGATGAGGATGTTCCCCCGTCGGTTGCTTTGGAATGGTCAAAATTTAAATCTCGGTTGTCGTTGCTAGCGTCCCTTTCTATTCCTCGCCGTTTGGTTCGCTCTTTCGTTGATTTACAGCTGCATGGCTTTTGTGACGCCTCCGAGCGTGGCTATTGCGCTGTGATATATTGTCGTGCTGTCGATGTAGAGGGAAATTGTTCCGTAACTTTGTGCTGTGCTAAATCGAAAGTTGCACCTCTTCGCAAATTATCGGTTCCCAGATTAGAGCTGCAAGCAGCAGTTTTGCTATCAGATCTCATGAAGTCTGCTGTCGATGCTCTAAGGCCTTTCTATGCGGTTGACAAGATAGTAGCTTGGTCGGACTCGTCCGTGGCTTTGTCGTGGATTCGGTCTTGTCCGTCCAAATGGAAAACCTTCGTGGCCAACAGGGTCAGTCACATTCAAGAAATTATTGCTCCTGAATGTTGGCGTCATGTTAGTACAACATCTAACCCTGCTGATTGTGGTTCCCGAGGAATGCTTCCAGATGAGTTGATTCGTCATCAGATATGGTGGACAGGTCCTTCATGGCTTTCTGAAGCAGAATGCGAGTGGCCTTTATCGTCGTTTTCGTCTACTCCTGAGACAGTGCGAGAGGAAGAGAAGATTCTTACCCTTTTGACATCATCTAATACTTCCTTTATAGACAACTTGTTACTAAAGTTTTCATCGCTGTCGAAATTAAAACATGTCGTGTCGTATTGTCTTCGGTTTGTTCATAACGCGAAGCAATCTTCGCCTGAAACAAGATTTGTCGGGCCTTTACAGCCATGTGAAATTAATAACGCTTTTATGAGCTTAATTAAGCATGTTCAAGAAAGTGCGTTTTCCCAGGAAATTGAGAGTTTAAATAAGAAGCTCCCAAATGCTCTGTCCAAAAGTCTGCGCAAGTTATCGCCATTTGTTGATGAAGCGGGTCTTTTGAGGGTGGGCGGTCGCTTGACTCAAGCGAATATTGACTTCAGCGTCAAGCATCCCATCTTGTTACCTCGAGTTCATCGTTTCACCTTCATGATTATTGATGAGTATCATCACAAGTTTATGCACCCCGGTGTACAAACTTTGCAAAATTTAATTGCACAATCTTTTTGGATTCTTTCGCCTAAGCGAGCAATTCATTCTGTGATTTCGGGTTGCTTAAAATGTTTTCGTGCTAATCCGAAACCAGCACCAGCTCCTTTAATGGGAAACTTACCTTCATTCCGTGTGAATCAGGTAAAACCTTTTTCGAGTGTTGTCGTCGACTATGGTGGACCTTTCGACATTGCGCTCGGTCGTGGACGTGGTGTAAAAACCTTTAAGGGTTATATTGCCGTTTTCGTTTGCACTTGCACCAAAGCGGTTCACATTGAGCTTGCTTCTGAGCTCACCACTGAGGCTTTCTTAGCTGTTCTAAGACGGTTCATCGCTCGTCGTGGTCGATGCAATAATATCGTCTCTGACCAGGGAAGGAATTTCGTGGGTGCAAGTTGCTATCTCGGGTCTATTATGCAAATTGCTGCAAAATCCCAAGAAGTAAAATTTTCGTTTAGTCCGCCTGGAAGTCCACATTTCAATGGTCTCGCTGAGGCAGGGATAAAGTCAGTTAAGACTCATCTCGCTCGAGTTATCGGAAAGCAAAGACTGACTTATGAAGAGTTCTACACAATTTCAACTCAAATCGAGGCGATGTTGAACTCTCGTCCTCTCACGCCTTTCAGTTCAGATGCTAACGATTTAAATGCTTTAACTCCTGGACATTTTCTGACATTGGAGCCGTTAACTATTCTCCCTGAGGAAAACTTTGTCGAAGTTAACGTTAGTCCTCTTCATCGTTGGAAATTAATCCAGCAAATCCATCAGGATATATGGCGTCGGTGGCATGTTGAATACATTCACACGCTGCAACAGAAAATGAAGTGGAACAGGTCACACCCAAATCTTATTCCGGGTACTCTAGTTCTCATTATTAACGAAAATGCGAGTTTGGGTCGTATTATCCAATTACATCCAGGAGCTGATAGTGTGTGTAGAGTCGCAACTGTGAGGACTGCTGCTGGTCAGTACAAGAGGCCTATAATTAAACTCTGTCCCTTGCCTATTGAAAACAATTAATTTTCTTGCATTATTTAAATATCTTTATATTTTTTTTTTTTTCGTACGTAATATTTATAATTTTCGTTTCGTTTTCGTGTCGTTCTAATTTATAATATATATATTTTTCGTAAATACGTTGTATTTAGGTGGGCGGAATGTTCAGTTTTGGTAAATTTCGTAGCCTGCCTCTGGCAACACAGAATCGAAATGTCAGTTGACACTTCTTTTTTTTATAGCCTGTTCGTTTCCGTCCCTCTCTCGATTTAAAACCTCTGCTGGTTAAATTCTACTTTCCGCTATTTTTGAACGAGAAAATAAGATTATTCGTCCTAACGTGCATCCATGTGAGATCGTGGTTGAAGGAGTATCGACTACGGGAATTGTCTAGTAGACTTGACGGTAAACCAAAGGTTTTCTGAGGTAAGCCTGCAGCTCGAGGATTTCCTGAGGCCCGGCACAGTCTACTCGCCGCTATTTTCGCTGCCCAAGACCAGGTTGGTGCCCTTTTCTATATCACTTTCTCACGTTTTAATTTTTTGTATCTTGTCGATTTTCTTTTAATATACAGTCCACTTGCTAATCATACAATCATATAGGTATATATAAAAGTATTAATGATTAATATATTATTAATATTAAATATTAATCATTAAAAATAATAATAATAATAATATAATATAAAAATAAATAATAATATAATATTAATTATATAAAAATAAATATTTTATTAAACTTTATTATTTTTGTATTTATTACAGATTTGAATTCGCTGTTGATCGTCCATCTTGGGCTAACTAAAGAGCTTAACTACTAAAATGACGTGTAAACACTTACTTAAAATTTAGTTAAAATTTAGTTGCTACTTGACAACTTAATACGTGTAAACCAGCCATAACTGACAGAGGACCTTTTAACTCCCTTCTCATTCACATCCCATGAGTGCAAGTGAAACAGACTGCGTGCTCTACCCGTTTTGGAACGCACGCCCCTATTTCATCAGTCAAGCAGACTCAGAGTGGCCATTTGCGGTAAAATTCTGACAATTTGAAATATTTGGCTATTCATTTTCACATCACATCACATTTGGCACATGACGTTAAGGAAATATGGCAGAATTTGACACATTTGAGAATATCTTCCTTACTCCTTTTAACATTTAAGAAAACAAACAGAGTATTTATTTTGTAGGGAATAGTTTTACCAACAGCAGAATTAAAATAAAATAAACAAAATAAAATACATTATGCCAGACTGTGTTAATTTTATTGTAAGTCTGTGTCCATTTTAATGTAAGTAAAACTTAAAAAATATGTTTGCGATTTCAAATATCAATCCACTTATTTTTTAACGAGTTTTCTTGCAGCTAAATTAAAAAATAAAATGGGTCATAAAAATGCGGCAATAAATTATGCCTTTTTTTTCTGAGCAAGAAAAGAGGAATGAGGGCATTATTACAGTGACAATTTCATTTTACACTAGAAAAAAGGAAAAATGTTACTTTTCTCGTGAAAATGCTACTTTTTGAGCTCTTTCATGTTACATTTGACTATCATTCTCTGGCAACCCTGCCTGCCACACCGAATTATTTTCGCACGTTTTAGAACACACTCAAAGAACTGTGTTTTTTTGGGGGAACCTTACCTTTTTATTGGGGAAACTTGGCTTGAAAAATTAGGCTTGTTAAAGAGGTCCATAGCCCAAAGATTTCTGACGCGCGTCCAAGGGAGGTCTTTTATTTCCTCTGAGTCATAGCCTATATAATACAGCCTCTTTATCGAAAGAAACTTCCTTTCTTCTTATTTTTTTTTTCTTTATGGCACTAGTAATCTTTGTGCCAGTGTCGAGCTTTTATTTTTTCTTTGTGTTTTGCAGTAAGGTAGCGATTCACACAGTCACGCTCTAATCCTCAATTTAAGCTCGTCAGTCCTTTTCACCTTTTGAAGATTAAAAAGAGACGGGAGATAGCCATCCAAGAGTCATCCTAATATTGGTGCTGTCATATCGAATTTGAACCTTATGGACGCGTCGTCGTCGATTGCACAATTTTAGAGAGCACGTAAACATTAAAAATACTATGCGTTTATTCATTCAAAATAATATTCGATCATCTGAATTCATCACCTTTCTTTCATTAGTCATAAAAACGAAAAGGATAGCTGGATTTTAAAACAGAATTAGACCATTTTACATGAAGAAATAATAAAGAAGATAATGAATAATAATATGTGGGAGATAGACGACGACGTCTCACACATAGTCATCTGAATTCTGTGTCATCTGTTCGGTAGAGTCTTCCTCAGGTCTGTGAAGTGTTCGGCTCTAATTAACGGAGGTTCTAAGTTCGAATCCCGTTGGAAACGGCCGCTGTTCTTGTCAAAGGAGAGTGGGCTACTTACATTAATACTTACGATAACTATTTCAATGTAATGTGGTGCGCTATATTTATTAGCTTTCAAAAATAGTTAATTGGGGACGGGCTTTTATTTCGCGGCACTGGATTTGCTATGCAAGGTCGATTATATTATAGTATTACATAACCACTTTATTTTGGTATATTGCTAAATTTTAAACTGAGCTCGAGCGGTCATTCACTATTTGACGATGTTAATGACTGAGATGTAACACTAACATCCTGATCCTAAAGTTAATTTAACGATTTATTCTTTTACTAGCGGTCCAACCGCGGCTACGCTCGCGTTATGTAAGATTTTCCCGTGGGAATACGACTTTTCACGGTAAACATTATCCTATGTATGTGTTAATCCAGGGTACAAACTATCTCTATTCTAAATTTCATCCAAATCCGTCCAGTAGTTTAGGCGTGAAAGCGGAACAAACATCTAAACATCATAATATTATTTAAAAAATAAGTCCTTGTAAAGAAATCTTAAAACTCAAATAAATAAAGTAAGTAATTATTATTACGTTTATAAATTCATTTATAATTCACGACAATCTTATGTTTGTTATTCTCCATCAAATCATTAGTGCAGGAGTTCAGCTGAGAAGCCAGGGCGCACTCGTCACCGCGGATCTTAGTGCTCATGTCAATGCATCGATCAATGTTCTTCTCCAACTTCTTCATCAGCTTAGTATCCTTCGCATAGAATTTGCTTACCAAAGTTATAAGGTTTTCTGTAACACACAAACAGTCTAGTAAATAAATACGTACCTACACCTATTTACAGTTACCCTACGACAGAGAACAGTAGACAAGAAATAGGATGCCGTTTGGAGAGAATTGGCAACAATGTTGATTTTCAACCATTTTCAACCAAACTCCGGGCTCAAGTCGGTCGAAGTAAAGAAAACATGCTTAGGTGGGGATATACACTGATAGTGCTCATGTCTGTGTGGTGTCTCTCCACAAACAGCTCACTTAGGCCCGGTTTCTATCAAAGCGGAGAGAGGAGATGTGTCGAGCTGAGCTGCGAAGCTGGCTGGCTATTTCCACCAAAGCGGAGAGGAGATGTGAGCTGTGCGTCCGTAGCGGCGAAGCGCGGTCATCAGCGGGGCGGGGAGTGGGAGCGCGGGCGCCGTCGCGAGACCTCGCACGCACGCGAAGATGTGTGTAGCCGGGCGGGGCGTGCGAGGCCTCGCGACGGCGCCCGCGCTCCCACTCCCCGCCCCGCTGATGCCCGCGCTTCGCCGCTACGGACGCACAGCTCACATCTCCTCTCCGCTTTGGTGGAAATAGCCAGCCAGCTTCGCAGCTCAGCTCGACTCATCTCTCCGCTCAGCTTTGGTGGAAACCGGGCCTTACTGTCTTGCCCAGCGTGCCCCACCATCTGTACACGCGAAGACTTCTATAATGCCACAGATAATATGCAATATCTGTGGCAGAGTATTGGTCTTAAATTTAGTCGCCGAATCGTAATAATCCGATTATCATTTTGTTTCTCGAGTTGTAGGGTTTTGTTTACAATGAATGAGTTCATCTGATTCAGATATGGAAGTCACTCATTTTTTCTTTAGCTAATTCGTGTTTTTGTTTTTACTTTCCTTGTATTCGTAATGAAAAGCACAGTGTTTACCTCTGGTTAAAGACTTATTTAGTGCCTCGAACTACTAAATAAGTTACTTTCACCCCTCGTATAACAATGTACTATTGTACGAAATTTGGAAGAAAAGAAAGAAAGAAACATTTATTATTTTTACGCCACTACACAAACATAGAATAGATTTAAAAAAATCAAAATAAATTCAGCAGCCGTGAAAGCGTAAGAAACAAACAGACACAGGTACTTAGTTACTTTCGCATTTAGTAAGGATTTAGATATATAAAATTATTAATCCCACCTTTGTTGATTTTGCCGTTATGAATGACCTCGTTCCTTTTCAACACACAAGCAATGAGACATTCTCCGTGTACGGGAGAGTCTGTTTTTGGTGACAGTCGTTTTATCGGCCGCTTGTCGTTTGCCTGCACTTCCTTGAGGCACTCTGTCATGTTCTTTTTGAATTGCTGGACGTGTCTGTTGACTTCTTTAGGGAAACCGCTGTAAGACCAATCCGGTTCACGGTCTTGACTTTCCTTCTCATTTTTGGGTGCGCTTTTTTTGTCGTGTGCTTTTTGAAAATTGAAAGGAAATACTGTATGTAAACGGTTATAAGTAACAAGACTTTCTTAGTACCCAGTGGTACTGTAGCCTGACAGTAATAGCCGAGCTAAGCGCCGGCATTTTGCTCAGAATCAGAATGACCCGGATTCGATCGACAATAGAAGTAGGTACAAAATAAAATTAGTATTACTAAACACGTTGTATAAGTAAAAGATAAATAACCTCTCGGATGGCGGTGGTAGTTCAGGCACAAGTTTTTAAAATTGGCGAAAGTAGCTATGAAGCGAACTGATCAACCGACAAACATCTCTTTAATTCATTTCATTTAATTAACACATAACATGGGTCTTTTTGTGTATCAATTGATTGCGATTTAATCAACAAAAAATACACAATCATTTCAATAACATTTATTAATAAACTAACAAAGAAATTACATGTCATTCGAATAATTATTTCGTGTTGATTAAAACGCTTCTTAATCCAGTGAGCGATATAATTTATAGTTCATCATGTGAATGCGTGTCTTCTAACTCCATCAAAGGGTCTATGTATCCATATTCAAGGTCCAAATTTGATCTTTTTCTCCTTACTCGATTTGGAGCTGTATTTTGATGTAGAAAATTTTGTATTTTATTATACTTATTTCAATCAAAGACACCAGAACTACGAATATTATTAGACGGTGTACACTATGTAACTAAAGCCTAATTTACAATAATAATTGCGGAAGCACAGTAGTGACAACTAAGAAAACTAAATACAGACTCCGTAGAGATAAATCCATTCCGTGCTTCGGAAGGCACATGAACTTAAATTTCAGTGTCTGCCCGGTTATTAACCACACAAATAGTCGTTACACGAGCAACGGCCAGGTCTTTGGTTTAAAAAACTCTGGTTATTCGGTCGTAGATCCTACAACCCACATGATAGACAAGAAGAACTGAATTCGCTGTCAAAGTAAATCACAACTTAACTCCCAGAAGAATAGACCAGCAGGGTCAACATTACCACCGTAGATAAAATAAATCCGCGCGACATACAAAGTGACCGCCAATAGCATCCAAGCTTTTTGTCTCACGTAGACAAGAACTGCGTTATTATTGGCAGTTACGTCTTATGTCGCGCGTTAATTTGTCTAGGATCGTTATGCTGACCCTGCTGTTTTGCATTCACTTCCTGTCGAGTTTATCGGCATCAACAGTAATTTTACACTTTTGTGACTTAACTGAGTAACAATGACTGTAACCGAAGGTACTTTCCAGGGTGTAAGGTGAGGTGTAGTGGGTTAGTACTATATTAATTCTGTGGTAGTGCTAAGGTGTAGCTTTCACACACGAACCCTAAAAATTTTTTTACGGAACTCGTTTTAATGTTTGTTTCTGAATCATGAGCTGAATTAATGTCTACCAGTTTGTCAAAAACTTGCCACTTACACCATATATGAATGTCTGCGTCACTATGTTGTTATTAAAACAAGCATGAGTTACATAAATATGAATAGCTGATAGTGAATAAATGCTACACACATTTTGCACCGGACGTGCGGACGGGCGTTTTTCTTATCACTACCACATTGTTGTGGTGGTGATAAGAAAATGAAACGGAATGCGAACGAGATATAATTAATTGCAAATGAAAATAGATAACACTGTTCCAAACTTATAATAAAACGTACCTACCTACATTCGTACTAAGTAAATAACGTGTAGAGCGTCGGTGGTCTAGTGGCTAGGGCCGCTGCCTCCCGTCCGGGAGACGCGGGTTCGATCCCCACCACGTACCAATGTGAAGCGTAGGTGGAGGTATTAATAACGAATAACAAGATGCTACTGGGAATACTTTTTTTATTCTTTTTGCTAAGATCTTTACACGCACGTAGTCTAATCTAGAATCAGCTCTTTTTCTCATGTCAAAACTTATTTTCCTAATTCAAAATAATCTAAATGTTTACGGCCAGCAACAGCCAAAGAGGCAAAGAGGTGTAGGTATGTACTCATACCTAACACAATGTGTTTTCAAATTTCGAATTCATATGTACGTTTATTTGACGCTCTTACGGTGAAGGAAAACATCGTGATGAAACCTGCACACTCCTGTGAAGAAATTCAAAGGTTGTTTGTGAAGTCGACCAACGCGCACTGGGCCAGCGTGGTCGACTAAGGCCTAATCGCCCTAATTCAGGGTAGGTTCGAGCCCCTCGGTGGGGACGTATATGAGCTATTTATGTAAATAACGTGTAAACTAAATAACGCTTCCTCTCTAGTGGTTGTTAAAACTGAATAACTTTTGTTTCATTTCCGAAATGTTTCATTTTTTATTTCTCGAACAAATTGATCACCTGACCGAGTCAAACTACTGGGATGCATACTGTGGCTATTAAAGAGTTTTTATATAAATCTATGTTGGCTAATACTTCAAATGCAAATTAAAAATACTGGGCAAGAAAATAACTGCGGAGACATTTGTGGCAGGAAATAGTACTTCTGCGTGCGGATATAATGTCACACATGACCATTTGATCCCAAATTAAGTACAACTTTTTGTACTATGGGTTAGTGTACTGGTATAGGACTACTTCTAGCTATGTATGGGTATCTATCAGATAGCTGATAATTACATGCAGAAACAACACGAACGATTACCCTGGGCGGGATTCGAACCCTCGAACCTGTGCATTGTTGGCAGGCGTACTACCAACTACGAATCCTTTTTTGTTTGCATTGAGTTATTTACATGAGTCTTTTAGCTTACCGGGAACATCTGGTTTCTTTTTAGGTAGCACCTCGTTTTGGGTGATTACAACGTCTTTTCCGATTTTAACATCGTGCACTGTTTCCACTCCGAGCATGCGGTTTTTTTCAGGATAATGACCCCCATCTTGAATTTCGGCATTCGCCAGTGAAATTAACAAAAATAAAATCGCTAGGCGGCAAAACATCTTGGTGGAGCGTTTCATTATGAAAAGGAGCAGTTGAACGTTGGGAACGTGTGACAAATTTTATTGGCTGTTAGTGTTTTATTACTTTGTTAGTCTTTTGGTTGTTTGAAAATTGGCAGTTTACTTTTTTAAAGCTAATGAGAAGTTCCTACCTATATTTATTATAAACTAGTTACAAATCTTTACTTACAAAAATAAAATAACAATTTGTAAATACCAAATTTAAGTATTATTTTTAGGTACAGAACAGATGATTATTACGGAAACAAAATACAAAAATGAGTACTGTATACATCGATAGATTTATTTAGATTCAATATTTACATAATTTCTCTTACATCAAATTATACATATTTGAATTTTTTAATAAATATTATTATCACACATCATTATTATTATATATATGCCTTGAGATCCTTGGCAATACCAGCTACCCAATAAATACTACTTCTATTCCCAAGGCCTAATTCCCCTAATTCAGGGTAGGCTCAAGCCCCGTTGGGACATATAAGAGCTGTTAAGGATTCGTTAAACACACTTGTATTAATTATTATTATTTAATCACGAAAATGTTTTAGTTCGTACTTTTTTCACGTAGCAACAGAGTAACAGATCGATGCAATTTGCATACAGTTAGTTTATGGGCCGAAATGACATAGGGTTTTACCACGGGAAAAATAGGAAATCTGGCAAAACAGTTCCATCTTATTCGTGATGTACCAGAATTATAAGTAGTTACTTTGCCAATGATTTCGAGGCAATTCAGCTATATTTTGTATATTACTATCGAAGCCTCTTAGGGAGCTATACTCACTAGTAATAAACGAAAACTATCACAAATATATAGAACATACAAATAAAAATTAAACCATGTCAAAATTTAAAATAAAGATATAACTTAACTTACTCGTACATTTAATAAAAAAATAAACAAGACGGCGGCTTTGATATGGATCAAAAAATACATAAAACAAATTTACACATTATAATAAATGCAGTAGCAGATTAAATATACAATTCTTTTCTTTTTTATTTCAACTACCTTTCTATACCTATATTTTTTATTACATACTAAAATACATTTCTTTTTTAATTAAATATCTTTTAATTCCGATTTACATTGTCAAGTGTTTAGCGAAGTAGCAGGTACAGAACAAATTAGACTAACAAATTTTTTGAATTTTAATTCTTTTGCTAACCTCAAATGCTATGTATGTTTGTATGTATACCAGTGATAATATAGCGCGACTACGCGGATTGCTCCATTTCCTTTACGTAAAGCTTACCTGAAAGTGTTTTGTCCAGACGATTTTCATTACTGTACCTACGAACTTGTAAAATCGCTAAAAATTAGACGAATATTAATCGTGTTTTCTATAATATATTATAAGCTGTCGAGACCGGCATTTTTTTAAAAGGGGTCTTTGTTTATAAATGTATAATCTGCGTGCGGTCTGATTGCAACACCTGGGCCCCGTTTCAAGAAGCACCAATTTACTAGTAACAAGTTGCAATTTGATATTCATTGCGTAGTAAATTCGCCTAAACTGTAAGGCTTTATCGTTTTAAACTAACTGACTACGCAATGTACATCGAATTGTACTTGTAATTTGTAACTTGTAGCTTCGTAAAACGGCCCCCTGATGTACAGCGTGGCAAGAAAACGATATTTTTCTTGTTGTTTGTTTTGTTGCTGAAATATAATTTTAAATGTGCGCCGCCAGTGGAACGCAATACTTGACAAGCTGTAATATAATATGCCATGACTAACATACCCCAAATTATGCTTCAATATTCTAGATGTTCGCGGTATACTGTATTGAGGACATAGAATTACCTACTATGAATTAAATTGTTTCTAGTTGGCAGGCGACATTATATCTGAAAAAAGAAAAAAATACGTTAATTTGCATATTTATTTTGCCTTTTTTACTCTAGGGTTCCGTACTTCAAAATGGGGAAAAGAATTCTTATCAGTTTAATTACAGCTAACAATGTTTCATAGAAGTAAATTTTCGTTTTGTTTATTAAAGGGGTTCGAAGATTTTGGCTTAGTCAAGTTGTTGTTGTTGTTGTTATTTTATCAAAATGGCGGCGCACGATAAATCCTACATATATCGATTGGGGATACTTATACAAACAAAAAATCATAAGGGTCAATATATCCTAAAGTGTCACATTACAGAGTTATTTGCGAAAAAAGGTCGATGAATTATCTTGAAATAACTAACTTATTTAAATGCTTGTACGCACAATATTGTATTCAAATACTCATTTTTAGCAGGTGGACTTTTAAGATTAGGTACTTTGACTCTATTGTATGAAGTATACAGTACTTAATATGTTTAAAAAGTTTGCATGTAATTCAATATAAGTCACTTTTTCCAGTTTTAACAAACAAGATGAAAATACGAATCAATAAAACAAGTATTTTACAGCCAACAATTTATTGATAAAAAAAATGATTTTGTAAGTATAAGATCAAACTTATACATTTTATCTTTATGATCCATCTCTCTTATCATACTAAAAGTTTGTATGTAGACAATTATTGAAGACATCAATTTATAATAATTATACAAAGTTATGTATGTGATCAAAGGTAACATGCATAATTTGTATAAAAGTAAAATATTTTTTACATGTTAGCAGAAGACAAATGATGAAATCTACCACTACTAAAAATGTTTTATATACAAATATAATATATTAGTATATTATACAGCCTGACTATTGAAAAACAAAAATCACCACCTTACTAAATCATCTTTCTTGGATCAATAAATCGTTGGCTATAAAATACTTGTTTCGTAATCATTGATTCGTATTTTCATCTTGTTTGTAAAAACTGGAAAAACTTATGCGATTTTATATTGCATTACAATCAAACTTTTTAAACATATAGTAAGTACTGTATACTTCATACAATAGGGTCATAGTAATAATAAATGTTTATTTGAACACAATATTGTGCGTAAAAGCATTTAATAAGTTAGTTTTTTCAAAATAATTTGTCGATCTTTTTTTGCAAATAACTTTGTAACGTGACACTTTAGGATATATTAACCCTTATGATTTTTTGTTTGTATAAGTATCCCCAATCGATATATGAAGGATTCATCGTGCGCCGCCATTTCGATAAAATAACAACAATAACAACAGCGAAGGCGAGCACTAAGCCAGGCTCCATACAAAAATCTTCAAACCCCTTTTGTTTTCTCTTTGATAATCCTTTTAGGATAGTGAGCGCGCATGCGCGGTGATTCGTTACAGAGAAGGAATGCATCTTGCCTACAAACATAGCATTGGCGACGTGATGACGACGTTGAGGATCATGTTGCATTTATTGTACGAATGCAGAGCAGTATAAAACAATGAAATATAATACTTGTCTATCATGCAAATTTTATTGTGTTCATATTAAAGAAAGGGTCTTATTTTAGCTTTCCAACAAACGAGTATTAAAAACTGTTATATTTTTTTAAAGTATCATAAAAAGAAACAAATCTAATAATTAGTTAATAACTATAATTTATTATACCTATATACGCTTAGTTAAGCATTGGAATTAATTTATTTTATTTTGATTTTGACATTTGTTTTATCGCAACTATTTGCAACTGATTTGACGTTTTATTTAAAAGAAGTAAATTATTTTTATTAAAGTTAATAAAACAAATAATTTTGAAATTGCAATAAGAATAATACTTATATGTAAAAAGGTATATTATGTAAAACTAGCTGTCCAACCGCGGCTTCACTCGCGCTGTTTTAGAATTTTAGTTCGTGCAGACAGATTATTAGGTTAGGTAGTTGGATTTTGAAAGAATAGTATTTATGTATAGAAAGTAAAGATGTAGGGAATAACTTTATAAATACGGGGTTATTTTTTATTCAGTGCAAAAACTTTAATATGTTGTTCAGACCATGAAATTGAACACCGTTCCCCAAGAAACATGGGTTCGGAAATAAAAGAAAATTTTGTACCTCCCATTATACTATTTGCTGAGTTGGCTGCGACAGTTTGTATGGGAGATGTTTTGTTTTCAGTTCCGGACCTATTTTATTCGGGAAAGTTGTTTAGTTTCATGGTCTGAACGACATATTAAAGTTTGTGCACTGTATAAAAAATAACTCCGTATAGTATTGACAAGAACATGACATCACCCAAAATCTTTATTTTATTTTATTAAATGACGAGCACAACAGTCAACAATCAAAGCATGACAAAAGAGGTAAGTTCATAGATTAATTCCAGATTGCTAACCAATCACGTGCACGTACAGCTAGGTAATCTCAACTGTACTGTTTACAATACTTACTTTTTTAAGTCAATGTCTATCAAAATATTTAACGTAAGAGTTATAATGATGCTTTTGTAATGTAATGTGTATGAAATTGTTGTCGATTGCAGATGCGCCGGGAGCGATGGCACTGACCTGGTGGAGGTATCGGGAGCGATAGTACTAACCTGGCGGATGCGCTGGGAGCAATAGTATTGGCCTAGAGGAGGAGCCGGGAGCGATAGTATTGACCTGGCGGAGGTATCGGGAGCAATAGTACTGACCTGGTGGAGGCGCCGGGAGCAATAGTACTGACCTGGCGGAGGCGCCGGGAGTGGCGGGGTGGCGGGGGTCTGCGGGGCGCAGGACGCACAGAGGGGGGCACGGCGCGAGACGGTCAGCGCGGGGAGGGGCGCGCGCCGACACACGCAGCGGGTGCAGACTACGCGCCCGCAGCCCCAGCAGTGGTGCTAAAAATATTTTTTTAAATAGTACTACCACATCTTTGAAATAAAGCACGGATCAATCGACAACACCTCTACTTCTGATGACGTAGCGACCTAACATTAAACAAGATAAAATCGTCTCATTAAGCGTAGGTAGTCTAGGTAGGTAGCGTAGGTAGGTAGACTTCCTACCACTTACCAATGTATTTTCGAATTTCGAATTCATTATGTACGTTTATTCGACGCTCTTACGCTACGGCGGCGGCGCAAAACATCGTAAAAAAACTGCGCACTCCTACAAAGTCAAAGGTTGTGTGTGAAGTGGACCAACCCGCACTAGGCTAGCGTGATTGACTAAGGCCTGATCATACACGTCCCCACTGAGGGGCTCGAGCCTCACTAAATTTCATAGGCAGGAAATTCAACAGGCCTTAGTCGACCAGGCTGGCCCCTATAGTATTAAGGGATATTCATATTGACGTTATTGACCTGTTTCCACTGAGGAGCACTATCCCTTATAAATCTATTTACGCTCCTTTCAGTACTTTAGATTCAATAATATGTGTTAATTTAATAAACCTAGTCGAACTTTATCATTGATCTTCTTATGTAAAATATTTTTATTTAACAAATCAACCGGGATGTAATAACTTCAAAGCTATAGGTTTACATGGTAATGTAAGATATTATAATATAATATGGCGACTCTCTAGCACAGATAAACCCTAGGAACCATTGCGTGCTAGGATAATTTGCAAAATATTGTTTATTTTTCATGTCAATAAATTATAAAAACAAAATATGTGTAGAAGCAGGATTACCTGCCATGATGGTGGAGGTGCCGGGAACCAATAAATGATTGTAGTTGTTACCCTACCTTCCTACTGAAGTGATCTAGAGGCGTGGAGCAGCTACACTCGGTGACATTCTTCAGGCTCTTCCAGTCGAGAGCAACGGTGTTCACTTCCGCTTCCAGTTGCAGGATGTTGGCTGGGATTATGTCATCTCCCTTCTGAAAATTAATGATTTTTTTTTACCCGACTGCTTTAGAAGGAGGGTTATGTTTTTCGAGTGTATGTATGTATGTTTGTACATTTCGGTGGCACGCTCTATAGCCTAAACGGCTTGATGGATTCTAGCTGGACGCGAAAGTAGCGAACGCAGCGAACCCGAAGCAGCTCTGCTACCAGCACCCTCGGTGAAGAGGATGCAAATGTGAAAAGTGCGACCACGAGTAGGTAGTATTCGAACCGTAGTCACACTCGTCACTCCGCGTTTCTGCAACCGCGTTACGAGGCGCAGTATCGTCGAAAGTTAACGATATAACTTAAACTTAAGAAAAACGCAAAGAACTCTTATAAAATACGTGCTAATTAGCTTAATAATCTGTTCCCAGGGTAATCCGATGCCCAAATAGGCTCGCAACGATCGGTACAAATTTATTTAACAAAGCAGGGCAAAAAAAAGGTTATCAAGGAAAAGAAACTGAAATTCCCGGAATACGGGAAACGGTTAAATAGATTCAAGCAGGGGCGTGCACTTCATAGAGGCAGAAAAGCACTGCCTACCCTGTCATTTTCAGATAAATACCTTCACAATTATATACATTAATTAACTACACTACACTATCATACTAACTACCATAACACCCATATTAATTTTACACATCCTTATCTTAAACAAATTCCACTCGTCTTTTGTTCACGTTCGCCAAAAGCACTGCCTATTCCAACTGACGTTTACTTACATGTAGTGAGAGAAAATATATGACTGTGTGCTATAAAGGCCCTATGTGCGAACACAAAACTTGTCAATGCGTTAGTGTGCGTGATTTCGCTCCATACAAATCCGAAAAGCCCAGCTTTTTCGACTTGGACTTATACAAGGCGAATCGTCGTCGAAGGAACATCGGTGGCGTAAATAGATCTTAGTACAAGTCATTCCCTTATAACGCACCGATGTAAAGCGTTCCCGAGTTCCAAAAATTGCGCGCCGCGCGAGGCGCATGTCAGCCAGTGCGCAGGCGCGAAGTTGGCGACAGAAATACGACGACCAATCACAACTCTCAGCCACCTCAGAGCCGCGACGCTTCGCGAGCTCGCGAGCGGTGGGGGCGTCGGTCGCTTTAAAGCTTTAATAGTCTCAAGACGCATTATGAATAAAGCACGCAATGCTGAATTGGGTAAAAACAATATTTTAATCACTTTTTTCATTGCGGAATTTGGAATCGCCATATTGTTTACCTTTCTTGTTGTGACGCGCAGTGATTTTTTAAGTTTTTGTGTTTTTCTTTGGTTTTTTGAGCAATTAGTGCTTTTTGTGTTAGTAAATTACTTTAATAACAATGAGTAATCGCTGTGAACTTTGTGCCGACGGGCCGTGTTTGTTTAAACTGAAAAAAGGTGGATTTGCAACGTGTAATTTTGAAGCTAAGGCGAATATCGTTCATAGAGGAAGGTGTGTACTCGAGTTGCATTTAACTCAAAGGAAGGGTAATGCAACTCGTCATTTTCAAATTAAATCTTACGAGACTTTCAACTGGCTAACAGGTTGTGTACACACCAATAGTTTGTTTTGTTTTCCGTGTACTTTATTCTGCACTTCTTTGAACGTTTGGAACGACGCCGGCTATGTCGATTTGAATAACTTTACTAACGCGGCCAAAAAGCACGAAAAGTCGAAAACCACCAGGGGCAACAAAGACTCGCAGCTTTTTCTATGATTTCTATTGAAAAACAGCTCCTAATTGATGTAAAACGATCACCTGCGTTTTACGATGACGTATTGCAAAAATATTTGCTCAAAGATAGGCGCGTAGATTTAATTTATAAATAGAAACAAAGTTGTAGTATCATACCGTTAATTTATTTTGTCAATTGTGCGTTATAACAAAAAAGTTAATAACAAAAAAAACCAAGGCCTTTTTCAAGGCCATTTCGGGTATCTTCTAGTGTGACTTGTTCAAAATATTCAATCACCTGGTTAGATACTTGAGGTGGCCAAACTTACATTACATCACTTTGCATGGAAACACCACACCACCGGTCGCCGGTCAACACAATACAGTAATAACCTAATTCATGAAATTTTTTGGTAAGTGCTTTTTTATCCTTATTATACCTGCCTGCCTACTAGTGCCTACCCTAGCCCTAAACCCTGTGCACGCCCCTGGATTCAAGGTAGTACCAATAACCGCCCAGACGCAAAATAAAACAACAAAATATATTTCTGGGTAAAGCCCAGAAGTACCACTAGTGCTTCCGAGGTTTATACACATCAAAGTCAGAAAATTATTCTCCAAAATTTTTAATATTCCTAATTGTTACGAATCGTACAAGAATAGATTTATAATGAGACGTCTACTCGAACCCCTCGGAGGGGTCGAAACAATAAGTAGAATACAAAATGGAATTTAACCTAAGTCTCAACCAAAGGCGATGTACTGTATTGGAATAAAAATAATTCTAAATTTAGGCTATGAGTTGGTATTTAGTAAAGAGCTCTCAAAATCTAGACTGTCTGAAGTAATAAATAAAATTAAAGTGCCTGCATTTCCCAGAAAATATATAAAAAGTTTTGAATGGCATGTAACGTAAAACGGAACGTTTCTTATTTAGATTAGGCTGTATGGGCTTTGATCCCTTTGCCTAACTAATTATAAAAAAAATAGGTTGACAGATCGAATGTCAAAGTCATTGATAATTGTTTTCTTTCAGCGAGATTTGTCTGTGTATCTCTTGCAACTTACTTAGCAAAACCACTTGATACTGGCGAAATACTACAAGTGAAACGACGTAAATAAAAAAAATGAATTGAATTGATTTTAAAATCATGATCACATCATTATTTTCACCATGTCGCGCGTTCATCAGAGAGTGGCGCTCTCAAAGCCAGCCCTGCCTCACAAATATTTAAAGGCTTCTCCAACGCGAAGTCTGACTGAAAGCTTATGAAATTACGCCGCAAACCAGTGACGATATTTTTTTTGAGAAAGCAAAACACCAAACGAGCGTACGAAACCAGCAACGTGGAACGAACGACTGCGCAAGATTCGGTTAGATTCGATTCAATTCAACTCTTTCAACTAACTGACATTGTGGCGCGCTTTTGTAATAACAAAACCCGATTTAAATGACAGAGATGCCTTTGTAGAAGTGCTATCTCACTTACACAATTTGTTGTCCCGTGTTTATGCGTTTCAGTGTTGCTGCTTTTTGAACGTGTAAAGAATCAGTGTAATTGATATAATTAAAATGCACGGTCCTATAATTTATTTAAGGGTTTCGTTGAGCTATGTAAATTCATACTTATATCTAGAACAAAAAATCAGCGTGGTTAAATTTTTCTGCGAATTTAATACCAAGCTCTATACGAATCTGGTACAAGTCCTTTTATCTCAATACCTAGTTTGAAGTAAACAATGACATCCGATCCCGACTGATCAGAAAATATCGTGGATTTAAAAGGAATAAAACTTGTTCTATAGAAATGATTTTCAATCTGGACGTGATAAACGGAAGTTGTAGGTAATTTGACAATACTCGACGCAACAAATGGTGAGATTTACACCGCGTGGAAAATAACCCGATTATACCAACCAATTATCAGTTCTGTGCCGTAAATCGAAAATTCAAACAAACAATCAATATTTAGAAGGGGTTCAAAATTAATCAATGGGTAACTAACCTTTACAGGCAGCCGGCTTCGTGTTAGGAATCCGTACGGTAAGAATTTAAATTCAGTATGTGTACCTAACAGCTAAAGTGATTTGTATTAATGTTACTGTACATATTATCATGAAATATACTAAATACATTAATAAAAAGGTGTGTAGGTACTTGCTTGCGGGAACCAAGCCACAAGTGGTGGCCGCGAACTTCACTCAAATCAGTTTTGGAGTCTTCGATTGCACAAAACGAACAAGAACCAACTTTATAACGGGTTATTTCACATTAGACGTCTCAATAATGAAAACTGCAAAGGTCTAAAGGGCGTGGCTAGCACAGCAAAAAACCCGTTAAAAAACAAGTAAGTGCGCGCCGCTACCGGCCTCGGTCGGCAAGACGCGCGCCGAATACGTAGAATAGTATAGGTAAAGGCGAGCGCCTCGCGCGCGCCAAATTCAAAGCTAGCCTACTGTAGGTGGATTTGAGAAATATTATTTAAAATCGAACACTAGCTAAAGAGGTGTCGTTAGATTCGTCTTACTTGTAAGAGTGTGTTTAGGCTCGCACCTTGAGTGCCTAGTGTTTGTTATAATTTAATTGTATTAGTTAACTCTGCTCACTCGGTTTTGTCAGGCGTTTTGTTTTTATAAAATATTAATCTTATGACGGTGTTCATGCAATTGTTACTTTTTCTCTTAAACGCGAGCAAGACGCATCTAAAATCCTAATTTGCCGAATTGCAATAAATAACTGTACATATCGTTTGGAATCTTTTACTGAAGATAACAACCTTTACGTCTGAATACAGAGAGTGACACTGGGTACATCAAAATAAAAATAAAAAACTGATATGGCTGATTTTTGGCGCCAAAACATAGACTTCAAAAATGTTATCTCTCCAAAACCTATCGAGTGACCCCACTAAATAAAGGTCTTCAAAAATATATACAACTGTTTAAATGTAATTTGGAATGAGAAATGCTAAAAAAATATCATAAATTTCAACGTTTTAAATTGAATTACCTATATAATTTGTGGAAGAGACACAACAATATCGGTCATTCATTACAAAAACTAAAAAGATTAAAATAAAAAAATTTATTAAAAAAACAAAAAACCCGACTGCGTGAAAATTATATACTTTCAAACTTAATTAATAAATCAACTGAAAAGATGCAAACAAGTTTTTTTTTTAATGATCGCGGTTGATAGTGTTCACAATTAGCAGTCGTCAATTTTATTTATCACTTCGGACTGTCTAGATTTTGAGAGCTCTTTACTAAAAACCAACCAACCAACCAACTTACATCTTATTATTATTATAGCCTGGTTAAAATTTAGAATTATTTTTATCCCAATACAGTATAACGCCTTTCTATTATATTTTTTCGTAGTCCTTAAGTTTTACCCAGGTACTTATTAATAATAAGACAAGTTACTTCAGTGATGAGCGGGATCTTGTTGGGTTTGTTGGCAGTGCCGAGTTCCTTGAGCGGGTGGTCGTGGTTCGCGCACTCCAGCTCGGACAGACACGCGCCAGACTCGTACAGAAGTCTGCAAACATAAGGGCTACATGATAAGAGTCCAGAAACTATACTCTGTCCGTTTAGGTACTGAACAAATCTAAACAGTCTTTCCATAAAAAAATATCGAGCCACGAGACTAATCTGACTGTCTATTAGTCAGTAGAAGGCTTGCCTTACATTCCAAAGGTCCGGGGTTCGTATCCCGGCCTGTACTACTGAATTTCAAATTCATGTACAGATCTTTTCTAACCTGACTGTCCCGGTTTACTGCCTAGGTGGTAGTCGTAAAACCATGTCAGAGGTCTTTTTCGCTGCTTAGAAACTCTCGACAATAGATGGCGCTAGCCGTCACACGATGAAAGTAAGAAAAGCCATGAGATTGCTTGCTTACATTTTAGTTAGTAAGTAGTGCAGCATTACTGCAGGTTTTTTAATAACCTTTTTGGTATGGTTCTTTTTTCTTTTGGCCGGTTTTTATGTCACATTTTCAAATTTCAAATTTTCTTGGTTTGACCTTTTTCTAAATTGTTGATTGTTTTCCGAAGTGTCATATTGATAGGAGCGATTTTTTCTTGAATCGATCTCCAAAACGTGAGTCGCTTTGTTAGAAAGTATTCAATTCTATTCAATCGGATTTTGCCCGGGATCGTTCACGTATGGTGCGATAAGCCTTGGACACATATCCCGTTTGGACTAGCCGGTGTATTTCCGGCCTCTGCGGCACACACACGAGGGTCCCTCCGTGCCTTTCTCGATCTCTCGCTGTGGTTCCGGACACCTGAGGCCACCAGGCGTTGGACGTGCCTGGACCCCTGCGTTGTGTGCGTCCGCGCCCGTGCCAGCTGAGTGCCGCAGACCCGCGCACCGGCGTCCCCCCGGGATACTGCCCATCTCGCGGATTTTTTTAGCCTGTTTTTTGTATCTGTTTTGTAATTTTGTATGCGGATTTTGCCAAATTCTGTCTAAATTCCTTTTCTAAATTCTAAAAAGGCCCTTTAGGTTTCTCTGGCCCTCCTTTTTTTGGTTCCCGTTTGGCAACTACTCTCCGGGGTACTCCGCGGTCTTTACACCTTCCTGCATCGATACACTCTCTCAACACAACACTAGTTCAGCGACACTATATCGACGGAGTCCCCTCAGGACCCGGCTCTCGGCTCACTTTTTGATACTTTGGCAATTTCTAGGCCCTTTTAAATTTTTATTATACCGTTCGGACAAATTTAACTAACTCTTTCTTTGTTCTCCTAAATTTCACGTTTCGCCTGTGGTCGTCGACCACAGGTTAGCTAGCTTTCTTTTTTTAACGCTACAGTAGGTAATCGGCAAATCGGCAGACTATAGTAGCTACTCTTTTCGACTCTTCTACGCAGTCCTACCTAGTTCAGCTCGGTTCAGTACGTCGGTGGTCTAGTGGCTAAGGCCGCTGCCTCCCGTCCGGGAGACGCGGGTTCGATCCCAACAACGTACCAGTGTGTTTTCTAATTTAGAATTCATATGTACGTTTATTTGACGCTCTTACGGTGAAGGAAAACATCGTGATAAAACCTGCACACTCCTGCGAAGAAATTCAAAGGTTGTGTGTGTGAATTCGTCCAATCGGCACTGGGCCAGCGTGGTCGACTAAGGCCTAATCGCCCTAATTCGGGGTAGGCTCGAGCCCCTCCGTGGGGCCGTATATGGGCTGTTGACCACCTAGTTCAGCTACAACAACAACTTTAAAAAATAAAAACGTCTTCTAAATGTTGACCTAGGTATACTTACTTGTTATCAATTTGTAATGATTCCGTTTTGGTTTCAATCTCGACGGTGTCCAAATTTCCGTTCTGATAGTTGACTACTGTCGTGTCCTGGGATTTCTCGTTCTTCTTCCCCGAGAGCAGATTCTTGAACGTAGATATGCGCTGTGGAAGAAGACATCTATTTATTATGTCTGCATTAAATAGTATGACTGAATGAATGAATATACTTTATTGCACACACAGAAATAATAAATGACAGAGTAATAAATAGAGAATAGCACTTATTGGAGTTAATTAAAATAAAATTATAAAACAGTTTCTAGGAACGATGATGAAAAGTTATTATAAAAATAATGAAAAAGTAAGTAAATAGATAATAAAATTTGTATTGTATATTATTATTTGTTGTTTACAATGACATTTAAACTAGTGATAAAGTTATCATGAGTACAGTTAATTGGCCGGAAGTGTTAACTCCATAGTTAATGTATGGGAGCAGCAGTAGCGTGCCTAGGGTCTAACGACAGGGCAAGCCGAGATTTTCGTCGGGTTTGATTTTTGTTTGACAATATTACAAAACATGAGAGAAAGTATTAATTATCCTCTTTTCATGAGAGTATATCCGCGTGTTTCTACGAGTTTAATGCCATTAGCTAAGAATCGAAATGATACGTCAGTCGTAATCAAACTCTATCTGTTGCATTCGAAACTTTTTTATTTTCTAAACGTTGGCATATTTTGCGCTCTGATTTCATACAAATCGGGCTTGCAAGGCATGCCCCATTAAAGCCGGCGGCGCGGCGTGGAGACGCCTACGGAGCCGATAATGTACGACCATGATAAAGGCCGGCCGGCCCGATCTTTCAAGGCCAAAATTGTACAGCCAGATAATTCGAATATATTGTACTTGAATTGAAAATTAAATGGCGCGCAATTTAAAAAGTGGTATTAAAGATTGGTTCGGTGTTAATTATTATTTCGTATATTACGTTGTTTGTTAGCCTGTTACGCTAGGGCATGCCGGGCTTTTGGGCTTGTATGGTGGTCCCGCTACTGGGGAGCAGCAAAAATATTTTTTCGATATATTCCATTATTCTTTCCAAAAGTTAAGTTAAGTTTAGTACTGTAACGAGGCATTCATCCTCTTTCCTGTTTTATGACTGGCAACTTTTCTTGCTGACAGTTTTATCTTTCATTTTAAATTCATTTTCAAATATAGATTTCTTACGTTTCGATTTTGTCTTTTTTCTGCCAAATTCTTCACTTCATGTCCTGATCTCCGATAGTACATACCTTCTCTACTATTTGTCAGTTAATATAATATATAAATACCTTTTTTCCTTGGACTGTGCCCTGGTTATTGCCTCCTCTACAACACTCTTCGTGTGGTGCTCAGCGGCTCCGTGGCGGCCGCTGAGCCACCGTACTATCAATTGATAGAGCTAACGAAGCACTATTAGAGCTAGCGCGCACTGGCGACTTTTGTCGCGGCGATAGTATGTCTCTCTCGTCAAGTTTACTAGAGTGCGAAAGAGAGGCACATAGTGTCTCGAGAGACAAAAGTCGCTAGTGCGCGCATAGCGTTAGTATCGGTAATCCGTTACTGGATATCTTGTATGGTTTAGGATAAATTGAGTGAGTACACTTAATGTTTCCACCCTGTATGTTAAGCTAACGCCCCGTTACCTTGGTGAGGTAGCTGATGTGTTGCTCCAAGGCCGAGCAATGCTCGACGGCGGCGGGCAGCAGGTCGCCGAGCGGTTCGCGCGGGTGCACGCCGTTCTCGTGCCGACAGTACATGCCGCGCCAGAACCTGACATGTCCAACGATACAATACAATGAGGAGATATTCACACATATGTAGACACGCTTTTATACTAATGAGGCGAGCAAGCTTAGGTCCAATGCCAGTGTTGCCGTTTTAGCGCTTTTGTTGCTAGATCTAGCACTTTTCTAGAAAAACGCACCAAAAAAGAATTTAGTGGATCCAAAGCCGTCAATATTACTTAACAAAATTACCAAAACAGTCAAAAAAAACCTCATCTGGCGAAGGCATAATATCATCTGCTTCTGAACATGTGGTGACCACGAAAAGATGAAGTTGTTAAACTTAGTTGATTTTTAAATATGATTGATTTTCTTATCTTATCAACAGCTAAAATTTAGTGGAATTTAGCGCTTTTTTAAAGGTCCGATTTTCCAAAATATAGCGCTTTTTTGACAAGAGTTTATTGGATTTCTTTTTCTTGGAACGGCAACACTGTCCTATGCTTCTATCCTTCTCTGTTACCGTATTGACGATTCTGCTGCGTTTATTGTGGAAGAAATAAAGTATTTGAGTATTGAGATCTCTCATGGTACAATTCCGCCTTTCCACAATTTTTATTACAATTTTTAATTGTAGTCTTTTTTATATCTAATGAGCAAGCAATAAAGTGTTTACATAAGACTACTATTTCGTTCTTTATTATTTTGTAAGTTACTCGTTTTGTATGGAACTATCACACTAATATTATAAATGTTTGTTGCGCTTTCACGCCTTAACTACTTAACGGATTTGGATGAAATTTTGAATGGAGATAGTTAGTAACCTGGATTAACGCATAAGATACTCTTTACGGGAAAAAGTCTTATTCCCACGGGAAAATCTTATTTAACGCGAGCGTAACCGCGCGCGGAAAGCTAGTTTGTACTAAATATTACATCATTATGCTAATCAAAGAGTGTGTTTTGTAAATGTTCGCTGCTTACCTAATGCTCTGCGGGCTGAGATCGGGCTTGATGACGTCAGGATGCGCCTTCGGGTTGTACAGAGGATTCTTATACTCGTTCAGATGGTTGGCCATGTAGCCCCATAGGGAGAAAGTTCGCTCGGATAACCTGGAAAAGATAGAAAAACATTTGTTTATGATTCTGTAAGTATATTCCAATATACATTTAAGTTTTTTCAGTGATCGACATTATATTTTTTTAAAGTAAGTAAAAAAGACAGGTTGATGATGATTTAAAAGAAGAGTCTAAAGTCCCTTTCAATAGAATCCGGCAATAATGTAAACAAACCAATTCAAACACGATTACTCCGTAATCGTGATCATATTCAAGGAACCATACATTCTTCTTGATAGTTATTTTAATAAAAAATACTCGGAGGACAAAACTTTCAATAATATGTAAACTGCCATATAAATTTTTTACTCATCAAATTCTTGTTTGTCTTTGGAAAGTTAGTATCAAAAATTATCTTGTTTACATTATTGCCGGATTCTATTGAAAGGGACCTTACCTACCTTCACAAATAGACAGAAAAACAGTATTCAAATTGCATCATCAGCTGCACTAAGACTACTTTACAATGCAGCTAGAATGCATGTTAGATTCAGCTTATCTGACCTACGTTGTTTCGATCCTTCAGACAATTCCCAACAACAGTCCTATATTGGCAAGCATGTGCGTGATCGTGTCGCCAGATAGTTTTTACCCAAAAACATTTTAGTACAAACTTGTCCCACTAATATTATAAACTAGCTTTCCGCCCGCGGCTACGCTCGCGTTATGTAAGATTTTCCCGTGGGAATAAGACTTTTTCCCGTAAAATGTGTCCTATGTGTTAATCCAGGGTGCAAACTATCTCCATTCCAAATTTCATTCAAATCCGTGCGGAACAAACATCCAAACATCAAAATATATTTTCACATTTATAAAAAAAAATAAAAAAAAATTGATGTTTGTTCCGCCTTCAACGCGGATGAAATTTGGAATGGAGATAGATTGTATCCTGGATTAACACATAGGATGCTTTTTACGGGAAAAAATCTCATTCCCACGGGAAAATCTTCAACCAGGTGAGCGTAGCCGCGGGCGAAAAGCTAGTAATATCATAACTTACCTAAGATCTCGTCGATCCTTCTGGCAGTTCCCAACAAAAGTCCCATATTGGCAAGCGTGGGCGTGGTCGTGTAACGTCAGCAGGAACCTCTCGTTGAACTGGAAGGCCGAAGGGTTCTGTCGAAGCAGCTGCCAAGTGCAATCCAGCAGTTGGGTGAAGACTGGAGAACGCTCACGCCCGTCGCAAGCTATGTGGCCGCACCTGGCCGTGAACTTGTGGCCGAAGGACAGCCAGTCTTTTTCTATAAGGGCCTGGAAAGAAGAAAAACTAATGTTGTAATAGATCAGTACGAGATGAGAGGATAAACGGGCCATAAAGATACTTTTCTAACCATGCGCTAGCTATTCACTATCCACATCTTCAATATCCACTTATCGACATATCAATTTACTGTCGAATTTCGAATTCATAAGTATAAATAGAATAGAATAATTAAAACAAACTCATTACTTTTTTATTTGTTATTTTTATGTTTTTAAACGCACTAACAACGGAGAAATAAAACATCGTGCACACTCCTGCGAAAAAAAAAAAAAAAGTTGTTTGTAAAGTCAGCTAAACCGTGTCGCCCAGCAGCCGCCATGAAGCTGCTGAGCACCACACGAAGAGTGTTGTAGGGGTTAATAATATAAGGTGTGGCAAAAAACCAGGGTTCAGTCCGAAGAAAAGGAATTTATATAAGTATTATACTAGCGGCTCTGTGAGCTGTAGACCTCGCGAGTCTGTATATATCTTTTCAATTTTTTTTTTCTCGACAAACATCCCCAACCCCTTGATTTTTTGTATTTTTAAAGTTTTTTTTTAGTTTTTTTTTTTATTTCATTTTATTTTATTTTAAGAAATGTGACCTGTAGAAGAAAACAGCCTTAGCGGTAGACCTTGTAAGCTGGCAACCCCATAACTCCGTCATTTTTTTAAATTTCCAAAAACTGACTCGACAAAAAAAAACGATTAATTTATCGAACCTGCTCACAATATTTCACGAGAATCGGTTGAGAAACGCGACCTGTAGAGTGAAACAAACAAACAAACAAATCCACAAACAAACAGATGGACATACAAAAGCAAATTTGGCCAAGCTGAAACAGAGACGCTTCGCTCGCTCGGTCAATTACTAACATGAAAATAATAACAAGGATAAGTTTACTGACGGAGATCAGGACATGGAGTGAAGAATTTAGCAGAAAAAAGACAAAATTGAAACGTAAGAAATCTAAATTTGAAAATGAATTTAAAATGAAAGATAAAACTGCCAGCAAGAAAGGTTGCCAGTCATAAAACCGGAAAGAGGACGAATGCCTCGTTACAACCGCACTGGGCCTAGGGTTACTAAGGCTAATTGCCCTTGTTCAGATTAGGCTCTACGACTAGACTTAGCCTTTCGATGTAGACGTATATAGCTGTTGATGACCTGGTATCAACTAGTTATCCACACATCTGCACACCTGCAATATCAGATACTAATAACGTACCGTACTATCGACCCTAGTGACTTATACATTATCAATAATTTTGTGTTTTGTATTATACAACTTATTTAGTTATTGTTTGAGATTCGTACTTCTTCCCGAATAATCTATGGAAAGATGCCTCAAAACTTTGTGCCACCTGTGCACCTGCAATATCCAGTATTTGCCAGCTGTCCAGGGGAGATCTGGAGTAACGCCCGTAACACCCCACCCCCACCCCCACTACACACACACGATACATACTCACACACTGGTGCACGACTGGTGCAGGACTGATACTAGTTACTCTCGATACAAGTGACTGACACTAGTTACTGTTAATAGTTACTATCGATATTAGTGACAATCGATACTAGCTACTATCTTCACTAGCCCCCTCCAGTAGCTCATCTCCAGTCTCCTATGGACAGTACGTCGACTGTAGTGGTATTGTTCCGCCTGTGCACCTGCAGTATCCAGTAGTCACCTGGTACCCGTTGATGGTGCGGTAGTGCGGCTCGAGGCAGAGCGCGGCGAGCGAGCACACCTGCGCAGTGCGGTCCCAGCCGTCACTGCAGTGCACGCACACGCTCACGCCGTGAGAGATGGCGCCAGCTATCCACACCGAAGTGTCCAGAATCGATCTGGAATTAATTGTATGTACTTGAATAGTTGTACATAAAATGGTATGTCTATCCGTTGTTGATGAAAAGAAGAACTCATCAACACGTCATATACGTCCCCATTGAGGGGCCCGAGCCTACCCTGGAGCAAGACGATTAGGCTTTAGTCCAGCAGCACGCTGGCCCGGTGCGGATTGGTCGCCCTCACTCACAACTTTTGAATTTTTAAACTCTCTAGACTCTCTAAATAATTAAAAAATAGCGTATAAACCTGGTATTTTCTGTTAAGATACACTTAAGGTTATTTCATATGAATGAGCTGGCTTGACTTGCCATATATCCGTTATGTTTATAAAAACTTACTTGATATGTTTGAGCCAACCCGACGACTCTAATCCGCTTAGGAAGGACGACATGGATGGAGTATTCTGTTCGCAAGCTGAAATAGAAATTTATAAAATATAAACATCAGACCAATATCAAACGGGGACGTGGAAAATATATTTATTTTGTTAATTTTACAATTCATTAGATGACATTTTTTGAAATTATTGATTTCCCGTCTTCTTTTTCTCATAAGATCACCCTGAGATATACACGTGGAAACAAGAATATTTGAATCAGTGCCTGACCAAACAAACAGTACCAAATTACATCGAAACTTGTTCAGCAATCTAGGCGTGAAGCGGAACAAGAAGACAAACCAACATCCATTCCTTCGCGTTAGTAATATAATTGATATTTTATGTTGAATTCTATTTGATTTTATCTAGACACACGGCAGTGTGTCCGCCATTAGTATCTACAAGCTTATTCCAATCAAATCTTTGAGACAAGTTTTGCAAAAAATAACTGCGTTTACAAAGACGAAGTTAGCTTACTTTCAACAATCTTCTGCAGACTCTTCCTCATAACATGAATGTTACCAATACCCATGAATTGGAACTTTATATTTTCGTAGAAGGCCTCATTTTCATAGCCCTTGCCAGCAGCTCTGTTAACCATGGCGTTTATCTGAAAAAATAAAGCATAGTTGTAAAAAGATATAAGAAAAAATTATAAACATCAGGGCTAATCTAGGAATACTTAATTTAAGTTCGCCCGATCTTTTCGGCTTTTACGCTATGCGCGCACTAGAGACATTTGTCTCTCGAGACACTATGCGCCTCTCTTTCGCACTCTAGTAAACTTGACGAGAGAGACACACTGTCGCCGCGACAAAAGTCGCCAGTGCGCGCTAGCTCTTAAAGTTAAAAAGGGGACGAGAGAGAGAGGACAGACATCCTAATATTCGAGTTGTATAACAACAAATTCGAACCTAAGACTTGTCGAAAGACATATGATCTATAAAATTCTTAATATGACAGCTACTTCCTTTATTCAGATTATCTTATCATTCCTTGAAAATAATACTATTTGTTCATCTGAAAATTATCTCCTCTGCTTTTCCATCAAAACGAAAAGGACACTTAACATCATTTTAAAATTAAATCATGAATTGACATCATGTTTTAGATTATAGATATTATATTCTTTAAAAATAGCAGAGCTCTGATAAGTTATTTCGCGCCCAAAATAATAAGGCCTACCGCTCGCAAGCTCAAGGATATTGAAGAAATAGTTACCCTAGGTCGGGTATCCACGACATACATATATCCGCAGTTGGGATTTGCTCGCCTAATTAAATCTAACATTTGTTCATCTTCCATGCATCTGAAATACAAAAAAGAAACCTATTAACAACATTTCAGCTTCAATAAACACTATGGTGAGGACCTGGACTAGTCACTATCTAACTTTCAATAAAGTATATTTGTAACTGTACGTGTATTTTAAAAATTAACTTCCACTGAAGGCGGATAACCTTCAAAAAGACCACTAAAACCACTTATTAGAAGATTTAAATCTAAAATATGATATTTGCTGTGCAACGAATAACATATTCGTTGTTGCTACGACATACCTCGCAGAGAACCCACTTAGAGGCTGGCTGCACCGTGCTATAGCTGCCTTATTGTGATGCAGGTAGGCCAATGCCGGCAACCTTCCTCGAGACCTGAAGCTAGCACTGCCCAGCAAGATGGCTGTCGTGGCGCGAGCTGGTACGTAGACTTCACTGGGATAAGTGTCGCAAAGCTGAAAAGTATTTAAAAATTCGGTTACAAGACATTAGGGTAGTTGAATGACTATTCAAGATTAAAAAAACATTAAAAGTATCGTTACTCTACATAATAATAGTCAAATCAACTTTCTTATGTCAAAACAGTAATTTATATTACGGAAAATCAATGCAAATACCAGAGTATGTTTACAGTTTATGATACACAACACACACATGTCACATTAATTTCCTAATTTTATTTTGTTATGTATAATTACAAGTTGGAGAACAGCCGCAACTGCCAACTGCCGGCAGCAGCAGTCAGCAGTCGCTGCAGGTGTAGATACATTGTCCATTTCGAGGACGGCGGCACGTGCAGTGACTGCACACCGCGGCATGATAGCTTAGTTTTACACAACCGTCATTATGTCCAAAGTAGCGCCATTTTTTTTTTCGACGATTCTTTGCGGTCTTTATTAACCTGACATGCAGTCGCTGCACCACTGGTCTGCAGTCGCCGCAGACTGCACGTGCAGTTGCAGCAGCGCTCGTATGTCATTTCATACAAATAAAAACTAACCAGTCATGCAGCCGCGGCCGACTACCAGTCGCTTCACGTGCAGTCGGCAGTACTTAAAATATAGGTATGCATTCGCGCAGCTGGAACTGTATACAACGATTTATATCCCCCATTACTTTCGCCGAGTGGTCATAATCCGTTGCGGGAACAGTACCTTTCATACTGTTTTTTAGCTTACTCATGTAGCAAAGCGAAACTGGTCAAAGTTTTAAGGGTTAATAGAATTAGTATATAATTCTCTCACTAAAAGTTACAAGGAGATGGCAGAATGTTATAGATATCTACCTAGTCACAGGGCTTACCCTTAGCCTTAGCTAAGTCTTCAAAACTTTGCCTCGGGGATACAAAAGTTCTACACAAAAAGGTCTAGCTTTGAAACATTAACGAACTCCGGCTTTTGAAACGAATAACAAGTTTTGTCTGACTGCCGTAGGGGCAAAATGGTTGCCGGGATTTGCTGTAAGTAAGAGCCTGTCGTCCAAGTTTAGTAATATTTCCCCCAAAATTATTTATTTTTATTTAGTCATTATTTTATCAAAATTTCTTTACTTATACGTTTTTTACCAATTTCTTTAGAAACATGTGAGAACAAGCAAACCATAGAGAAATTAGTCTGATTTACTGAAAAGTATTAAAATAAATCAAATAGGTGAATACCTAATAGTAATAATATCAAATAGGAAGATCAGTATTTTCCGGGTTAGTTTTTAAAAAAATGGTACAGGTCTTTGTCCAGCAACAACCACTATTATCACAAATTAACAATAATACAAGTTTCAACCTTACCTCGTAATCTTTATTAGCTGTACAAAGCACCCACTGGTCGTTAGGTACATTCATACGCTGGAACTCCGTCTGTATGTCGAAGAAATTCCAACCGGCCGACTTAGGGAGATCATCTGGCGATGACTTGTAATGGAAGCAGTATAACTCGTCGATGTGCACTGGAAGTATAATAATAATAATATCGTCAAACAAAATTATTGCTTTCTTTTAAAAGTTCAGTTAGAAAGCTCAATCAAACATCATCCTGAACGCATTGTCCAATAGATGGTATTCCCCTTTCCTGGGGCGCTGAATACGGTTGCATGCAGCGGGTAGTCAACCCGGTGCAGTTATTTTATTATTTATTTATTTATATATATGAAAATATAATCAAACTTATAATTAAACACAAAGGGTGCCACAAAAACTTAATTAAAAAAAAATTGTTACTAGGATATTTAAGTTACTAGGTTACTAATATATGGATTGTATTGCAGTCTGAAATAAATATATTTTATTTGAAAGTGACACTACTATTATGGCACTGAATAATAACTGCCTTTTCTTCTGAAGCAGGACGTAAAGCCGACCTAATGAAAGAGTAGTACTTTGGGTTACAAGCTACTTGTGGCTGCTTGTAGCTACTTATCACTGCCTCGTAAGTAACACATTATTTATTGGTTTAAATCCGAAGGCATTTTAATATCTCGCCGCTGTACAGCGAAAACCAGCTATTTCATTATTTTTCGTAAAATTACTTTTGAATGCCAATGTATTAAATTATTTGCTTTGTCCACAACGATATTAAGTTATGTTCTGAAAGTATGTTTTACTTCTAAAAACGTATATTTACACTGTAACATTTTTTTCTATGTAATAAACATTTTATGAGATTTAGTACTTCAAATCCTATGAAAAAGTACAGTGATTGGCATTCAAAAGTAATTTTACGAAAAATAATGAAATAGCTGGTTTTCGCTGTACAGGTACGTTTATTTCATTCTAAATAATACTAGTATACATTGTCATTATTAGTCGAAGCCAAGTAGATATTTTGTTACAGTATAGTGGCCTTCAACTGCTTTCAAGTTACCAACAGAGTACAGGACGTTAGGTGAGATATTATTACTCAAACAGAATACAACTGGGAAAAAATAATCCGAATTTAAGAATTTTTCTTCTTGCCTTGAGTTACTTAAGCGTTATTGAAGAATGCGAATTGTGAGAATGTTAGTGTACTTAAGCGTTGATGAATATTGTTCATGTATATTATATTTCATGTCAAGAACGTGACATAATTCGCAATTTCTTGAGAAAATGGCGTCGTGAAAGTTATTGTCGGTTACCTAAAGTTAGAGATACTAAAAGGACTGAGTGCGTGCGTGCTTAACTCGCAGTCATAACATAAAGTGATAGCTTTGGTCAAAATATTATGTATTGTACCTTAAGACCGATTTTATGTTATGTTATATTTCTCCGACACGCTCGAAAATATGATCATTACTGTAAAAAAACAGTACGCGAAGTGATTCATTTTTGGACGAAACATTGCCCCATACAAAACAGCGGCCGGCAATGTGCCCTCAAACGGCCTAGGCCGGCAAAGCAATCGTTCACAAATTTCAATGTTTTTGAGTCTTTTATAGCATACTCTTCATAAGTTTTAATGTTCTTAATTCAAATTTTATATGAATCGTACACGACTCGTAGTAATTTGAGTATGCTTTGTATGACACTTGCACAAAAAAAAAAAAAAAAAAAAAGTGCACAATATGGCGGTTTGTTTGTAATTTTCGCCGCTTTTATTTTTATCGTACTATGTATTTATTGTGTTACTTATTTTTCATGATGGAGTTCACTAATCATTGAATTGGGGAAATATTATATCAATGAATGGTTCAAGAAATCAAAGTAGAAAGTAATAAAGATTAGAACTTATAAGTTTAGTGCGATACAAGTAGACATCTAAATTCAAGGTACCACTATATTTTTAGTATTTTGTAATTTCCTCGCATATTTCAGAGAAAAGCACTATACAAGCCTCGGCCGCAATAACTCTTGCTGGACTCGTACACAATAAAAGTCCTCGCCTGCGGCTCGGCCTTTAAACGTGCCCTCGTCCAGCATTAACTAATTTTGCGGCCGCGGCAGTAATGTACTATTGTTATGGGGACCAAGCTTGCCAGCCTCCTTTTTTCACAATGTATGTTTGAATAGCTTTAAGCGATTGTGGCACAACGGTTACATCGTATTTAAAAAACATGACGATCATGAAAGTTAAAAGACATGGCGACCATTTTAGGTCAGAGCGCACTACAATAAAACAATAAAAATTACCATTACCATGGCCGATCTGGAAGTCTTTAAATCGACTTCGGACTCAGGTCGGCCGGAGCAAGAAAAATATGTCCAGGTGGGGATTCTCGGAAACCCCAAACATAGACTGTGTGTGTGGAGCGGTGCAGTCCATGGCTCATTTAGTGTCCTGTCCTGCCAGCCCTGTCACCTGTTCGCAGCAGGACTTAATGGACGCCACAAATAGTGCAGTCGAAGTGGCTAAGTTCTGGGCTAGAAAGATATAATTTATCGTCGACACGCAAAGAAGAAGAATAAAAAAAAACTCACCAGGTTGGCTTAACCTCATCAAGGTCTGGTGCATTTCATGACAGTCTCTCTCTCTGGGTATCACGAAGAACACGGACTGGAATGTCTTTGTGCGGACCAGCAGCGGAGATCCAGTCGTCGTGATGGGAAGACGTTCCACCGAAGATATGTGCATAAGGAGAATCTGGAAAAAAATTGGTTTGAGACATTTGTTGCATGTATGCATGCATGCATGTGAATGTTTATAGGATGGATAAGTAGCAGAGGAATTTAGTAGTCAAATCTTGCCCACCAGATGAGACGCAAACACACTCGAATGAATTCATAATTAATCCTGTTGTTTTTTTAATTAACGTTTTTCATCTTGTGTATTAATTATATTACCACTGGTAGAAATAGTGATGACAATAATAAGTGCCGTTCAAGGATCGGATTGTTCAGCCACGAGCGACGTTGTCTCCAAATCATCTGAGGAGGCCTTATGATGATGAATAAATAGTAAAGAATGACTTACAGAAAACGGGCACAAAAATAGGAAAGAGAAAAAGGAAGGAAGTATTACAGGAAAAATTACAAAACCGCAACTTTTGGAAGTATACACAATAAACCTGCTGCAAAAAACAGACAGAGGTAAAATAACTGTAAACGGACTGTAAGTTCTAGAAAATTTACTGTAGAGACAAAGGTAAGGTATGCCATCGTTATTAAACATGAAGAACGCTGCATAAACATAAAGGTACTTATATAATTCTATAGTAAGAATTATTTACGAATAAAGAAGCAATTGTCGCTTTAAATTATTATCACACAAATCCACCCATCTCGGGTTACCATTTCAAAATCTGAAAAGCCCTGATAAAGTGCTAAACATAAAATTAGATAAAAAGTCCCCAGAGACCGCGGGCTACAAGGACACGGCGGCGGCGCTACAGTAGTCCATTTTTCTTCTTCCTTATCACTACTTTTATCGGACGGATGGTAAACATATGTGTATCAATCTGAATCGAATAGTGATTGTTGACTCACCCAAGTCTCTTTCCTCATCTCATGATCAACGAATATGAGATGTGTGGTGGCGAAGTACAGGGTGCCCTTAGATGGATTTCTAAGATTGTACTTGTCCAGCATCTGCACATTCTCCAACTGTAACAAAATGGAAGTTTTCGTTTACTTGTTGTAAAATCAGCCTCAGACAGTCTTTAGACTGAAAAACACGCGTAACTGTACTCAAAAAAGTATATCAGAGAAAAAATTGTTTGTTTATTTAAGAGCGTCGGTGTTCTAGTGGCTAGGGCCGCGCTGTCTTCCGTCCGGGAAACGCGGGTACGATCCCCACCCCGTACCAATGTGTTTTCAAATTTCGAATTCATATGTATTATTCGACGCTCTTACGGTGAACGAAAACATCGTGATGAAACCACACACTCCTGCAAAGAAATTCAAAGGTTGTAGGGCCTAATCGCCCTAATTCAGGGTAGGCTCGAACCCTTCGGTGAGGACGTATATGAGCTGTTGATAATGGGTATTAAAAAACAAAAGCAAGTATTTTCCAAAAGTGTCTCTAGAAAAGTAAAGGAAATATTCACGAAAACCGCTAAGAATAATTTCTAGAAAACGGCAATATTCATAAAAAAAAAACACGTGACCAGTTCTTGACGGAATCAAGAAAAATTGGTTTTAATTAAAACCAGCTACGACGATACTAAAAAAACATACAACATCACTCCAGCGGAAAACTTGCAGAGATTGCTTGTCACTTCAAGGTGAGGCCTGGCAATAAACTGCTCATCAAATAACAGCTCATTCTCCATAATTCAGAAACCCTTAGCATAATTGTTAACAAAAGATTGAGCGTAGAAACTTATATTTTTTTACATGATGATTCCAAGAAAAGGGGATTTTCTTAATCCGACCGACGTATCAATCAGTAAGTAGCACAAGCGAGAAAAACTTGCTGCCCATCAGAAGACATGTCAATCTGTTTCAGAAATCGAAGCTTCTGTGACCCTTCAGGGATTACTGGCTCACACTTTGCAGCGCATCTTGGACTTGAATATGAAACCTTAAACCAGTACATGGAAAAAAAAAATGAGTTGTCTTGTGTTTTTACACTGAACAAAATGCACTCCAACTAAGTAGTATTTTCTCTTAGTTATCATCAAAATAATTCGAATAACGTTCTTATTGTTTACTATAAACAAAAGAAGGTAGTAAATTTTTCTTATTATTCTTATTCTTAGTTGTAACAGCAAACTGAATTTTTCTGAAATTAATAGTTTAAATTTAATAATAGCCTTTTAAAGAGCGACTATTTCCTCGAGTTTATACAGAATCCATGTCAGATTTGTTATTTTGGGTTTACAAAGATACTGTGTATATCGTCATGATCGTAGAACACTGACGGTTTTAAAAAAAATCCAAAAATGACTTTTTGCTATTTTTGGATATTAAACAATAGGAACTATTAGGATTACTAAAAAAAAAATTTTTTTTAAGTAGATGTGGTTTTACACAGTCGGTATACAGACGGATTTGATAAGCGTTCATAGAAAAGCGACAGGTATATCTATCCGTCGACATTCTATGCGCGGGACTTCCCCGATGCCCCCTCCCGCACCCGGCGGGCCCGCGCAATCGTCAGTTTTCGGTGAACTCGCTCGCATATTGCGCACAATTTCAATTGTTTTACTCATTAATAACTGCGTTCATTAAACATTGTTTTGTTTATGATTTATCATTGTAATATATTAAAACGAATGTTAAAATGAAATCTGGACGGTGTAGACTAATGGTAAAAATAGTTGAAGAGCAGTCTCGAGCAGAGAAAATTGCACGAGCGACGGATTTTAACCAAGTTTATGGGAATTCTGACGAGGATTGCATACCAGGAACTCCAGGTAAGTAAATAAATAAATTAGAATTGTATGTATTATTCTATTATTGCCAAAATTTCACAATAATTAATTAAAACGCTGGTTGTGATTATCCGCCAATCTTCTACGAAAAAGTAATAACCAATTTTAAATTTTAATTTAGCTAAAAATATTTCATAAATCTATACTAAAATCATTATTGTTTTGTTTTTATAGGTTTTATAACGAGTACTGATGTTGTAATGGACATAATTATAATACATTTTTCTACGGACATGTGAGTGACGGTCGATCACAACCGACGATATTCTGCGAACTTTCTTTCATATCTAAATGTCGTATGTGCACTTCCCACACTGCTCTTGGATTCAAATACAGTTCCGTCTTTGTTCTTTTCAAAAAGTCACTGTTTTAGTTTATTTTCAAAATTATTTGTCATATTAGTAAAAATTACATTTAATTAGATGTTGCTTTTGAAAATAAAACGTTATTTCGCTCTTTTACAATTGAGTAAAATTTTCACCAAAAGTATTTACCTTCTTGCTGTAATTTTGTTAATGTTTTACATGTGCCTAACTGTTTGTACGTTACTTTTGTGTGCAATAAAGTGTTTTTACTTTTACTTAAGTTTAGATAATACTAAAAATGTTTCAAATGAAAAATATTTTCTTTTTCAGAATGTTGTTCTCCGCTACCACCAGAAGCGTACAAAACAGTTGAACAAATGAATAAAATTTGTAAGGACGTTTTTGAAGATGACATGCATGAAACAAATAAAGAAAATACGGACCTAAACATACAATCACCTATTTCCGTTTTGAGAGAAGATCATTTTATGCCCATGGATCGGAACGAGTCTCCATATTTACCTACAGCAGATAATCAGCAATGCGATGAATCCTTAATTATGACCTCAGTCCCAACTCCGATGAATACTTCTACTTTGATCTCAGATTTGTCTCCTTTCCCTCAACCGATACCCCCAACACCCCCAGCACTTGACAATAATATACAAACTCCCATACCATCACCAGTGAAAAATCACACTGCATTATTATGCAACGACGTATTTTGTCCCAGTCACGACTGCGCTGATTATGACTGCCCATCAATCAACACAGTTGTATCTTCATGTCAGTCGTCTCCAGCAGCTCCCGCTATTCGATGCAGGGGTAAAAAACGTCTCCGAAACTATGATGACTGGGAAGAAGTTAAAAGAAAACGACAAAAAAATGAAGGCAAAGCATACCGTTCTAAAAAAGGCAATAATATTATAGCAAAAACTATGAAGAGACCTTGCACTTGTAGATATAAATGTGATACAAGATTAATGATGTGCCGTTCCCGGTAAATTACTTTTGTGTGGGAATATTCCGGGGAATATTCCCTTGAGAACTTTAACAATGGGAAAGTTGTCGTAATCTTCTATTTTTTTTATATATTTATATGTCACAATATTAAGTTTTAGGAGACAAATCACAAGTAATATTTGAATACTTACTAACCTAAGAGATTTCGTATATTCCCAATGTTACCGGGAACAATCACCGGAAATTTCCCACATGCCTGGGAATATTCCCAAAACTCCCAAAAAAATGGGAATATTCCGAGGAATATTCCCAGTGTTTTTAGGAATATTCCCAATGTTTCCGGGAATATTCCCGGGCAGATTCTGAAAGTTTTAACTGTATTTTAATAAGAGAAAAAGAAACACAGACGTTAAATTTTGATAGTTTTTATTCATGTGTGTACAAATATGCGTTATCAATATAATCAACAATTAAACATCAATAAAATTTTAGTATTAACAATTTTAAGTATACTAAAATAATTAACAAATCACAGAACGATCAACATGTTTTTCATAAGTTATAGGTATAAAACAAAGCAACTTTTTTAAAATCCGACCACAAAGATCCAGATTTGTTTTTAAATATCAATAAAATTTCAGTATTAACAATTTGAATTATACTAAAATAATTAACAAATCACAGAACGATCAACATGTTTTTCATAAGTTATAGGTATAAAGCAAAGCAACTTTTAAAAGCCGACCACAAAGATTCAGATAATTTTTAACAACGAGGTTTGTATGTTTAAATACGTGCACCAAGTTACAAATTAAATAACAGGTAACTAAAAAAGGACGCTTTCATTGTTTGATGACCTTGTTGCCACTCAAATAAAGAGATTCGCAAATAAAATGTTTTTTAAAGAGGAAGCGAGACAGTTTATCCACATCTTACAGTCAGCAATGAACAGGCAAACATCTACTTGGCTGTATGTAACTAACAAAACGACTAATACCTATAGTAACTATCTGTAATAAAATTACAGTTTTCTATAGTACCAAGCCAAGGCGCGAAAAGAAAAAAAGGCAGACATCAAGGGTCATTTCTGTGTCTGGGTATTGAATATTTGTCTATCTTTGACACCCATACTCGTAGTACAGGCCTTGCCTAGTTTTGGATCAGATGACCGTGAGTGAAATCTCTCACTTAAATAAAATAAAATTGTCTATATCAAAAATAATCAATTTTGCAAATTAAATCATACTAACCAACCCAGCCAACCAGACAACCAAACTAAATTAAAACACTAGGTAAAGAAAGAATTCAATATATTAAATGTTTCATGTATAGGGGAATATTCCCGGGAACATTGGAAACTTTGGGTAACTTACCGGGAATATTCCCATAGGGAAAATACTGGGAATGGGAACATTCCCCACGGCACATCTCTATACAAGATTGACTTTAGAAGAAAGAAAAGATGCTTTTGAAAAGTTTTGGAAATTAGAGAGTTTTTGTACTTAAAAATATGACTTTTATTTTACAACCTTATAACATCCGACAAAATATTTTTCCATAAGTTGATAGAACATAAATGTATAGTTACATCCGTCTTTTTATCAAGAAAAATTTCCTTAGAACAACGACGTATAATTCCATGCGACGGTTCAGGACCCGAAGTAAAACGTAGCATGTCATTTTTCTAGAAAACTATCATAATATTTGAAATCATTTGTAAAATGTCTTAAAGAAGACTGTTTTTTATAGATATTTGTAAATTTTCATAAGCAAATTTTTTGTATTATGGAAGATATGACAAAAAAACTGTTAGTTTTATTTTAAATGGCTGTCCTGAAAAGTTTGACATACCGCAGATCCGTCACTGTTCTACGATCATGACGATATATATTAACGAGTTATGTATATTATATTAACGAGGCCCAACGTTGGAATAATAATCACTAGACATGTTAAATTACAGAAGCTATGAAATAGAATGAAACAAAATTAATTACTGCATACAATTAATGCGTTATATTAGCTTAAACGAGTGTTATTCAAAATTGTGAGAGTCTATGATTTTTTGTTATAAAAGTTTAGTGCCGTGCGACAAAACAAAGTGTGGATCACTCCATGTGCCGTTCCCAGGAGAAACTACTCGTATAAAAAACATAATCATTTTAATTATTAATTTCACAAGTACCTAGTACTAGTTACCAAGCAGTTTAAAAACATATTTTTTTTTCATTATTGGAACCGTAAAACCTACCCAACTTTGGACACAACTTTTTTTTATTAACTGGATCTTTATTTGAACCTATGGAACGACGACTAAAAAAAAAGATCAGCTCTTTTGAAGTCATCCGTCATCAGAAGGCAGAAAAGCCTTTTAGAGAAATTAAAATCGCCATGCTGAATTGGGCTTTGTGCAGAGCGGTGATAATAAGCCCACCCTCTATCGTCAACAGAGTCAAAGGTTCTGCCGCCCAAGCTGAGATTTTTACTAACGCTATACAACCTATGCGTTCGCTGATCCTTACAAGAATGGAGGTTTGTCGCCAACTATGTCCGGAGTCGGAAGAAGAGGATCAAAAAATCAAGAAGAAGAAATTGCTTCTAAGCGAGGGCGCTTCGAGAGGCTGGAGCTAAATTGGATAGTCTTTTCGGTCAATTGTGCGAGAAAATCGAGTCTTTGAAAAAGGAGCCAGCTGCCCGCTACTCGAAGAGAAATAGCTGCGAGTTCGATGTTTCTGAAGATTCAGATGTAGAAAACTTGGATCTTTCTGATAAAAATTTTGAAAATAACTCAAGACGTTGAAGCTTCAAGCGCATTCGAAGCTCCTGAAATTAACATGGAAAAAGTTCCTTGCATAGGTAAAAACAAGGACATCAGTTTTTCACCAGACGTCAAAGAGGAGGAGCCTTTGATTCCTGCTCCGTCAGAAGTAATTAGAAAACAAGGCATCTTTTGCACGAAAATAGGATCCGCTTCTTGGAATAGGATCAGGTACAAGGAAGCGCAGAAAAAATTACGTGCTACTCCTGTGTTTGACGCGCTGATGATTAATGATCGGCTTGGAAGCATAGCGTCAAAAAGTTTTAGTAGCAACATGTTATCTACAGTTGATACTACTCTGGGCACCATTTGCCATGGTCTGCTAAAACAAAGAGAAGCTGTGGCAGAACAAGCCAAAAAACTGACTGCTAAATACATGAAGGAAGAAAAAATTTTATGCGCCCGCCCTCATGGAGAATTTATTTTATTTTATTTATTTTATTATTTATTGTACACAAGAACATTACAAAAGAAAATACGAACATAAAGAAAAACAACACAACAGGCACTGCTTATTTCTAACGAAATGTCTTCCAGCAGACCTAGGAAGAGAGAAATCTGGTACAAGAAAGCGGATAAAACGTGCACAATAATTTAAATGTAATATAATATATTACGTAATACAAACAATACAAACTTAACCTAGATACAATTAAAATATATATAACAGAACAATATATATATACAGAACAATAAACTACATATACAACTATATACACAGATACATATACTAAAATACCTAACCTAACACGGATTACTTGCACAGAGAAAGATAATGTTCCTTCACTCGTTTTTTGAACACAGATATTGAAGGGCTGTCACGCACAGTGTGAGGGAGCGAGTTCCACAACTTAACTGCAGTACCTAGTAATCAAAACGTACTATGGGTGCCGGCTGTGATACAATTTTGTAACTCACACACACATTCACACTTTTCTTTCAAATATTCGTTCACGGCATGTGACATGGACATCATCTGCGACGATAAAATACTTCATTCCTAAAATACTTTTAAATACTTTTAAGAATGTTTCTGATGATCTCCTGCATTACATTTGTGCCCGCAGGGCAGAAATAATTGACCTCAGAAGGAAGGCATTTAAACCAACTAGTGAATTCCTTTCAGCCAAGCTATCTCAAATTCCACCGTCAGAAACACATCTTTTCGATGAAGAGCGGTTGAAGGATTTTATTAGCAAACAAGCTGGCAAGATCGTACTGCTTCGAACATGTAAGAGAAACTGGCGTGTATTCTATGGAAGTCTATAGACATCCCGACACAGTAAACATCAATGACGAAGAGGGAAACATGTTAATAAGGTGCCGAATTCAATCGAGACACATTCAATCAAGATCTTATTATTGCTACATACTCTACAATCGCCATGCAATATCCGAATATTGTTTTAGTTGCGTTCATGGCCGCCGCACATTAGGCAGTTGTGCCCACATTATTTCGATAATATATTTCTTGTCCTGGGCCAGATATGAAGGCAACTTGATTCAACCTGCAGGATTTTTAGACGCGGTGTGTATTGATTTAGAATCATAGTAAAAATAAATGAAAGATATACATACAATTTCTTTTTATGCCACCAAACCCGTGGCATGAAAAAGAAACAACCATAACCAACAGTTACACACAATTACGACATTATTTTTAATGTTTATTTTTTATTTAGAATGTACCTGGGCTGATTGATAACTGGCCGAAACGACGAACTTAAAAAAATGATACGCAAAAAAAAAAAAATTTCATTATATTTTGGCATCTTTTTGAAAATAGAACGCCAAATTTGAATTTAATCGAACTGGTGGAATTTGTTTGATAGGACGTAGAACTTTCTCTGTCGTAAATTTTCTTAACAATGGAAAGAAACGAAATTCGTGCGGTGATAAAGTTTTACGTTTTAAAACAGAAAACAGCATTGCCCAGATTAAAACCAAGCTAGACAGTATTTTAGGTAATTCTGCTCCTGCATTGAGTACAATTCACACCTGGGTAACTGATTTTAAACGTGGAAGACAGAGCTGCGAAGACGCCCACAGGTCTGGCCGTACAAATGAAGTCACGAATCCGGACATGATAAAAAAAAATCACAAAATTCTATTGAATGATCGGCGCTTGAAGTTGCGAGAGATAGCAGAGATGGTGAGCATTTCATCTGAACGCGTTTTTAATATTTTGCACCAACATTTGGGAATGAAAAAGCTTTGCGCGCGATGGGTGCCGCGTTTGCTCACTGTTGACCAAAAGCAACGTCGAGTGGACGATTCATCGGAGTGTTTGGCGCTGTTTAACCGAGATCCTAATGAATTTTCGCGGCGTTATGTAACAGTCGATGAAACCTGGATACATCATTATACTCCCGAGACAAAAGAACAATCTAAGCAATGGACTGAGAGCGGAAGACCTGCGCCGAAGAAAGCAAAAACGGTTTTGTCGGCCGGCAAAGTGATGGCGACTGTTTTTTGGGATGCTCGAGGGATTATTTTAGTGGATTATCTGCAAAAAGGAAAAACAATAAATGGAGAGTACTACGCAAGCTTGCTGCAAAAATTAAGTGAAGAAATCCAGAAAAAACGACCACATTTGGCCAAGAAAAAAGTTTTGTTCCACCATGACAACGCACCTGCACACACGTCAATGGTTGCAGTCGCCAAACTCCATGAATTGCGGTTCGAATTGCTACCGCATCCACCCTATTCCCCGGATCTGGCCCCGTGTGACTTCCACTTATTCCCAAACCTGAAGAAATGGTTAGGTGGCCAGAGATTTTCATCAAATGAAGAAGTCATTGTTGCCGTGGACGAGTATTTTGAGGGGTTGGAGAAAACATTTTATCAAACTGGTGTAACGGCATTGGAGAAGCGCTGGACTAAATGCATCGAGGTAGAAGGAAACTACGTTGAGAAATAAATTTATTTTAAATAGATTTTTAAAGTTTTTCTTTGTCGTTTCGGAAACTTATCAATCAGCCCTCGTATATAGCTCCTATATCCCACGGATTTCAGGGTTGTCCTTTTGGTACCTTCAAATGTCTATTATAGTCAACCCGTTGGTACACATATCATTGCTGTCGATTCTGGGTTTATAATGTATGAGATTTGGGCCATTCCCTTTTGGCAAAATTATAAAAAGAAAGAAGACGAATTCTTGCCAAAACATAGTAAAAAATTTGCCTTATAAACCCAGCATCGACCATGTTCAATCTATTAGTCATGGAAAAAAACATGAAAAAATAGCACTCGAGCAATTGTCTTCAATGCATAAAAACATAATTAAAAATTGCGGGTTGTTTATAGACGAAAAGTATCCTTTTTGGGTGCTACACCTGATGGGATCACCACAAGTGATATGATGGTGGAAATCAAATGTCCTATTGCACCATTTAAAAATGGCATAGAAGACACAATACAAAACAATAAAATGCATTTTTATAAAAACAAAAATGGTGAAGTGGTTATTAACTATAAATCTGACTGGTATTTTCAGATACAAGGCCAACTTCATATCTGCAGAGATGGAACCAAAGTTGTTAAAATTCTATTACGACTGTCTTGTTCCCGAACTTGTCGACCCGAGGCACACCAGGAATAAGCCAATTCGTGACCCAGATTACGTGATTGTTCATAAAAATAAAAAGTCTGTGCCAGATACTTGCAACGAACAAATTAGATAATGCAACTATTTCGCAAAAAATCCAAAACAAGGAAAATACTGATTCAACGTGCTACGAACAATCAGATGCTAACATTGAATATGAGGCTGATAATAATATTGAAAATTCAGCCAAGTTGTATCATTTTCAGAATTATAATTTCTTTTGTAAGACTAAGTGATAACGAGCTTCTCTTTTTATAGTTGTATCATATTTATTATTGTAAGAATAATGTAAATAATTGCAGTATATTAAAAATGTCAACTCGATAATAAGTGTTTTATTCTACATAATATCAATGTAAAATGAAAATATGTTCAATGTTAAAATAAATAATAAAAAACTAGAATCATCGTATTAAATATTATGAAAAATTCATGAAAATTTATAAATATTTAACTATAAACAATTAAAATTTTTGGTATTTGAAAAACAGGCGCTATGTCGCGCCATAGCACCGTCCCGCTTTCCCGGCCTCGGACCGCCCCCGGCACGGCTCTGTGTGACTTGGGCTTTAAGGTCTATCCACAAAGCTCAGTGCCGTGTCAGGGACGGGGCCGGAACGTGGCAAATGTCATAGAAAATGTATGTATCGATAATTTTTTAGACTCGTGACGATGACGATTTTCTATGACATTTGCCACGTTCCGGCCCCGTCCCTGACACGGCACTGAGCTGTGTGGATAGACCTTAACACGTGTTAAGTAATCTCCGAAAAAACAAGCAATTTGTAAATAGGCAATCATAAAAAAAAACAAATTAAAAAAATATTAAATACAAAGACAACTTAAGTAGGTGTTTGCCTCCAATATTTTTAGAACCAGTTTAGCTCCGGAAATCACAGCTTCAAATGCCGGGGGAAAAAGTTAATGAGGCTTTTCCAAGTTTGCTAAGAACAGAACGATAATGCCATCGGTTCCGGCCACTGCTTCTAGCAGTGGTAATGACCTACACCACACATAATATTAACCAAGTCAAAGGCATATTAGGCGGATTTAATAGTCTGATACCAGAGTTTATCGGGTTGCTCTTCGGCCTGCAACTGCAATCTAAACGAAAGAGGATGTGAAAAACTAACAAAAATTAAGTGCACATGTAAACAGACACGTGACTGTCAGATTATTTTTCCCTATCAGAAGCAATATAAGTAAAAAAGTTAGGATTTTAACCTCTCACCTTTGATGAAACACCTTGCAGGGAGGATCGCATATGAAACAGCGAATCTTAACATTGATGACATGATTTCTAATTATTGTTCCGTCATTCAGCAAAATCAAAACCTCATCAACAACGGATAGGGATTATGTTGATGTTAGTAAGACGTTGGGAGGCGGTACGTTGATAGCCGTGGATCGTGCATTGGCCGTAGACGTTCTATCTACCCGCGAGACGCCGCGTTTGCGCGGTGCGGAAGTCACTTCTGTAAATATTTGTTTATCCCGTGCTCCCAATAGAAAAATATTGCATATATTTTGTTGTTATTTCCCTCACGGTTCGGAACAAGTAAACTCAGAAATTGAGTTTTTCGATTATTTATCGGAAATTATGTTAGACAGTCCTCAAGATGATTTTATAGTATTGGGTGATTTTAATATTAGTAATGCGGTGTGGGCAAAGGAGAATCTCGATAACAACAATTTAATCTTAGTTAACCCATCGTTTGATTCTATGACAGAAAATATTTATACTTTTATAAATTTGACTGGGATGAGACAATTTAATTTTATTTTAAATAAGAATGACAAAATGTTAGACTTAGTACTATCGAATGGGAATTGCGAGTTGGGGCGGGGTAAGCCCTTGGTCCCCGAGGACGCGCACCACCCCGCGCTGAGCGTGCGCTGGAGCTCGAGCGTCGCGCCGGTCACGCTGAGGCAGGAGCCGCGTCTCGTTCGCCGCTTCCGTGCCGCCGATTACTCTGTTATCTGTTCGAGGCTTGATGCCGTTGACTGGGAACGTCAATTAACTATAAATTGTATTGAGGAGGCTGTAAGTAAATTTTATCAGATAGTTAATGAAATAATAGATACTTGCGTCCCCTTTAAAACCTGTATACTGGGTCAACGCTATCCCATATGGTACTCTAATAATCTTATCAAAATAATAAAGAAGAAACAAAAATTACACAAAAAATGGAAAACGTATTGTCGAAATAGCGATTATGATTTATTTAGTTCATTGCGAAGTAGACAGAAGGAACTGGAGAGGTCTTGTTATGACAAATTTATAAATAGAACGGAAGAAAATATAAGGTTTAATTCAAAAAATTTTTGGTCCTATATAAAAGCCAAAAAACAGACTTCAGAAATTCCAGATTCTGTCTGTTGGAATAACGTCATTGCTAATGACGGTCCGAGCATTTGTAATTTATTTAATACCTTTTTCCAGTCTGTTTTTGAACCCGATGCCCCCTCTGCTATTTCGATTATTGAAGCAAACAGTACCCTCATTTCTTCAATTAATATTTCTACAGATACTGTAGAGAAGTATCTTGCTTCTCTCGATGTTTCTAAGGGTAGTGGTCCTGACGGACTGCCACCATATTTTTTAAAACATTGTAGAAGTTCCTTGTCCTTCCCGCTGTGGTTGCTTTTTACAAGATCACTAGCTTCTGGTGTAGTTCCGATCCAGTGGAAAAAATGTCTTGTGACTCCTATTTTCAAGTCTGGTAATATTCATAATGTAAACAATTACAGAGGGATCTCCAAGCAATCTGGAATACCAAAGCTACTTGAAAATATTGTTTGCGATAGGCTGGCTGCAGCGGTTAGGCCCTTAATTATGCCGAACCAACACGGATTCATTAGTAAACGTTCCACAGAATCTAACTTATGCGAATTTCTTGACTTTGTGTTGGAAACCATGGATGAAGGATCCCAGGTGGATGCCGTGTATACCGACTACTCCAAAGCATTTGATAAAATTTCACATTCAATCCTATTACAGAAGTTGCAGTCGGTCGGCATACATGGCAACCTCCTGAGATGGTTAGAATCTTATTTAAAAAACAGAAGCCAGGCTGTTGCTATCAAGGGTCATGTTTCTTCTTATGTTCCTATCTCTTCAGGTGTTCCTCAGGGCTCTCACCTCGGGCCCTTGTTATTTAACATTTTTGTTAATGACATTAATGATTGCTTCCAATTTTCTAAATCGTTACTATACGCTGATGACACAAAGATTTATGCTAAAGTACAAAACATCGCAGATTGTCATCAACTGCAACTAGATCTGGATGCACTAGTACATTATTGTCATGATAATAAATTATTCTTAAATGTAGACAAATGTTGCGTCATATCTTTTACTAGAAAAAAGAATAAAATTGTTCATAACTATACACTTGATAATCAAAATCTTTCAAGGGTATACGAGGTGAGAGATCTAGGAATAAACCTCGATAGTGAGTTATTATTTAGGTCACATATTGAAAAAATTACTGCAAAAGCATACCGCATACTTCATATTTCGACAAAGTCATGACTTTAAAAATCCCTCAACTTTATGTCTTTTGTACAACTCCTTTATCCGTTCACAATTAGAATACTCGTCCGTAGTGTGGAACCCACAGTATGATGTTTATGTATCAACACTTCAACGCATTCAAAATAAGTTTTTAAAAAGAATGAATTACAAATTTAAGAAATCGTTTAATGCCCAATTATTACCCCTAAAGGATAGAAGAGCCATTAGGGACCAAATCTTTTTATACAAAATAATAAATAGCCATATTGATTCACCATACTTGCTAGGTAAAATCTTGTTCAACTGTTCTAAATTAAACTCTCGTAAGAAGAAGACTTTCGTAGTTCCCACATGTAAACGTAATTTTGCTAAAAATAGATTTCTTGTTCGCACATGCTCAAATTTTAATGATATTTATAATGACATGGACATAAATTTTGAAAAATTGAGTTCGTTTAAAAGAAATATCGTAAGGCGTAGTTTGGATGAACGTGAGTAGAATACCCAGTTACCTACTTGTTCAATAATGATTTAGTGGTTTGATGTGTAGTTCTTGATTTTTTTCATACCATTGTTTCATCTGTAACCTTGATGTAGTATTAGTAATCAGTGGTGTAAGTTTACTGTTGTGTGTTTTTTGAATATTCATTAGTGAAAACTGTTTTGGCTTATGAATTTCATATAATGTTCTATAACAATTTGTATTATTATAAGCTGTTTGTTTTCCAAATAAAGTAAAAATAAAATAAATAAAATAAAATAAAACAAATTAATCGGATATTTCAGAAACACCATAAGTCATGTTTTTCTTCAAAATCATTTTTTTGCGTCTTTGTGTTCTATTTATGTAATCTCACAAATCATCGAGAAAACACATAAGTCTATGCAATAACAACGGAACAGTGGCTTGATGAAAACTGTGTGTATTTGAAAAACCCCATAAGCCAATGACTTGTGGGGTTTCTGTAGTATATGACGGGCAACAATGAATAAGTTACAGCTGTCACCTTATTGTATAGACGATATTTTAAGAATTGAAGTTTGTGATTGTTATAGCAAAGCCCAATTTATATAAATATCCAATAAATTGTGGGTTAGCGATAAATCATAACTAATATTAGTGTAGTGTGGTAATCAGTTTTACTGTGCTACGTGGTCAATTGATTTTAAGCAGTGGTGGCCTAACCACTACAAAAAGAATATGCTTTCTGTCAATTCAATGGGCAAAAATATCCCAAAAGATCAAAAAATCTCATTCAAAATAAGCCAATACACTTTTTTCCACTATTCTTTCGAACAAGATGGTATTGTCTCTACAAATGAATTCATTGGAGGCTTAGTTACACATTCATTTTTTTATCAAAAATGCATCCCGAGCAGCATTGCAGGTGCCCACGAATCCTGCATATACTGGTAATAGGTCTATTAACAAAAAAAAGGTGGAAGACCTGAAAAAACTGAAGAACTATCTACCCCAGGAGAGAAAAGTTATTTTTTTCTGTGAGCAAATTTACAAATGGCCGGTTTGTGACAAAGAAAATACTGAAGAATGATTTTATGTGTGAAATACATATGTAACATTAATAAAATATAAATTTCTTGACTTATTATAAATAAATATTTAGTTTTTTTTACATATATTTTAGAAACCCCATTAGTCAAGCGGGTTTGAAGTGATTTTTTAAGCACTAAAATAATAGCCACATTTATTTTTTATAAAAAAATATATTTGGAATCACATACACAAAATCGTAGTTAAAAAGTCTACATAGTCAGGAAGACTTTTTTTCTAGAGACGGTTTTTTGTCTCTCCTGTAAAATTACACTAGCTTGACTTATGGTGTTTCTAAAATACCCGATCCAAATGGCTGTAAAAATTCATTAATAGGTGGTTTTGTGCTGCCGTGATATATTGCAACAACTAACGGCGAAACATCTTTTTCATTTACTTTGCACAAAATAGGCCAAAACTGGTCTTTAGAACTTTTGGCTATAGGCAAACCATCAATGTTGAATGTTAAAATATATAAATTAGTATGTAACTGCGTCAGTCTTTCAGAATAAACTTGATTTATACAATTATGTAGACACCCTCCTTAAAATAAAAAAAATAAAAATATTATGTAGACCATTGTACCAATACTTTTCACTTCCCATGGTGACAATATTGTTTGTCCTGGGAGTTTGTAAGAGACTTCTGCTATCATTTGGCAAGAAATCCATATTTGGAATATCTCTCAATATTATTAATAATTCATTCAATGCGTTTTGGTGTATTTGATGCTGTAATGCCCATTGTTGCATTTTAGATTTAAAAGAAAACTGTATTTCTTCATCTAGAACAACGATATCAGAAGTTGATGATTCATAATTATCATCTTGGTTTGATAATATTTCATGAAGTGAATCCACGTCGTCTTCAACAGTATCCGAATGTTTGGATAAATCAGAAAATTTTACGGTATTGACTTGATGTTTCATGAAATCAGGTGCAGTGGAAATAAAATCTGAATTTCTATTTTCTTTATATGAGAAGTCTTCGTATTTTCCGAATAAGTCTCCTGATTTGCATCACTTGAGATTGAAGGCAGAGTAAGCGAACTGTCTACAATAAAATTGTAAAAATAGCTGTCATGATTTAATGAACAATTTTGTTGCTTTTATTTAGCAATGAAATATCCTTACCTGTATGTCTATTTTCTGCACTTGACCTTATCTTTACTTTTCTGTAAAAGGACGGCGATAGACGAAAACGCTTCGGTGTTTACGGCTCATCATTTTAATAATAATAACAATATTTTTTTAACCACGTACAACAGCCACTAAATTTGAGAACCATAACGGTTTTTTCTGTTTGGTCGAATTCAACACGTTATTGTCGTCACCGTTACCACACTTGTGTTACAGAAAACATTTAATTACTTAGTTTCGGCAACGTGTCGACAATTTAATTACAATGTGTCAAGAATGAACTTAGAAATATTTATGTCGACACAGGTACGACACTTAGTAACTAACATTTTTCAGTACAAAGTGTTGACAGTGTTACTACACACTGCAACCAAAATCCACACAGTAATTTAGTTTATTAACAATTACGACACTGTTACGGTATGTTACTAATCTGCGATTTTTTGAAAATTTTGTTACCTGAAATGATTGTATGTATTTCAATAAATTCCATAAATGTGACCGTCAAAATACATCAACATTTGACCATTGAGCACCAATTGACCATTGAGCAAAATATAAATTATGAATTTGCGGAAAGTAGTAACATTAACGAAATTGTTCGTAAAACTAATGACAACATTGTGAATATGAATCGAGAGTTAAAACCAGACAAATTTTAATGGTATAAATCTCATTCCATATGGCAATAATGACTTGAACGAAAAGCGCCCAGTGAAAATTACGCCATTGGGTTATTTACGCCAGCAGCGAATTCTAGGCTCGAATACTCGTTTTCAAAGAACAGATTATTCACGATGCTCACGATCACGATGAATTAATTGCATTTATTCGTGGTTGGTCCTCTAACGTGGATTATTAGTTTGAGTTTTAATTATTTAAATTAGCATGACACGCACAAACCTTTTTTATTTCAAATAGCAGATCTAATGCAGACGCTAGCCAATCAAAACTCGATGAAGTTCCGCGTTTTGTATCCTATTGTGTTAAGCCAATGTTGAGCCGACATTTTTCCCGCTATGTCGATGCTTTTATAAAATAGATTAAACGAAATGACTTATTTTCTTGGTAGAAAAGTCATTTATTTTTTACCATGAAACAAGTATGGATTGAGAGCGCTCCGTCTTTTGAAACTTCGGAAGGACTTACATACGTAATAATAACCAAATTTATCGCATTACTCATACATGTCACAAGAACAACTCAACATGGCGATGACACTAGTATTATGCCGACGAGTTCAGATGAATTCATTAGATAGGAGGACGGTTGCACTTTAAAACGAACGAACCGGTTCGCAATTATAATCAACACATTCTAGAGCTCTGGAATGCCAATATGGATATATAAACTTCATCCACTTGGCCACTACATCGTGAAGTTTGTTTCAAAGATAAAACCAGTGGATGTAAACGAAGGTGTAAGCACAAACGATTCGTCGAATAACGTCGAAGACGAGAAGTCAAAACTGACATTTCAAGAAAACTCTTCAAATCATGCATACGGATTTAAAAAAAGTGTATACAACGTTTAATTTGGAACAGAAAGACCTTAAAAACATCAGATAATATTAGAAGGAATATACAGAAGGTCAGTTAAAGGGCATAAGGTTCTTTAAGAAGACAAGCTACTTAATTTTATTAAAAAGTAACACAATAATCAATAATTACCATTCAGAAATAGATGCACATAATTTTGAAAAGTGGTTTGGAGAAGTGCTTACAAAGGTGGAAAGTGAGTCTCTAATAGTTTTAGACAACGAATCATATCACTCGAGAAAATTGGAACGAGTTCCCACCACAGCCACTAAAAAAGCTGATATCCAAGAGTGGTTAAAGCAAAAGAACATCCAGTTCAGTGAAACTGAGGTTAGGGCGCAGCTCCTGGAAAAGGTAAATCTGCACAAACACAATTACCAAGCCCATGTCATAGCCGAAATGGCCAGAGAAAAGGGAATCACAGTTCTACGGCTCCTACCTTTACCATTGTGAGCTTAACCCAATTGAGCTTATTTGGGCTCAATTGAAAGGTTATGTAGCAAGTAGGAATAAAAGTTTCAAATTAGCTGAAATAAAAGTACTTCTTCCAGAAGCAATAGCAACCATCACACAGGAGAGTTGGCAAAACTGTACTAAGCATGTTATAGAGGAGGAGAAAAAGATGCGTCAACTTGATGGAATTATGGATGACATAGTGGAGAGATTTATAATAAACGTTGCGAGAATCGTCGTCAGAAGACAGTGAAGATGACAAAAATAGTGGTGTTGATAAATGATAAAACTCTGCGGAATAAATTGTAATTATGACTTATGTATCAAATCAAATCAACGGCCCGTTACAGTCCACTGCTGGACATGAGCCTCCTCCACTTAAGGGTTTGGTTTTGCCATAATCTCCACGCTTGGCAGGCGGGTTGGAGATCGCAGATTAAAAGGTTACTGTATCAGAGAGCGCTGCTGCCCGTTTCCTGTTCAATGTGACGACACCCACGGGAAGAGTAGGGGTTGGTGACAAATGTATTTTACTCTGCCGTCACCACACGGCTTGACTTATGTATGATTCTTTTCAATTGATTCGAGAGCGTCGTTGGTCTAGTGGTTAGGGCCGCTGCCTCCCGTCCGGGAGACGCGGGATCGATCCCCACTACGTACCAATATGTTTTAGATAATTCGACGCTCTTACGGTGAAGGAAAACATCGTGATGAAACCAGCACACTCCTGCGAAAAAATTCAAAGGTTGTGTGTGAAGTCGACCAACCCGCACTGGACCTGCGTGGTTAGGGATGCAAGGTTTATAAAAATATCGATATATCGATATCGATATTTATCGATTGAACTCGATATCGATATATCGATATGTCGGTCTAGAACGCCGATATATCGATATTTTATCGATGTATATTTTTTTAAATCACAATTTTGATAAATCTTAAAATTCTTGAACCATGACCAAAGTTAACTTCTTTTCATTCTTGAATCTTGTAAATTTTATTTTAATAGTCAAGCACGCACGCACACGAAACACGACACGTCATCACATAAACTTTTTTTTTCTTCTATTTCGGGCAGGCTGCCGTCGCTCAGCAGTCAGCTCACTATTCACTCACTCAATCACCATGAATAGACCAAAGTTCTTCTTTTAGACAATGTTGTCAATATAGTAGATTATGGGCGGGCTCTTTCGATATTTCGTTTCGATATTATGAAATTATTCGATATTGATATATCGATATTGACGGATCTTCGATATCGATAAATATCAATATTTTTAGGCGTCGATATATCGATATTTATCGGTTTGCCGATATATCGTTGCATCCCTAAGCGTGGTCGACTAAGACCTAATCGCTCTACTTCAGGGTAGGCTCGAGCCCTTCGGTGGGAACGTATATGAGCTGTTGATTTTGATTATTCATTTATTTAAAAGAAAAGTACAAAAAATACAATTTCTTCCGGCCATTTTTATACACAGTGAGCGTACACTCATAGTCAACGTGCCAACCATGAAGCTTTCCTTGTCCTTGGTATTTGCTAGCTTACTTGTAGACGTTGAAAATATTTTTCTGTAAAAATATTAATTTGAATAAAAAAAAAACACTTATTTTTCTTAATTAACTAGGGAAAAGATTGTCATGACCTTGTATGTATTTAATCAATCTTTTTACCTTTATAGACTTCTTTTGCCTATTTAAGGTTAGTAATTAAAATGTTGTTAACCCCTGCTACTGCTTGACCTCTATTTGACTTTCTGTCTAATGTTATATGAAATATACTATAGACATAATGATCTTCTTGAATGTAATTGTTATTGTTGTGGTACAATGTTAATAATTAGTTTTTGGCAACACACTTTTCCTGCCCCTGTCTACAGGTTACAGGCCCAGATCCAGATCCGTTTATTTTCAGGTCGTTGGCAGAGTTTTTCGTGTTCACGAGTTTTGTGGTTAGAACGTGGTGTCGTGTTACAAGGTTGGATGCAGCGCCTCGCGCATCTACTGTCATGCACAAAGTCAGCTAGCGTGTGGACAAAGCTGAAGTCTGTAAATGAGAAAGAGTCTGCTGTAAGCATTCATCTACACCAGCATAAGTTTTTTTCACTGCAGTTTGGTGATGACAAAAGTGGTAAAAGTTTTGTCAAAACTTAAATAGACTAGCACAAAATTGAAGCAAGCAGGTAAACCACTGAGAAAATGATCATTACTAAGGTGTTAATTTCATTGCCAGATAGATTTAAACATATCCGTTGAGCTTGATTGCTTATTGAAATAAATGATCAGTCTTTTCAACCGGAATTAGCTTTAGGCAGTACTTATGGGAAGGAAGGCCATTTTTCGAGGGACTGCAAAGATAAAGAGAAAAATAGAAGCTGAAATTATTGTAAGAATAGAGATCATTTAAAATCAGATTCCAGATTGTTGAAGTATAAAGATAGTAAAAATGTATCAGTTGTGAATGCCTTCATAAGCACAAGTTGGAAGTTGATCAAGGAGACAGAAGGTGCAAGTGAGCATATGAGTCGCAAAAAGGATTTGTTTAAGGAGTTAAATTTAGTGAAAAGTTCGGTGAATATAGATGTAGGTGACGGCAAGCTTTTAGATGTGGTAGAGAGCGGTTCTGTAGAACGGTATGCTTGGAATGGCACAAAATTTATAAAAAAAATGCAACTATAAAAAATTTCTAGTATTGGATATGTAACGAATAGATAGACAACCAAAAATAATTATATTCACGTTTAAACAAAAGTTTGAGTTACCTATACAATTCCTCATTTTTTTTTTTATAAAAAATTATACGTCCCGAACCAACCGACCAACTGAATAGAGGCCGAGAGAAGAGGCCTGTCGACTAATTACAGAGTTCTGTTCGCATCGCATTGTTATTTTTAGAAAACACCGTTTATGAAAGAGGCTCTTTGTTTCTATTTTGCTACCTTTAATAGAGGCTAATTAATTCAATTTACATGATTTTGCCTAACAATAGGCTTCGCAACATTTTTTCTGAGCACGACCTAAAAGAATAGACATAGCTTTACACGCTACATCAAAACTGCTTTTAATACATTTGGACGCTTTTTATCCTTTGTTTCCTCTATACTATATTCCCAAAATACTAGTTGACCAACGTACCAGATTCCTACAAATAACCATCGCGACTTATTAAAACAAAACCCTAAAGTCGAGACCATAATTCCGCGGACCAGTTTGACAACTCAATGTACACCGGTGTTGCCTCATTTAGGCTAGTGATGTCCGATATCGATATCAATCATGAATCATCGTGTTTCATTCATTCATTCTTTCATCAATAGTTATGGCATTGGAGTCTAGTTATATTGCCGCGACATATTTTTATTGAATAACGAAATATAACCGTACGAATACGGCGTTACTTCATGATAAATAAAATTATTTTTTTATTATCTAAGATCACGATTTGCACAGAAAAACATGAAATGGCAACATGAAATGGCAACACCAATTACAGTGGTATTCAAATTCGAATGGTAGTGGTGTATTCGGCTGCCAACCTTTGGATTGTTCGAATGTGTTCTCCGCGCAAGCGCAATCGTTCTTTCGTTGCGTTGTTACGTTTTTGTTTGACTAGTTATTGTTTTGTTAATATTGTTATACTGCATTTGTTGGGTATGATGGATGCCCACTCTTCTTTTTCTAAGAAGAAAAAACGCCGCCGTTCGGGTGAACCTGAACCTCAGCCTTCAACAACATCACCTGTTTCTTCTCCCAAAAACAGGCCTCGCCGTTGGAGTGAACCTCAACCTCGGCCATAATTATACTTCAACAACATCACCTGTTTCTCCTCCGAAAAACAGGCCTCGCCATTTGAGTGAACCTGAACCTCGGCCATCTACATCAACAAGTTCACCTATTTCTCCTCCGAAAAACCGGCCTCCTCGAGCTTTTTCCGTCTCTGAAAAACTTATGGTGTACAATGTTTTTAAATTTATTTTCAACTTGATGTACGCTGAAGAGGAGAAAAAGCAACCTTCGCCAATAGACAAAGAAATAAAAATTAATAAAAAAGAGTGCGTGGCCAGAGCTGCAGAGGCCCTGGGCATATCGAAAACCTCGATTTTCAAAATTCTTAAAGAGCGCAAAGAAAATGAGGGATTTACTACCCCCGGCAAGCCAGGACCGAAACTTACTTTCAAAGACAAAATCGACGAATTCACTTTCACAGTAATACGTCGCAAAGCACATAGTTTCTTTCATGATAATATAGCACCGACTGTAGCAAAGGTAAGACGCTAACATATTTTACATTTATTATTTATACAGTAGCCCGATTCCCATGATACAGGCTCTGCGAAGTTACCTAGCTAGAAAAAAATCAACTTTCCTCACTTCTCACATATAAGACATATAAGACAAGATAAGACTAGTCCACTAAACACATGTTTCCTTTTGTTTCCCAGAAGTGGCTTTAATCGTTGACTCTTTTCTTGAAATTGGTCAATTAGCCCAAGTAATTCAGAGAATTAGATAAGACTCGTTTTCAATTTACTGAAGTTTCACTTATTTTTTTACTTCTTATTTTAGTTATAGAAAAATTAAAACTATTACTATTTTTCTGTTACAAATATAAATTGTATTTTTAGATACTTGAAGCTGTAAATGCAGATATCGATTTGCCGAACTTTTCTTTGACAACTATGAAAAGGATACTAAAGTATTTAAATTTTAAATACATGACACGATCGAGACGCAGCATGTTAATAGAGAGGCAAGATATTATTTCATGGCGCAGAAAATATTTATTGCAAATCAAGCAATTTAGAAGAGAAGGCAGACCTATTTACTATCAGGATGAAACGTGGGTAAACGAAGGTAAATAATAATATTTTATTTTACTTTAGTATTAAGTATACCCTTACTTTTTTTTTTTACCAGGATACGGCCTGAAATGATGATGATTATGATGATACTCTTACCCTAAGCAAAAAGCAAAAAAAAAATAGGTAGTGGTAGGTAATCACAACGCTAGTCACTTCAAATAAGTGGCAGATTTTGAAGGCCTAATGTAATAATACTATTGTCTTGAGTCCGTATAGTGCAACATCTTTACTTATCTGTATCTGTAACCACAATATATTTTATTACAGGCCATACTTTGAAAAAATCCTGGGTGGACATGAACGTCCAAACACCACGGCAAGCTTTTTTGGAAGGATTGTCTACTGGTCTCAAAGCACCGACGGGAAAAGGACGCAGATTAATTATATCACATACAGGTAATGAAGAAGGTTTCACTGAAGATGGATTACTGATGTTTACGTCGAAGACGGGGAAGGAAGACTATCATCAGGATATGAATAGCGAGTGCTTTGAAGAATGGTTTAGGGGCATACTACCAAAACTTAAACCGAATGCCGTTGTGGTATTAGATAATGCCCCTTACCATTCTAGGAAAATAGATTCCTTTCCCAATATGAATTGAAATAAATCAAGAATCACAGAATGGATGCAAGAGAAAAATATCACATATCCAGAAAACTCGACCAAAATGGACATGATTAATTTAGCAAAACCGCACAAACATCTCTTCGAAAAATACTTCGTTGACGAAATGGCCGAGCAACACGGTGTAACACTCTTGCGACTGCCTCCGTACCATTGCGAGCTCAACCCCATCGAACTCGTGTGAGCACAAGTTAAGGGGCATGTCGCAAAAAATAATAGAACATTTTAATTAGAAGAGGTGAAGAAATTGTTTTGTGAAGGGCTGAATATAATTACAAGAGACAAGTGGTCGAGTTGCGTCCAACATATTATAAAAACTGAAGACAAAATGTTAGAGTTAGATCATTTAGTAGATTCCATATCTGATAGGTTCATAATTAATGTGACGGATAGTGATAATGACCAAGAAATTACAGATGATTCTGAATAAATGTTTAAAATTATAAATCTTGTTTTATTTTTTAGTTTCAATTGAGAGATTCAAGATCACTGTATGATGAGATTCAATAAAAAAAAGAGAAAAAATACTATTTTGTCGATCATGTGAACATGTGTTCCAAGAAACTTTTATTCTATTAAATTGTGTTTATTTTTATTGTATAATCTCACAATACTTTGCAATCCTGCACCAATAGAACGACTCGACATAAATTTATCGACTATACCCCATCACTATTTTTATTTTGCAAAACGCGGCAACCCTTTATATGTCAAACACTTGTCAAAGTGGTCCGCGGAATTATGGTCTCCACTTTAAAGACACTATCCCCCTCTCCCCTCCTTGCCTACAATAGTACATTACTGCCGGGGCCGTAAAATTAGCTATTGGTGGACGAGGGCTCGTTTTATTGTGTACGAGTCCAGCAAGAGTTATTGCGGCCGAGGATTGTATAGTGCTTTTCTCTGAAATATGCGAGGAAATTATAAAATACTAAAAATATTGTGGTAGGTACCTTTTCGATGTCTTCTTGTATCGTACTAAACTTATAAGTTCTAATCGTTATCACTTTAACCTTTAATTTAACTTCTTGAACCATTCATTGTTATAATATTTCCCTAATTCAATGATTAGTTAACTTCATCATGATAAATAAGTAAGAAAATAGTACGATAAAAATAAAAGAGACGTAAATTACAAACCGCCATTAGCATGCTTTTTTTGTTCTATACCAGTGTCATACAGAGCATACAGCCAACTCCAATCCCTACGATTCGTGTACGATAACATATAAAATTTGAATTTAGAACATAAGAGTATGCTGTAAAAAGACTCAAATACATTGAAATTTCTAGACGAAAGTTACTTTGCTGGCCTAGGCCATTTGAGGGCACATTGCTGGCCGCTGTTTTGTACAGGGAAATGTTTCGTCCAAAAATGAGTTACTTCGCGTACTGTTTTTTGGCAGTAATGACCACAATTTCGAGCGTGTCGGAGAAAAATACTATTGACTGTGTAGGTGTACTTAGTTCTATCAAGCTCAAGCAAAATGGCCGGGCTCTACGCGCAGCGGTGGCTGCGTGTCGCCATATGATATATCATCCATTACATATTATACAGTACTGACGAGGTTAGTCGACCGATGATAACTGAACATTTGATAGGCCGCTAAGTAGATTTATCGATTTTTCTGCTAAGATCTTTCTTTTATAACTCCAATAATGTTCAGTTACTTTATGTTGGGGACTTGGACTCGGCTGAGGATAATCTTTGAAAGTTGCAATTGAACGCGTAAGTACGTTGAATATTTATAATTTGTTTTTTTTTTAAATGCTAAAGTGGTCACCTAGCAAAAAAGGAGCAATAGGTCAACTCGACATGATTTTTCACTACAGGGAAAATACTACTAACACAGAAATAATCTAAATCAATATGATTATTAAAACTGTAATTTAAATGTAAAATAAAATAAAAAATGATTATGGTGTCTATAATATTATTTCGAAATGATAGGTATCTTAAAAAAATATTCCATCAATATTACTTTTTCTTGCCTTTAACCTTTATAGGAAGAGCTACTACGTTTCCTTTAATTTTAACGAAGTCGGCGGCTGTCTTTTGCAGAGGCAAAAGTTCTTGTTCAGCTAAAGCTGCGAGTTGATTGCGACGATTATGCAAAGCATCATTAGAACGTGATACGCAATTTTCCACGAGGTCGATAGTTTTCATCAAAGCAGCACACACTTTAGACGCCTCCGCTATGGAGTACCGACCACCTTCACAAAACAACTTTATCTTATCCATAAAACGTACATTAGAAATGCGAGCGTTTTGGATGCGGTGTTCAATTTGACTTTTAAAATCTTGTACTAGCCCAGTAAGCGATTCTAGAAATAATTCGTGATACCTAGCCAATCTAGGTGCATAGCTACTCATTTTCATTCTGACCACTGCATGATCAACGTTGGGATTGGATAAAAGTTGTTGCATGTCTTTACTGATGTGACTCAGCCATTCTTTAAGTGGATACATTCCTGGAGATTCTAAGCTTAGGCATTGGGATGCTTCTTCAGGCAATGACGTCACAAGTTGGTTTATTGCTGTAAGATGAGAGTTCAAACGAGCGTCGTGTTGACGTAGTTCTGCTAAGCGTGCATCGTATGCAGCCTTAACACGTTCTTTTCGCACACTATGCGACACTTGTTTCATAGAATTACGCATGTGTAACGCTGAAGATCTTTCGTTAACCCACAACTGTGCCTGGTGACGTAATTCATCAGGCACGCCGCCAACATTATTTTCGAAAGATTCTAAAAATCCATTCCTCCAATTCAGTAACGCTTCCTCTTGAAGTTCAGTCTGTGCAATCATAAAAGGCAATGACGATGACTGCATATTGTTCCCTTGATTTGGTATATTTAACTTGCTAGAATCTGACGAAACCCTAGGATGCTTAGCTAAAAAACATTTAAATTCTGCTAACAATGTGTTAGCCATTGCAGGAGGTAATATCATAAATTGTTCAAGTCTCCCTAGTTCTGCGACGCCATGGTTTTTGTACATTTCAGCTGTGCCATCTACCAGCATAATCAATGTAACGTACGCAGCATTGAGTTTTTCTTCATCTGGGCTGGTGACCATCTGTTCCAAGACTTGGTTGATTGATATTTCATTAGATAATTGTATGTTGTCATTATTTGTCAATAAATCTTCAACGGCGGCTATAGTAAGCTTTTGCGCTAAAGCCGATCGTAACATGTGATCATCCCACAGATGACCAGCGTCATGTAAAATGGTATAAGTGTCTCGAAGACAATTCCCCAATGACGTCAAACTTTTCTGGATGATTAAAACTTCATTCTGCGTCAATTCAATAACATCTTGACTCTTTTGAATTTTTGAATGAAAGCTGGATGATATACGTCTCAAAACGTTTTCAATAACTTCTTCTAGATTTGAACAATTTTTAGTATGTTTGGCCATTTTATCATAATCGAAATTTATGAGAGTCTTATGCAGGTCTTGTAGTTTTCCGGAAAACCCAGAGAAAATATTTAAAAGCGCTTGTCGATATGCCAAAAGTAACTGAGTTGCACATGTCTCGAGTTCTTCTTGCGCACTGCGGATAAGTTTGTTTATAGGTTCAAAACTTTTTTTATCCTTGTCTGTTGCACTCATAGACCGTTTTATGGAAAGGGTTCTTGCCGATGATCTGCGCGCACTTTGACATCTATATGCTGTTCTTACCCCAAGACAAAGCTGATTAAGTGTTGATCTAGCTTTGACCACATTTTCATCTGCTTCGGCACGTAACTCTGCTTCTAATTCACTATACGCTCTGTTATTACTCAATAACTGTTGATTTACTTCATATATGCGATCATCGAAATCGTGAAGCAAATCCTTGGATGTTTTATGTGCTACAGCGATGAGACGTTGAAACTGATCACGCATTAGAATTCGCAATTTATCAGCACGTTCTCTCTCTAACTTAGAAGCATTATCTCTGAATTCAGCAATATTTTGAAGGCGAATATTATATAATTTACTAATATCCTTCAACACGTCACTACGTTGCTCAGGAGTAAATTCTTCTTCGCCGGTTCCACATTTCTGAACAATGCAATCCATCTCGGTTTGGCTACCTTGAAGAACTGCAGCGAGCATCTCTGCAAGTTCTCGAACTTTATCATCGATATCGGTATTAATAAGGCAAATTTGTGTAGATAACTCATTTAATATTTTGCCGTGATTTTCTTCTTGTTGTTTGAGGTAGTTGCCTAGGATAGGTCCACTGTGCTTTGGACTCCAATCGTCTGGGAGGACAGCTACAGCCTCATTATCTTTTGAACAACCCGGTAGTGCGATAACTGTTTTATGTAGCGGACGATCACATTTGCATTGTTCTTCTATTGTTTGACTTATTAAGGAGGAGTGTAAGCTTAGCGACACGATATCTTTTTTCGACATGTAGGTTCTTTTTATTCTCTCAGCAATAATACTTTACAATGTACATGAGAATATTTTCAAATATTAATTCAATTCAAAGATGATGAAATACTCGATATGACATTGACATTGTCAAACATTCTAAGATGATGAAATACTCGATATGACATTGACATTGTCAAACATTCTAAAAAGGCTAATTCCTCCGAGTATTAAACTAAATGAAAACAGATATCAATTCAAAGAGGTTTTCTAGAAGAGTTAAATATTAGTCCCTCGAAAGATAAATGTCATAGAAAATACTAACTTCATTTTTATTTAATATTTTATGGCCGCAGTCTTATTTTAAAAAAAAAACGGAACACCACTTTTTTTTAGTTCTGTTATATTGGTTTGGTTCTGTACGTTACTGTCAAATTGAGCAACGGCTTTATCACACTGGGATTAACAGCATAAAAAAACGTAAAGTGAAAACTGGCATTTATATTTTTACTGGAAAATTAATTAAATGTTACCAAAATAAAATTAATTTTGGTATATATCCAGATAATGTTTTGGAAAAATAATGATATCCCTTTTTGCGGCTCTGGCCATATATTTGACACCATGTGATTCGTTTCGTTTTTTCTAAAATGTGTCGCAAATGGAACGAATTTTCGATTCTGTCGTCTAACAATTTAATACTGAAACGAAACGCATAAAAAAAAAAAAAACAAGATGGCCAACATGCTGTCAGCTGACTGTCATGTGTCAAAAATCGGGCGGTTTTTATATTGTGTCTGCAAATCCATAAAAATCCTCGAAAATGTCCAGGAAAAAGGTAATTTTTTATTGGATATTGTAAATAATATATTTGGCTTCATTTTTATTTATTTATTTCAGAATTGGCAATAAGATTTTGTTGAGAAATTATGTCGGATTATGATGTCCATATATTGGACAGAGCCCTTCTGGAGATATTTTTGTTTACATAAATATGACGGCTTTTGTTGTTTTTATTCTAGGTGATACCTCTGGATAAGTTGGAAGGCTGTTTAGATGAATACTTTGGTTTGTCGGATGGTGAAAATTCAGAAGATAATTGCGAAAGCGATGAAAACGAGAATGAAGCTATATTTGTAGAACCTTCTCAACAAGAACTCATAGATATTCTCGAAGGTCAAAATGGATCCAGCTCTACCGTGCCTTTGCAGAATGCATCAAGCTGTGCAGTTATTGATCAGAATATACCTGACCAGGACTCGTGTGACTATTCAGAATGACGTGAGGTCCACAAGCCCTGTTGTTTCTGAACAAGATTCAAGTGAATTGGATTCTGATCCAGAGAGTAATGTTTCTATACACGTACTTCGAAACAGACGTCGAGGTTTTCATGACGACATGTCAGATACAGAGGATGATGATGATGAAAATTGGAAAAAAGTATTTTATCCTCATACTGTACCAGTTGATGATTTTGACAGCAGACAACTAAGACCATCACAAGTCTCGTTGAGCAAACAAACTTATATGCATCCCAAAACAGGCAGAAAGACTGGGTTGATGTCACCCTAACTGAAATGAAAGCTTTTTTGGGTGTTATAGTAATGATGGGGGTGCATCCACTTCCCAATATTGATCTGTATTGGTCTTCTGACCCATTTTTCAGAGTAGAAGAAATTGCTGATGTCATGACATGCAAACGATTTAAAAAAATTCTGAAAAACCTTCATATCAATGATAACACAAAGATGCCCAAAAGAGGTGAAGCAGACTACTGTCGTAAAACACTTGTTTTTTTTTATGTCTCTTAGCCCTTGAGATATATTTCTTATTTTTAACGATAAATTAAAGTTTGTTCTGTCGATTAAAATATAAATAAGAAAAAATATTTTTATTACAATTAATTTGATTTTTTTTTCTTTCAGTACTGGCCGGGAAAACGCTAGGACGAAGAAGAAGAAGTACTGTCCCATTTCTATTCATCATAATTTAATTTTGTAATAAAACAACACGAAAAGGCACTGAAAAATAAAAGCATTTTCTTTAAGAAATATTGCTGATTACATTTTTCTCACAGCGACTTCATTAAGGCAGATGAGGTAGATACGTCACTGAAAATTTCAAGAGCGGAGGAAACAGGATACATGTCACGCAGAGACCGTATTTATGATCACTCTCGTCTCGTGTCATATTAAAGTAAGCCATTTCCCAACAAACCGAAACAGACGCAATTTTTAGACCGCAAAAATCTTTTTCTGTATTTATTTGGAAACGTACCGTCAGTGTCGTGTTTTTTTTTCTTTTACTTAGAATTTTATCGTAAGTACGTAGAGCTGCGAGCTTCGTCGAATTACAAAAGAAGATTAGATTTATTATAGAAGATTATTATGGAGGGCATTACATGTTTGATTCTGCATTGTTAAAATTGATCTACTACCCATTTCATTTTCATCCTTTATGTGTATTCGGCAGATTTTAAATCTTACCTTTTGTTGACGTGAACAAGCACTGAGGAGCATTTGCCGTTCTGTCTGAATCATCAACAGCTCAAATACGTCTCCACCGAGGGGCTCGAGCCTACAATAAACTAGGGCGATTAGGCCTTAGTCGACCACGCTAGCCCAGTGCGGGTTGGTCGACTTCACACACAACTTTTGAATTTCTTCGCAGGAGTGTGCAGGTTTCATCACGATGTTTTCCTTCACTGTAGAGCGTCGAATAAACGTACAAATTAATTCGAAATTCGAAAACACATTGGTACGAGGTAGGGATCGAACCCGCGTCTCCCGGATGGGAGGCAGCGGCCCTAGCCGCTAGACCACCGACGCTCTACTACACCACGCTCTGAATGAATCAACCATAATGTATATTTTTAAAGTAAACAAAAAAGAAATAAGGATTTATCAATATAAAGATATGAAAAATGTACAAATAATTTGTTCCCAAATATTATGATAAAGTTCCACCAAGAGCCGACAATCATTAGTATACATTTGTTAGATATCAAAATTGGAGTAGGAGTTACAAATAACTTTGTAATAATCCAACTTGATTGTTTTGCGTTGTTCTATGGCGTTCCGTAACTTTTAATTGGTTATTATGATGTGCGAAGTTGTTATACTCGGAATTCAAATTAACAGCCCAACTGAGTTTCGAGTTTGGCAATGGTAGTTACCATAGTAATAACTATTATTACTATGTAATACAACACAAAGGCAGTATTAGTAAATTATGAAATATAGTGCTTTCAACATGAATAAAAATCTATTCAACAAAAAGTGAAAAATATAACCAAACTTTGATTGAAAATAAAAAACAAAATCAAAATGGCTCCACATACCTCTCAAACTTGAAAAAATAACAAGTGTTGAAAATTTATATTTTGATGACGTATCACGAACTCAGTTCAATATTCCCAGCATCTCACGTACAATATATTATAATAAATACCATAACAAAGTTCTTGTGGGAACTTTACTTTATAATATGCGCTAAATAACTTTGTAACTCGGGTCTCAGATCCCACGCCCTGTTTCAGCTCGGTCCCTTACCTGAAACAAAGTTTGCAAGTGTTAATTAAATTGGTATTCAAAGTTACAATTTCAGAATGTCGTGAAAATTTAAGATAAATAAACACATACAGAAATAGAAACCTACTAATATACTTGCGTGGTTAAAAATTCAATGAATCGATTGTGTTGACAAAAACAACAAAAAGCTACGGTTGTTCACCATTTAAAAAGTTAATTTTTATAGACTAAAGTAGCTGAAAAATCTCGTCTTCGATTTTACCCTGTGGAAGGAATAAGGAAAATTGCTTGAGGTTCACCTTCATCACGGGTAAAATTAAGATCGATATCGCGCAGCAGTGGGAAATTCGTTAACAGCTATCTATTCTCATATGGGCAGTGATATAACGGTCACTACTGAAACTTCCATACAAATCCGAGAAGAGAAATAGCTATTGGAATCAATCGTATATCTTTGTATGCACGTCGTAAAATCAGCTAAGATAAAACCCTTTTTAATTATTCTCAAAAAAAGAGAATACTAAAAACGTAAAAACTAGTCCGTAAACCTGTTTATATAATATCCATACGGCATATTTTTAGTCACACAAGTTTGGAAGGGTAAAAACAACAAACAAACAACTTAAAAAGCATTTATAGAAGATCATGACAAGACTCACTTTTATAAGCTCTCAAACAACGACAAAGAAAAAAGTTCCGGCACAGCAGCGGTGTGAAAAAACGACGAAGCGAAAACCGATATTGAGTCGGAAGTTGCAGAGAAAATTTTCAAAATTTTATGTAATAAATTTAACCTCATGCAAATGACGAATGGAACGTGTCGGTGGTGAAATTTGTATCACGTCTTAATTATAATTACAAAATCCAAAACGGTTTTATATTGACACACTTTATAAACACAATACCGAAATTTAAAAATAGAATCATATTGTAACACAGTTCTCTCTATGAAAACGATGTTATATATTTTTTTTGTCATTATGATACAGTGTTTGGCCTGGAAACAAGTCCTTTTGGCAAGTTGTCTGGAACGCCCGTGAACGTATCCCAGTGGCAGTGTGGCAGCGCCCGCTTTAGCGCATGCGTAATGATATGTTGGGTTTTGGCGCCATTATTCCTATGTTTTCTTGTACTGAATTTGTTGGAAATATTGTTATTTTTGCGCAAAAATGTTCGATAGCAGTGATTGTGAAGAGAATTTGACTCCGCCCGATATTTTAAATGCGGCGACGGAAATGACTCAAATCTTTTACCAGCAAAGTTGAGAAAATTATATGATAAATGCTATGAAGATATTATGGAATGGAAAATGCAAAAAAAGGCTACTTCGTTTTCGGAAATCGTATGGCCTATTTTCAGGAATTGTCTGACAAGTTCAAGTGTTCTTCATTATGGTCTAAATACTCATAAAGAGTACATAAAGCATCTATAACGAAGTCGATATATCAAAGTGCCTATTCAAAACTAATTGTGTTTTTGAAAAGAAAATCCTCAAGGATTTAAAGCAAAGAAAGCCAAGATGTTTTCACCAGAACAATTAAATAAATTTATAAACAAAGCTCCTGAAACCAAACATCTTTTATCGAAGGTACGTATTAAGTATATATAATTATATATAGATTTTGTATGTATGTACACAGTCACAAGAAAAGTTTACAGTGCAAAGGCGGACTATCCCGTGAGGGATCTCTTCCAGTCAACCTTTGAGCAGATTTTAGTCTAATAATGCTAATCACTCAATTAAACGTCGCATCGTGTTTAAACATCCAATTAGTTTGATCGTGAACTCGGCCCTTAGTGTTTGTCCTTCTTGGGTTTTTAACTAAATTCATAATTTTTAATTTCATTTGTTCCAGATTGCACTTATTTTCGGCATCATGTGTGCCTGTCGGAGACAGGAACTTTACAGTCTGCAGTTTCAGGATGTGGAAGTTTATGAAAATACAATATTAGTAAAAATTGGTAATACAAAAAATCAAAAAGCTCTTTTAGTATCACACACAAGGAAATAGTATGAGTTATGTAAAGAATACATAGCACTACGGCGCAATAATTTTAAAAATCCCTGTTTCTTTATAAATTACCAACGTGGGAAATGCACTCAGTGCCAATGCAACCATTGAGTGATGAATGGAAATATTGTTTTTTTACACGATGATTTTTTTGTTGAACCGTGGAGCTGGCCGATTGTGATGGACGGAGCACAACCGGCTTTCCAGCTACAGTGCAGCTGCCGATGTCTGTGATAGCACCCTATATCGCTGCCCAGTTGAACCCAGGACAGGGCACGGTAGTGTCCTAACCGGGAGGCCGGGTCCCATACAGGCGGAAGAGGGCTCTCAGGACGAGAGGCGTCGTCGGTCTTCGAGCGGCACCTTATTAAGTGCGTCCGTTTATTTGTTTCTTCCTTAACCCCTTTTGATACTTGTTTTTATTTACTTATAATCAAAATTAAGTTTTATTTTTATAAAGCATTTGGCCGTGAACAATAATCATATAAGGTTACTTCTCTTTATTAAAAAGTATTGATACTCTAGTTGAAAATACCAGTTCATTTAATATTCATTACAATTACCAGATATTTACTGTAACCTTGTAAATCACAGAACATAAGGTGTAAATACATTTATAAAGTTCCAGAAACCTGTGATATAGGCAGTGTTGGGCGCAATTAAATATTTTTTTATTTCAAATAACGTTATTTTGTACACTGAAAAAAATCCATTCTAATCAAGTGCGATTTGAACTTGTTTAAAAAAATATGTTATTATTTATAAATGATATTGTAAATCTAATGAAGGAGAAATGTTTTTAACCACAAAGTTCATGAGAGTTTTGGTGCACTTTGATAAACTATATAAAAAAACTTGATTGTTAATTGGACAAACAAAATAATGTTTCAGTCTAATAGTTCAAGTATTAAAGTAAATACTTTACTAACTTATGATAATACAATAAGTTGTTTATTATTATTTAGTTACTTTGTTTTAAGTAATAGAAACAAAGTGATAGAATCATTGAAGCAATATTATGAACCCTATCATTTCAGTGCATAAAAATAACAATATTAGATTGATTGATTGAAAGCAAACCGCTTGATTTTTTTTTTATTTTTTTTTGTAGTGTTACCAGCAGTGAGTGTTTTTATAGTACTGTGGGATCTATTAACTAAAGGTTGTGCTTTATTATAATATAGATAAATATTAAGATGTTTTATAATATTCTTTCACTATTTATTTACTAATAAATTTTCATACACATTTGTTCAATGTAATTTATTTCCATTGTGTTTTTCATGTTATGAAGCCAATGAGCATTTTTATTTATTTATTTTTTATTGGCCATTGTGTGTTTCAATGAGGCGTTTTCCTACGCCTACGGTAGCCTACGTTCCACAAAAAAATCATAGATGGCGCTGAATACGGACTTAAAATTACTGTCAGCGCCGTCGTCAGCAGCGGTCTGTATGGGTTTCGTCTGCTGACAATAATTCGGTACGCGCTTTGAGCGTGGTAAAATTGATTTCAGCGCGTCTCGGATCGGAGCGCAGAGCGTGTGGAGTGTGCGTGCGTCAGCGTTGTCAGAATTTTACGTTACTTTTGACCCTCTCATGTTACTTCCTTCTTACATGACTCAAAATGTTACTTTTAGGACTCAATAAAAATATTTAAATATTTTCCAACAAACCAAAAATTTTCCTGAAACATGTTGGCGCACTTGATTTTGTGGCCAAACTGACACGATGGATAACCGCGCGAAAATCTATCACTTCGTATCGTTTATTCACTCACTCGCTTCTGCTTTTAAATCTTTCATCTCGCTTACATAGGCGAGCGAGGGACAAGTAACGTCCGTCAGTTTATTTTTCTTTATAAGTAGAGTTTTAAAATATCGTTTTGTGTTTCAGTAATTTTGCATAGAGAGAGGCATTACATAACAAGTATCTGTTGAAGATATTGTTTAACATTATATGCTTAGTGCTCTATAATTCAGTACTCTTTGATTAAAAATATTTCTAACAAAGCAAAAATTTTTAGTTGCGAACTTGCGCTTGCAAACGGCCCGGAGGGGGGAATCAATCAATAAATAATTTATTATATTATTTTAGGGATAGAAAATAAAAATGTAAATTGATTTTTATAATAAAGTGCCTTATTAAAGTATTAATGTCATTTTCCACTATAAAAAAGGAAAAATGTTACTTATATCTCGAAAATGTTACTTTTTGAGCTATTTTATGTTACATTTGACTATCACTTACTGGCAACACCAGCGTGCGTGCAGGCACAGAGGCAGGTTACAACAAGTTTGAAATGAGAAAAACGAACGAAGAACGAAGAGAACGTGTTTTTAAAGTGATCGGCGGAATAATTCAGCAGTGCAGTGCATTTTATGAAAGTTAAATTATGGACGAAGTAGCAGATCTACTTACGGCATGGGAATTAACCGAATTAATCCCGACGTTCACTAGTAAGTTTGTTTTGTAAGTAAGTACCTACCTAACTTTTCTACGGGTATTTCTCGGTCGTGGTAAGTGGTGGGCAGCAGTAGGAATGTGTAAGTAAGTACTGTACCTATGGCCACTTACCACTGGTCGACATCGGTGAGCATGAGGTCAGTGGTTGAGCTAAGTCCAGATCTGGCCTACCGCTTGACGCTTCTGCGCCAAGTCAAGATCTGAGCTACAGCCTGACGCTTCTGTGTCGCTCTCGTATCGTAACAACAGTTGGTTAGTAAAAAAACAAATTTAAGTCTTCTTGGGCCCCGTCTGTACTCCCACGTCTTGGTCGTGTATCTGAAGCCGACGAGAGTGCCAGTGATAGAATTGCTAGGTGCCTCTTACTAAACTCAAAGTCCGACTATCCTATTTGCGTCAATAGCCTTTTAATGTCTGTATGTGAATAAGCTTAGCCGCGGGTTCTAGAATTTCTTGTGGGTGCCATTAGAGGCGACTCAAGGCATGTATGTAACTCACAAGATGGGCAGCAAGATTCCTAGCCCACCTGCCAGGTCTAGGTAAAGGCAATACCTAGGTAGCCAGTTTTCCATATTAATGCGACTAAGAATTTGTACATTTGTTTTCTAATTTTTTTTTATTTTATTGCAATTATTATTTCAGGAAATGCAATAAATGTGCAGTCATTATCGGCTTTAACTGCCAATGGGATTAAGAAGTTAGTGCCTCAAGTTGGTCCAAGATCACTTTTCTTAAGATACACGGATGAAAATGTCATAATTGCAAATTATATCTCAGAAGTTGATATTTCAACTAGTAACATTTCTTTCAGTGTAAGTATCTACAAAATTATATAATATTTATGGAATAGGTAGGTTAGATAAATAATGTGTTCTTGTTTTAGGCTATTCAAGACATTCCTATTTTAGAAGAACAGGAAACTCAAACAGAACAAGGACAAAAAATATCTCCGAACAAAAATGGTATAGACCATGTAAGTACCTTTATAATATTCTCTACATTATTATGAGTTGGTTGTTTAACCTGTAAATATACCACAACTCAGCCGTTAAACTATTCACATCTTAATACTTGAGTCTAAATCTTGAAAACTACCCGATTAAGACAAAACTTGCACTGTTTTCTAAGTTGAAAGATATAAATAAACTTAATCTTCCTAATTGTTTTTTTTTTTCAGCAGGAGTTAATAGCAGGAGTTGCGGCGAAGTAGGACATGAAATAAAAGAGTGTACCAAGAAGGCAGAACCACCAAAATGTGCTACATGCTTGCACTTTAAAAAGCCGTGTAATCATAAAACTGGTGACGATGATTGCCCCGCTAAAAATCTAGCCGAAAAACGGTACATTAACACTATTGATTATGACGGCGCCTAAGATCGACAAAATGTAAACAAGCTTGAAGAAGATTTGTGCAATATTGACTTTGACCCAGTTTATGAATGTGCTGACGCGGATGTTTGCATGTCATACTTTAGTTTGTGCCTATTGCTATTTTACTTTAATTTATTTATATTTAACATGTAATTGTTTATATTTATATAAGTAGTAATAATATTTAAGTCCTGTTTTTAGCCTGAGATACAGGATTTTCCTAGTTCAGGCTCGTGTTGTTATTTCCTTTTGTATTTATTTAGTCTGTAGTAGTTTTATTGTACATATTACTCAATAAATTTATTCTTATTCTTATTCTTAATACATGTATAAAAAAACAATTTCGAAGCAACAAACTTAATTCAGTTTGCGGGGCGTTCTTTACCCGACGAAAGTTCAAAAAATTTATTGTGCTTAGTGATAGCCAAAAATATATTGAAGGAAATCAAAAACACTACCATCACTGGAGCCATATATAATAAATCACTATTTCCGGCTGAAAGAATCACAACATACTATATTCCAGCATGTGTGACTGAGCAAGGAGTTACACATCAGTCCCGAGGTAAATTAGTCAGCCAAGTGTTAAATACCAGATGCAAGTTTCAAAAACTTGGTGTTCTTGAGAAAAGGTCCCAAAATCCTGGATGTTCTAGATCACCTACAAGTACTGGTGAGCTTCCCTCCTCCGAAAATTCTGCACAAGTACAAGAAAATCTTACATGGCTGCAGAATAGTTCATCACCATGGAAAAAATGGTGAGCGTGAGGCGGGCGGCGGGTGGTAGAGGCGCACGCATATAAGGAGCCGCACGGCGCACTATGGGGAAGCCCCATACAAAGCCGTCTCGAAACTGTCTAACACGAAAATCGGTATTCCGGGATAGAAATAAACAAAATATATACTACAATATACGAACTTTTCGTTTAGATGTTTAAATTTTATTTTCATTGATACACATGAATAAATAGGCACCAAAGCTAACCCATATCCGATAACATGATTTTAACGCGACGCATTACTACAATTCAATGCCTTATTTCTCCAGTTTTTGTTGTAAGTATTAAAGTATTATACATTTTTGGAATGCTTATAGTTTCTTTATAACTTTCCGTTAATTAAATTATATTGGTTAATGTAATAAAATGCAATTAATCAAAGTCGTTTGAGATCTTATATTTTAAGACTTCTTTTTTTTTCAACAAGAGGTTTACATGTTGCCGATGCTTGCCGATGTCGAGATATTTATTACATTAGAATCTTTATATATTACTTTACATAAGGGGAAAAAAATTCCGCCCTTTTCGACACTGTCCTGATGTACTCGTATGGTAAGGTAAAAAAATTTTTGAAGATGAAATTTATGGGATTCACGTGCAGCAACTTATTAAAAAAGTTGCCTGAAGATAAAGTTACCAAAATAAAAAAAGACTGTTGTGCGTTTTACAAAAATAACTGCCGCTACAAAAATGGCACAATATTTTCAAAGACAATCGAGACTGCAAATCTTGAAAAAAATTTTTTTTTTATGTAAGGGTATTTTCTCAGGCTAGCTTAATTTGGTCTGAGAGGCGAAACCGTTTGACGCTCGAGCATGTTAAAGCAGAAATTCAAATAAAAACTAACTTCAGCATGACTTGCAGTGAATTTTATAACTACGTTATAAAAAAACAAAGATATCTTAAAGGCAGCGAAATCAAACAAAAAATATAACTTTAATAAAATAAAGTCCTTATAAAATAGCGTCCTTAGTAAATACTTAATTTTTGTAATTTGTGCCCGTCCAGCAAGTCTGATTATTTTCATAATTTGTCTAGTCCAGGAAGTCTGACTAATATTATAAGACTAAATTCTATTAGTTGCGTAACGCAACAAAATAAACCTTAACTAAAAAAACTAGTTTTTTTTTTGTTTGTCCCGATCTACAACTCAAAATCCCGATTTATTTTACCTTCTGCCCCGATTTATAACAAATCAGACCTGCCAACACTAGCTGTCAGTGCCTGAAAAGCAGCGTTTATAACCAGTGTCCTACCCGTTTTGACATACGGAGCCGAGACGTGGAACATGACGGTGAAGCTGGCCCACCAGCTACATGTCACTCAGCGAGCTATGGAAAGATCTATGCTTAGTATTTCGCTACGGGATAAAAATACGAAACGAAATCATCCGGCAGAGGACCAAGGTGGTCGATATCGTTCAGAAATGTAGCAAGCTGAAGTGACAGTGGGCTGGCCACGTCTGTCGCAGAACCGATGAGCGTTGGAGCTCTCGAATGGAGACCGCGTCTCGGGAAACGTAGTGTGGGACGCCCCCCTGCCAGGTGGACTGATGACCTGAGGAAGGTCGCTGGTGGTGGCTGGATGAGGAAAGCGGGTGATCGTGCGCTTTGGTGTGCCCTTGGGGAGGCCCACGTCTAGCAGTGGACTGCAATAGGCTGATTGATTGTGCTGTCAGTATGCCGTCGGCTTTGCAATTTAAGATCGGAGTGTCAGTCTTTAATTTATTAAGATGTAGAAAGAAGGAGAAAGGAAGGTTTTTATTCTGATTATCAGTAATATTATTGACATACATTCTAAATATTTACGTTTGGGGAGCACATATAATATAATTCTGTTTGGAGTAATGGTCGTCTATCCGAAACATTTTTGTTTCTTTTCCATGTTCTTTAAAAAGATAAATTAGAAAAGATAGCCCGAAGCGGATTTTTTTACTGGAATTAACGTTTATGATTGAGGAAGAAAATATCAAATTATTATATTAAGTCTATTTTTAGAACAAAAATATGTCACTGTTCATAATCAGAAACATCAAGCTTCATGAAAATTACTTAAAAATAATCACAAACATTTTACTGCAATTTGTAAAACAACGTTTCTGCCATATAGTAATATGAAGTTCTCTTATTATTTTGATTTCCGATGCAGTTAAACTTTTAAAAATATTTTTAAAGTGATAGCAACTTAATTTCCAATTAAATTACCTCCAAAAGCTTCAAGAACCATTATAATCTGAGCGAGAACTTGTTAATTGAGTGCAGATTGTGGAAGTTCTCTCCAATCTGAAAGTTAAGACAGCGGATCAAGTTCGCTTCACTGCGCACTGTCCACAATGTATTGATTCGGAAAGGTACTTGGCTCATTACGTGCATTGCGCGCGCATAGCATATAGGCTGCATAGTGGTTTGTTGAGTCATGTTACGATCAAAGAATAAACACATACCTATGAGTACATGAAGTCACGCTTTTATCTCTTCATGCATGAAAATAAATACGATATTTTAAAAGTAAATATTTTGTTAAACCCTGAAAATATGTTGCCAGTCTTAGACCAAACTCAGTAAATCCCCTTTTATGGAATAAGCTTCCAGAAACAGTGATCAAAATGCCCCTCAAAAACAGACTTACTTAAAGACAGTTATTTAAAAACTAAACCAAAACAAGTGCAGTAATATGCACGTATCGACACGCAGCAACATGTGCTGCCCACCATCGACACGACGGAAAAAGAAAAATAATAAAGCAAGAACATAACCAGGTAGGTGCGTTGAAAATATGGAAACAAACTCGAGACACAAACCTCGGATACAAGCATATAATCCATAGTGATTGAATGTATCAGTTACCTTATTGTTACTTGATCTTCACCCACATGCCATTATGTTTGACCTTTTCAGGTAAGACATAACCTAATTTATATGATTCAGTTTACTAACGTACTTGTATTGTATATCATATAGTCAGTAGATAGACGCATCGGATAACGGATAAAGCTTTTATTTTAATGGAAGAGATAATTATTTAATTCAAGCTGGTGATATTATACATCCGTTTCCTTTTTCAGCGAAAACTTAAGATATAAATAAAAAAAAAACTTTATTTTGTTATACAGAACTTGATAAAGATAAATGGTGGTTCTATTTAAGCTCAGGTAAGCCTGTGTATATCCCGAGTTTGTGTAATTGTATTTGTTTCAATCGTAATGTTTTTTTTAATTTGCTTTTTTTTATTGTTGTGTTGCATTGTGTTTAGTGTCAAATAAAAGTTGTCTAAGTAAGGAGATATAGGTAAAGTAAGGAGATATAGGTATACATATCTGCACATACATGCGGAATAGTGAAGTATGGCGACATTTAATTATAATTTATTTACGATTTAAATGTTTTGATTGTGGAAATCAGCTATTCTATTTGTATTCTAGAATAGAATAGAATATACTTTATTGCACACAAGGATATAGCTTGAAAGTACAGAAGATAGATAAAAGGGTGTACAGATAGGCGGCCTTATTGCTAAGGTAGCAATTTCTTCCAGGCAACCTTACCTTCTACTATTGATAGAATTGTGTAATTAGTTAAAGTTTAATCACTATGTGTGATAAAGGGTATGGCTGGCAACCTATTACCTGAAAATCCTTGGGTTTCCTGGGTAAAACTTCAAACTAAGAAAAATCACTATTCACTTACAAAGTTTATTGCACAACTGACAAAGAAACAAAAGTGTCAAAAACAAACTTCAAGACCATGGATAGGGATAGTTTTAATCTGTTGGGTGCTCCCATTTTCCCTGAGGGGGTGACTGAATGTCTGCAGGCTAAGACTCGGATTCTGAAGTCACTGGCCGAGCATTTTAAGCATCTGCCGGCTCATGTCTCTCTAACCCTTCTTAGAAGCTGTTTCGCTATGCCGAAATTAACCTACGTGGTTAGAACGGCTCCCACGTGGCAGTTCCCTGAGGAGGTGTTGCGTTTCGATGACACTTTAAAACACATCCTTGAAGAAACGCTCAATGTTTGCCTGAATGAGACCCAATGGTGCCAGGCAAGTCTTCCAGTCAGGCACGGCGGTTTGGGCGTGCGCCGTTTACTAGAGACCGGCCCTATAGCTTTCTTGGCTTCGTCGCATGGGGTTGCGGAGCTTGTCACTAGTATTTTATCTCTTGATGGTGGCGAGGTCCGGATCCCTTTTGCGGCGGATGCCTGGGAGGCTTGGTCGGTTTTATGCCCGGGCGCCAATACTCCAGACAAACCGGAGAAGCAAAGGGGTTGGGATGAAATTACCTCCCAGCGTTTTCTGGCAGATTTAGTTGCGGAGGCATCGGGTTCTGAGCTGGCTCGTCTCCATGCTGCTAGTAAGACTGAGTCAGGAGCCTGGTTGCATGCCTTACCATCTCCGTATATGGGCACGCTTCTGGATGATGACTCCCTCAGAGTAGCTGCTGCGCTACGTCTTGGTTGTGCTGTCTGTGAGCCTCACACATGTGTCTGTGGAACCGCTGTCGAATCCAATGGCTACCACGGGTTAAGCTGTTCTAAGTGTGCGGGCCGACGTCCACGCCATAACGCCATTAATGATCTGATCAGGCGGGCCCTTGTGTCAGCTGAGGTGCCTTGTGTGCTTGAGCCTCCGGGGCTATCTCGGTCGGACGGTAAGTGGCCAGATGGTCTCACGTTGGTTCCATGGCGGAGAGGTCGCTCCCTGATCTGGGACGCGACATGTGTTTGCACCTATGCGACCTGCCACCTGCCAAATACTCAGCGTTCGGCTGGTGGTGCGGCTGGAGCCGCGTCCCGGAGAAAGCGAGCGAAGTATTCGAACCTGGAATCAGTGTATGATTTTGTGCCATTTGCTGTCGAGACCGCGGGTCCGTGGTGCTCGGAGGCTAGATGTCTCGTGGGGGAGATTGGCCGTCGGTTAAGGGAGAGGGGTAAGGATCCTCGTTCCGGCTTCTTCCTGATGCAGCAGATCTCCCTAGCTGTTCAGCGCGGCAATGCTGCGAGCATCTTGGGTACGTTTGGTCGAGGGGCTGTTCGGGGTGGCTTATTTGACTAAGGTTTTTTATTGTTTTTGTTATTGTTTTAATTTTTATGACATTGTATTTTTGTTTTAAATTTGACATTGGATTTTATGTGACTTCAAAAATATATAATTCTAAATATAAAACATGATATAAAAAATAAAAATTATAAAAAATGAGGTTGTCGCCAACAATGTGAATGTTGGTAAAATTGAGATAAAATTATAAAAAGATGGCGATCTGGTCAGTGCGGAGTGCAAAGTTTTTATGAAGAAATTTAAATAATGCAGCTATACGAAAAAGAAATATAAATTGTATACATACGAAAAAAGTGAACACGCCTCTAAGCTTCTAGCAACACAAAGAATAATCTACAAAAGAGAACAAACCTTTCTTCGTAACATAATACCTCAGACAGTACACAAGAAGGTAGCTTTACAAGCCTTGGCAGACTTTATTGAATTTCTCGAGAGCACTTCATGTTAGCATTTTACAAACCCCTTGTTAGCCTTACCACCGTAAGACAGTGGTTTGTCCAGAGAATTTATGATATTTAATATCAAAAGAATTTTTCAAGATGGCGACCGTGGACGTTAGAGAATTTGTACAAAGCTTTAATTATCCGGAACAGTTGGAATTCTTGCAACTTTGCTTAAAGCTTTGTGTAATTTAAACATTGTTTCATTTTTGTTTTTGTTACTTTAGTTGTTACAGGATTAATCTAACCTTGGATCAGGTCAGGCCAAGGCATTTATTATGCTCATCAACATAAAGGCTAATATCATAAATCATAGTTTCCCAACGGCCCAGATAGCGCTTCATTCGCTATCGTATTACTTGTTGGTAGTCCCAGCACGTTTGACGGATCATTTCAGACACCCTCTCATGCTCATCTATCCTGAATTCAGTCATATTATACGGCTTTACAGAACACTGTAGTGTAGGCAGAATAATTTTCGCGCATGGATTGGATTCACATTTAAGATTATGAATAAAGTTTTACCCAAAGCATAACGAATTACTTACATAATTCTTCATGGCCCTGGCCTGTTTTTGCTAGTTATGTAACAAAGAATTCATATTATGATGGTAATTTCATACATACGTTTGCTTTTGCTATAATGGTAATATTGTTATTGGGAACTATTTATTGAGTAAACATCTCATATTACCTTATTATACCTTGCTACATCTATTTATATTTTTAAGTAATGTTTGATTACATTGTAGCTATCCTATTGTTGGTAAAAAAAAGTACGATCGGATCGATTTCCCGGAAATCTTTTCCGTATTCCTTCATACTGTGAATGTTTAGTATTATGTAGATTCGCAAAATAAACAGTTAAAAAAAAGCTACACAAACTTCCATATTTCAAGTTGAACTTTTATATTGAAACCATTTTCATATAACTCATATACGACAAGTAAGTACGCTTGAAAAGTGGGCCGGCAAATAGTTAGTCAGACACTTTTAATATGCAGTGTGGTATGGTAACACACTAGGCTATAAAGGCTCTTCCAGGCCAGTGGACAGATTAACATGCAGGTTACATACATTCACCTACTAAGGGTAGTTAATTCGATAAAAGATATAAATGCAGTGATAATTATTCAGTTTTTTTTTCTCTTATCAATTTATACTATTGGCTCAGTGAGCTGTAGACCTCGCGAGTCTGCATATCTCTTTATATTTATTTTTTCTCCACAAACAACCCCGACTTGATTGTTTCTATTTTTTTTATTTTTTTTTTTATTGTGTTTCTTTATAATGGTTGAGAAATGTGACCTGTAGAGGAAAACAGCCTCAGCGGTAGACTTATTGAATTGGATATTATGCATAAAGGACGAGCATATTATCATACAGCCGTGACGTGGCATACACTTACATGACATCTGACTGAGCACCGCAAACTTAAGTTGTGATTAACGTAATGTTAGATATTAGCTAGGGTACATACCTATATTATTATTATATTATTCATTCTTTATTTGTTTGTTTACTAATTATATAATTAAGTTTAGATAAGAACTAAATCATTTAACTTTCATTTTCCTAAGTGTCTCTTTTACCAAATTAGTTTACTATTCTCATAGACTTTGATATTGTTTGTATTTGTAATTTAATAATCATTCTTCTTAACGTTTTGTAAACATTATTTGACTAATCACTTGTCTTATGTATAAAAGGTCCACTCCTTGTAATATTTTCATTCTGTACTCCGAATTCTAAGGAACCACTACATTGTAACTAAATCCTTGTAAAATAATAAAGTAATTTATTTTTAAAACTCTTCTTGTCACTACCGCGTAACAGTTTGGCGCAGTCGGTAGGATCTCGCGTGATCCGCTGTGTATAATACGCGAACAGTCGAAGCAAACGTACACTTCGCAGCGAGATACAAACATCGTCCAGAAGTCGAAGAAGTACGGTAGCTGCAGGCTTTTGATCGCTTCGCCGGACCATGTAGATCGTCACAATACTATTACTGTGGTAAGTGGCAAAGATTTATTGTTCTGGTACCTACAAGTCCTAAATCTAGACCTCACCCCTAAATCCTAGATCTCCTAATCGGTTGATACTATTCTTATTTTGTAACCTGTTTATACGGAATCTGCTATTTGTTTAACGTTTATTCTCTTCAAAGTTATTTGTCTCTTTCCCTCTCAAAATGCCAGATACCAAACCAACGAACGAATTAGATCTCAATACCCTACTAAAACTAATTCCTGATTTCAATACTGCTGAATCAAGTCAAGTTTATAGATTTATACGATCGTGTGATTCCGCATTTCTTCTTGCGTCTATAACACAACAACAACTTCTCCTGGTTTACGCACTAAACAGAATCACCGGACCTGGTTCCTCTGACGTACATGCCAGACAGTATCTTTCTTGGGAATCACTGAAGGCTTTTCTAATACAAAAATTTAGCCAGACAAAAACTCTCGCGCACCTTAATCTGGAATTACAATCATTATTCCAAAAGCCAAGTGAATCTGTAACCGAATATTTTCTCCGGGTTGATCTATGCCGGAACAAAATAATTGAAAAACTGACAACTGAGATCTCGGGCACTACCTTAGAAGGGCGCAAGATCACAACTGAAGAAACAGCTCTCAATGTCTTCATAAACGGGCTCGCGTCAGATATTGGTACCATGTTACGTACTAAAGAATTTAGCAAACTAGATGACGCGGGACGGTTCGCTATCCAAGAAGACAAAATTCGTAAAATGAACCTAGCTCGAAACTCCCTGTACCGCCATCCTATTCCAGCACCTAGGTCACAACACACATTACTACACAGAACACCTAACTTTAATAGGAATCACCCAAACACACACGAAGCCTCTGGTTCGAGACCGATGCAAGTTCAAAGTCAGCAAAGATTCAATGTACCGCCTACAAAGGTATGTAACTATTGCAAAAAACCCGGTCACCTTATCGCTGATTGTCGAAAACGTGCTTACAATAACTCTGTAAGACAACAAAATCCAACATCCACTGCAACTTACACCCAGCAACAACCCAACGCTAAGGTGAACCATTTAAACTCACCACCGGTCATGGAGGTGGGCTCTCGCATGGCAACAACCGCTTCAGCCCATTACTCGAACTCGGAGATACCGATATCGGAGACGACACAGGACACAAATACGGACGACCTGCAACTCGGATGGTGAACCACTCTAATTACCTTAGCCCTAACAAAGGCAGACCAGCCGGTAAGTCAAATATAACCACCTCAAAACGCGACGCATGGACTCAGACACCCAAAAACTCTACCTCACAGAATCTCTCAAAATCATGTACCAATCACGGACAGGGTAACCAGCCCCAAACACCCAATTCTCTAAATCCTACGAAATCATATACAGATTATCTAGAAATCAGTCACGGACAGGGTAACCAGCCCCAAACACCTACCTCTCCAAATCTTACAAAATCATGTACAGACTATCACGAAATCAGTCACGGACAGGGTAATCAGCCCCAAACCCAATTTTCTAATCAAAAGAACTCAAAATCTCTTAAAAAACTTACAAAATCTAAGAAGTCACGTAAATCAAAGAAATCATTAAGACAAACCAAATCAGCTAAAAAAGAAATCACAAACTCTTATAATATCTCGTCCTTAAACATTCCTCCTGAAAACTTGTTACATTGTAAATTTCATATAGACGGCCAGCCAGTCACATTGTTAGTCGACACAGGCGCTGCTATCTCAGTCATCAACAAACAGAAAGTAGGAAATAACCCAATCAATCGATCCAATGTAGTATCCATAATAGGCGTTTCTGGAAACAATTCTACAATCAAAACAGACGGCACATCTCTCATTTCTCTTGACCAGTTTCCAAAACATAACTTTCATGTCGCTGATCTAAATATCTCCGCTGATGGTATATTAGGTAATGACTTCATGACAAAATTCAATGTTCATATTTATGTACAATCTAAAACTATGCGGGTGAGAAATGTCTCATATAAACTATTCTATCTTAATGAGAATACAAACGAATTCCAAGAAGATAATCAGTTTATAAGTAAACGTGCCGAAACGGTAATTGCTTGTATGTCCGCCAACCTTACTAACGGTCCAGCCATTGTTGAAAAACAAGAACTGCCAAATGGTCTTACCATTCCCCATGCCCTAGTAATGGTCGAAAATAATAGATTCCTTATCACCTGCGTTAATTCAACAAACGATGACAAAACTATATCTATGCCCACAATCCAAACATCGGAGTTCCTAGAACAGGAATCGCTTTTTCAAATAAACTCATTAAGTAATCACCACTCTGCTAATCAATACGACTTAGTCAATAAACTCGTACGTAAGGAACATTTAAACAACGAGGAATCCGAGTCATTAGACAAAATAATAACAGAATTTTCAGATATATTTTATACCGAAGGAAGTCAACTTACTTTCACTAACCAAACCAAACATTCCATACCAACCACATCAGATACACCAATCAACACAAAAACGTATAGATTCCCTTACGTCCACCAACAAGAAGTCAAAACTCAAATAGACAAAATGATAGACCAGAAGATTATCCGCCCTAGCACATCACCTTGGAGCAGTCCTATTTGGGTTGTACCTAAAAAGCTAGACGCTTCAGGGAAACAAAAGTGGCGAGTTGTTATCGATTACAGAAAACTCAACGATGTAACTATAGGAGACAGTTACCCATTACCAAATATTACAGACATACTAGACAAATTAGGACATTCCGTCTATTTTACTACCCTAGATCTGGCCTCGGGCTTCCACCAAATTGAACTAGATTCAAAAGATATTCCTAAAACAGCTTTTAACACGCCTTATGGGCATTACGAGTTTCTTCGGATGCCGTTTGGTCTCAAAAATGCCCCAGCCACCTTTCAGCGGGCTATGGACAGTGTTCTTTGTGGATTGCAGGGTGAACGCTGTTTCGTCTATCTAGATGACATTGTAGTATTTGCTTCAAGTCTACAAGAACATGAACAAAAACTTATCGAAGTCTTTGATCGATTAAGGAAGTATGGACTTAAAGTACAGCCCGACAAATGTGAGTTTTTAAGGAAAGAGGTCGGTTATCTCGGTCACATAATTTCCAGCGAAGGCGTGAAGCCCAATCCTGAAAAGGTTCAAGCTGTCAAAGAATTTCCAATTCCCAAATCTTGTAAGGACATTAAGTCTTTCCTTGGCCTTGCAGGCTACTACCGCCGATTCATCCCTAACTTTAGTAAAATTACAAAACCTTTAACTAGCTTACTAAAAAAGGACGTGCCTTTTGTATGGGGCCTAGAACAACAACAAGCACTAGACAGATGCAAAGACCTCCTCACTTCATTCCCAATATTACAATATCCCGACTTTAGTAAGGAATTTGTACTTACAACTGACGCCTCAATTCATGCGATAGGTGCTATACTTTCCCAAGGCGAGATAGGAAAAGACCTGCCCATTGCATATGCCTCCCGTACTCTTAACAAAGCCGAGAGTAACTATTCCACAATAGAACGCGAGTTACTAGCAATAGTATGGGCTGTAAAACATTTCCGTCCTTACTTGTTCGGACGCAAGTTTAAGATAGTAACTGACCACAAACCTCTCACTTGGTTATTTTCTATTAAAGATCCTGGAAGTAGGCTTTTAAGATGGAGGCTAAAGATAGAAGAATACGAATACGAAATAGTTTACAAAGCAGGGAAGAACAACACTAACGCAGACGCATTATCCCGTCCACCAATTATGAACTCCAATGTTATAGATTTAACTTCCGACTCACCCAACCAAACCTCAAACATGGACGATCCCCTACAAATAAACTATGAACACTACTTAACACAAGATCGCTACATCGACTCTCCAAGAATCAAACTATCACCAGATAGGCTCTTAGATTCACGTCATAAAGATGTATTTATCCCTATCTCCTGTCAACTTTCCGATTCAAATAATATCTGTAACGAAGCTTTACACTTGTGTTCCCAGACTCAACCATTCGAAAACAAACCTAAGACTCTTTATGATGTAGAACTCTTAAACTCCAACGAAGGGCAGAACATCTATTTCTGTTGTACAAGACCCACACACTTTGATCCTTGGGACTCAGAAAGCTATTTTAAATCCCTGTTGTGTTGCTTACAACACAATGAGATAAAAACACTCTATGTACCTGATCTCCGATATGACAATACATGCAAACTCCAAGGGAACGAACAACTTCAGATCACTGCATACCTAGCTGACGCATATGAATGCGATATCGTAATATGTGAAAATCGAGTCCAATACCCTACATTAGATGAGATTCCTAACATTCTTAAAATGTGTCATGACGAACCTCTGTCTGGTCATCGTGGAATATTAGAGACTACCAGGAAAATCCGGAACGCATATTTCTGGAAAAACATGAGCAACGATATAAAAAATTATATAGATTCATGCCTTACATGCCAACGTAATAAAATTCAGCGTAAGAACTTTCAGGCCCCTATGGTAATCACTTCTCAGTCAAGTGAACCTTTTGAAAGAGTTTCTATGGATTTAGTTTCTTATTCTGACATTAGCGAAAACAACAATAAGTACGTGTTAACGCTTCAAGACGACCTGACGAGATATGTCCAAGCTTACCCTATACCTGATAAGGAGGCTGCAACCGTGGCTACAAAACTTCTTCATTTTTGTCAACACTATGGAGTCCCTAAGCGATTCCACTCTGACCAAGGAAGCGAGTTCATGAACAATGTAATAAAACAACTAATGAAGTTTTTCGGTTCTAATCATACCTTTAACACTGCGTATCACCCACAAACAAATGGTGCTCTAGAAAGATTTCATGCCACCTTGCGCGATCACATAAGAATGTACCACAATCGGAACCTCAGAAACTGGGATCAGATAATCCCCTTCGCAATAATGTGCCACAACACCTCAATTAACCAATCCACAGGCTACACACCTCACGAACTTCTATTCGGTTTTAAACCAAGACCATTTTATTCATTAAAGCCTATTCCCGAATACACGGCTTGCGATTACCTTAAAGATCTGAACGAGCGTCTAAAAAGCTCTCGTGATTCGGCACTGCGTAATTTAGAAAATATGAAAGAAAAAGCCAAAGAACGCTATGATAGCCGTATAAAAAATTACGTCGAATTCAAAATAGGCAGTAAAGTAATGTTACGGGTACCAAACCCTAATAATCTTGATGCAAAATGGGATGGACCCTATGAAGTCATAAGAGCCGGTTTCAATGAAAACTATCTTATTAGGAAATCAGGGAAAAACCAATTAGTACATTCGAATAGGCTTCGACCATACATTCCATCAAGTTCTGTGACTTGAGTAATTCATATATCCGTGTAGTGTCCGGATTAGAATAGCGCTACCGCCATACCAAGCCAGCGTATCGTAAAAGGCGATTAATGGTCTCTTCATCATACAGCTCGATGAATAATACTTAGGATAAATATCTTAGTTAAGTCATATATTATCATTTTACCTTCTAATAAATCATTAAAAAAAAAAAAGAAAAAAAATTAATTATACGTTAATTAAGCATAATTTAAGCTATTTTATCCCATTACTTTATTACAGGGTCTGCAACCCTACAACGGCTCAAACACTTAACTCCACCACAACCTATATATCCTTTAACGAAGCAATGAACAATCCTTACCTAAGTTTTATCATTTGCTCTATCATCAAAGTGTTGGTCTACGTAATTCTATACAAAATCTATGTTTACATCAAAAACCGTGTAATAGTTAAATTTAAAAGTAGGAATTTTAATGAGGCACCTTCGTCTCTTTCAGGGCAACTGCAGCAACCGCTGCAGGTGTAACACTCGTAATGGAACCATTGCCCTCTCAAGCAGGGTTGTTCTTTAAAGAAGAGGGAACCTTATTCCCCTCCGAAGAATCATGGAAGTTAGTAATATACAGAGATTTAAAACCTTTATATATATCCCGAGATTCATTATTACGTCTTTCGAACAAATTCCAAACAATGACCTCAAGCCATATTAATTTTCTCAACGTCCAATCAATAAAATCTTTTCTCAAGATCAACTTAGAGAAAATAGACAACCGACTTGCAGAACTAAATATGTATCTTGGCAAAAATTCGAGGGTTAAGCGAGAACTATTAGATGGACTAAGTCCCATCTTAAAGTGGCTCATAGGAACACCAGATGCAAGGGACGCTAAAAGGTACGACGAATGTATAGATCAATTAGAGAAAAAAGAACTTGACTTGACTCAGTTGATGGAAAAGCAACTGCAAATCACCTCGTCCACAATAAATAACTTTAACGAAACCATTTTTAAAATTTCCTTTGATGAACAAGTCATAAATGAAAATATCGATCGCCTTAATAATTTTCTAAATAAAACGGATAAAATATTATTTGACCTAAAAATTTCGGAAGACATCTCAACTATATCTATTGAAATCCTCGAGTTAGTAACCCAGCTCGAAGGAGAAATTAATGATTGTCTGACCAGTATTTTATTTGCAAAATCTAACGTCATTCATCCTTCCATCATAAGTATGAAAAAACTTTATGATGAACTACTACTATCAAATCATATTAGAACTAATAAACGTTTAGTAGAAACCGTAACTAATAACAATATTCATGCTATTCTTGACTCTTCGACATTATCAGCCTATGTTTATTCCAATCGATTAGTATATATTTTAGAATTCCCTTTAGTTCGTAATGAACCACTGATACTTTATCACCTATACTCCATTCCAATCCAACACCTTAATTCCTCTTTCCATACCACCATCCTTCCGGAACACATATATCTAGCCACAAACCCGAACGGACAGCAGTACATCTCCACGAGCTCTCTAGAAAACTGCAACGTCTACGCACCGAAAAAGCGAGTCTGCAACGACCTAGTTGTCTACGAATCTTCAGTGAGACCTATATGCGAAGTCCAACTCCTGTTCAGCACTTCCACGTCCATGCCAAGTTCCTGCACGACAACAACTTTTGCAGCCGAAATTAATATATTCCAGCCAATAGGTAACAATAAGTGGCTTTTCATATTGAGCAAAGAAATCCAAAGCGTACTTCAATGCAACCAAGAGGCATCTCGTCACAAGTTACAAGGATCCGGTATCATATCCATACCAGAAAACTGCAAATTGCATACTGGATACAGCACATTATCGGCTTTCCATACATCTGAGGAAAACATCACCTATCCCATAATAGTTCCAGATATAAGAAACGATGATTGCTTCAATGAATACAAACATATTTCTGCACCAAAATTGATTCCAATCTCTATTAATGAAATGCCTTTGGATTCACTCAGACAAATAAAAAATCATTTAAATGATTATTCCGAAGAACTTAAGACCATAAAAGAACAAACATTTATACAACGCCACAAAAATAGCTTCTCTTGGATATACTTCACAATTGGTATAATTATGACCTTTTATTTAATGATTAAATGCTGCAACCGCTGCCCTAACGGATTTATTTCCGGACGACAACGTCAACGACAAGAAGGTGGGCTCATTCAAATATTCAACAACTGTTTCGAGACTTCCAGAAGACGCAATTCCACACATTTGGAGCTGGGTATCCCAATGGGTCCCATATGTCGTCAACCAATGTCAAAATCAACATCATGCATGACCGAAGACGAAGAAGATGACGACACGACTCCAACTCAAAGATCGTCCGCTGCTAACGCCCAATCTTTGTTCTAAGGGGGGAGATGTTAGATATTAGCTAGGGTACATACCTATATTATTATTATATTATTCATTCTTTATTTGTTTGTTTACTAATTATATAATTAAGTTTAGATAAGAACTAAATCATTTAACTTTCATTTTCCTAAGTGTCTCTTTTACCAAATTAGTTTACTATTCTCATAGACTTTGATATTGTTTGTATTTGTAATTTAATAATCATTCTTCTTAACGTTTTGTAAACATTATTTGACTAATCACTTGTCTTATGTATAAAAGGTCCACTCCTTGTAATATTTTCATTCTGTACTCCGAATTCTAAGGAACCACTACATTGTAACTAAATCCTTGTAAAATAATAAAGTAATTTATTTTTAAAACTCTTCTTGTCACTACCGCGTAACAGTAAGTGGTGATTTTTTTTTTATATAGACCATTGAACAGGAATGATTTTGTAGAATTACGTAATAGTGATTTAATTTGGCCATACGAATATACACATTTTACAATAAGAAAATCATGTATTAATTGTAGAATTTCTTTGAACTATTTGCTAGTGCAGCCAGAACACTTTATTTTAGATGTTAGCTTTGGACATAATCTTTTTTATTTAATTAATAACAATTTCAATTGGTGCAATCATTGCTCATATTTTGTGTACGATTACTTTCATCAAGAGGAATGCTATATTTGCCAAACATAAAGATGAAAAAGGTAAGTCTTATTTAAAACATATTTTTTTTCTTTATATCAAAATACTATAAATAGTGCTAGAAAAGTAAACACCCTCTTAGTGTAGTTGGTATTTGTTGCGCAAGAGTTCCCGGTTCGAACGCCGTCTATGCAGTTTTTTTTAAATATTTTTATAAAATTTTAATCTCTATGTAGAATTAATACTACTGTGACATGTTTTTGCTACATTTTCAAACTAATTTATCGCTACGCTAACAAGTCAGATCACTTGTCATTTTATATTGGCCAAACAAAAAAATATCAAGATTTATTTTAGTTCAAGAGGGTGACAATTTTTTTATCAATAACAAATTCCGTGCCCCTTAGAAAATGCTTGTTTATTAAGTGGCCTGTCACACAAAAACTAATACGGGACTAGAAAGAATATTATTTCAGTTTTAACTTAGTAGTCGCACGCGGTGCAAGCTTGCTAAATTTTTCGTAAAAATGAGTTTTCTGGATATAAATGGGTTGATTAGCCGGGACCATTTTTATCAAGCGATCTAATCTGGCCCTGGCAAACAACTCATTTTGTTAGAAGAACCTGGTGCTTAGGCTGTGGAACTGTTCACTTTTTTGACGATTATCTCTTCCCAGAACATTTTATAATAGACTTTAATTTCCCGTGGTTTGTGTTAACTTTATATGATAATGACTACTTTTGGTGTATATACTGTGAAGTTTGTATTTATGATCATTACACGCCGGATGAGTGTCCGACGTGCGCCCCCGCCCCATAAATTATGGGTAAGTTTTAGTCTTTCCATATATTTACTTTGTAACTAAGTCATTTGTAGCGGTTCCGATTGCTGTCTCAATAATATTCGCCGGCTATTCGTTTGTAACTCAAACCCTTGAAGCGGCAAACGATTACAGAGGGTTTCATATTGCTATGGTTATAATAAATAAAACTTAGTTAAATGTAAACAAGGACCCTGATCCGTTTTTAACTCATTGGACCATTCATTAGTCTTAACCATGTCGAGCACGAAGTAAGTCAATTTCTTAATCGTAGTACGAAAATCAATAGTTGCTTTACAATTGTGTTAGTTGGTTAGTGGGGGTGTTTAAGTGTGTGATTATGTGTAAATTATTAGACATAAATTTCAGTCTGGTTAAAAAATAACCTTTAAAAATGTTCTTTGTTCGAGTTTGGCTAAGAGCGTTTGTCTATCGGAGGGTGTAGGTTCGAATCCCAGTAACATTTTCAAAACATTGCAGCCTAAGTCGTTTTTTATGACAGTTTTGTTTCAATTACAATGTTATTATTATATTTTTAGTTGGGAGAGCAACCATGAACCGGCGGAGGCGGAAAGGCAGTGGGGGTGGTGGTGGTGCATCACCTTCCCATGGTGCATAAAGCAAGTCTCCTCTCATTATGCTCACAGAGTAGAGTATTAATTTCGTATCCTATATATATTTTTCTGTTTAAATTATCCTTCAAACTGTAAAAAAAATTATCAAAGTTTTATTTCCTATATTTTTCCAAGTTTTTAGACAAGACAATACAAAAAAATATTATTGTATTTTGCGAGGGTCTACATATAGAATACATAAGCAAAGTTTGCGCAAATAGCATTAGCCAATGTGGAAAAAAATAATAACTTATGTTTTTTTTTAATAAAAACATATCTCGGAAAATAACAAACATAGGATACTGAAACTTACAAGAAATAATGCTTGTCATAAGAGCTCGTATTTAAAAAAAGTATAGAAATCTGTTCACCGTGTGCGACGTCGTCAATATACTTTGCAGGCGTTTTGTATAGGCAAACCGACAGTTTCGCCCTTTTATCCTTTATTGTCTTGTCTGACATCTGTTTGCTGTAAAAGTTTTAGGTCGAAAATAATTCCTCATTCTCCCTACACGTGCTAAAGAAACACTTTAGTTGCCTATTGTTTAGTGGCAGTATGCAAGAATCTGCAACGAGACTCTCAGACTATGCTCTTACGAGAGTAAGGTCCCTTTCTTTATCTGATTTAACGAGTGGTGACATAAAAAATGTCACCGGCGATGCAAGTCAACTCCCGTGATAGAAACTTTTTTTTGTACTTCCTATATTGATCGTGCAATGTTAGAATTAATTGAAAACGAGTTATACAACGACGATGAATATCTTCCTCCAGATATGTTAAATGAGTTGTCTGATTCAAGTACGGCGATAGAGTTTAGTAATGAAGAGCACTCCCATGGTAATCTGAACAATAGAAAGCGTAGTAAAAAACCAAAGCGTTCAGAATGGAAGAAGAATAAAGCCAAAGATATGAGAATGAAGGGCGAAGTTTACTTAGGATACAGAAGACCAGAAGGAGAAACCCCAAAACAAGATACGATAAGACCAGCGCGACAGCTAGGAGAAGCGTGTCAATCAGATTTTTGTCGGAAGAGTAAGTTTAGGGGATGTAGCGAAATAGATGAGGAAAACCGAAAAAATATTTACGAAAACTTTTGGAAAAACCTTAACTGGGACCAAAGAAAAATAAACGTGTTGTCATTAGTTAAACGAGCCACCACAGGTCGTAAAACTATAAAAACTAGGAACTCGAGGCGTACCGGTACCTTGCAATATTTTTTGCCGCTTGAAAATATATCGATAAAAAGGTACAAGTTTGTCGGGAAATGTTTTTGAGTACGTTATCTTTGGGATCATTCACTGTGCAGCAATGGGTTAAAAACGCTGAATATGGCATGTTACCCAATCAAGCAGTTTTAAATATTTTAAAACCACGAAAGAGAATAAATGAAAATGAGGTAAAACTACAGCATTTGAATTCGTTTTTCGATAAGATTCCTAAGTTGCCTTCGCATTATGCCAGAAAAGAAACCACCAAATTGTAGCTTGAACCGAATTTTCAGTCAATAAGAGAGTTATACAGATCCTATACTACATATTGCACCGAAGAAGATTTACCGCCAGTTTGCAGGTATACGTTCGAAGAAAAATTTCATGACAAAATTTATCTTTACACACATTAAAGAAAGACAAGTGCGATACTTGCTGTGAGTATGAAGCCAGGAACTTAAACGAAGCTGATTACCAAGTACATATTATAAAAAAGAACCGAGCAAGAAAAGAAAAAACTGATGACAAAGACACAGCCGACAAAAAGGAAGCTATTGTTCCGACAATGGATTTAGAGGCTGTCAAATCATGTCCATTTCTGACTGCAAGTGCATTATATTTTAAACTAAATTAGTATGTCATCATTTTACGGTTTACAACTTAAGAAACCGTCATTGCACTTGTTACTGGTTTGACGAAACAGCAGCGGATTTGACAGCCAGCACATTCGCTTCATGCCTAGTCGATTACCTAGAGAGACAGTGTTTGCCTTTAAAACTACCGATAATCATCTTTTCCGATGGCTGCACCTGTCAAAATAGGAATACGGTTATGGCTAATGCATTACTTGATCTTAATAAGAAACACCCAGGTTATTACCCAGAAGTATCTGGAGCCGGGTCATACGCAGAAGGAGTGCGACTCCGTTCATAGTAATATTGAACAAAAACTCAAGAATCGCGAAATTCATTTGCCTAGCGATTATAAGGAAATACGGAAAGATCAGCCGTATGAAGTTGTTCTATTCGATTATGATTTCGTCAAAGATTTTGCTAATCCTAAAACTTGGTGTTATAAAAGCATCAGACCTGGCTGAAAAACAGGTGAACCACAAGTAGTGGACATCCGTGCCATTCGATACAATCTTAATTCTACCATCCAAGTCAAGCTAGACTCTGAATGGATGGATCTACCCCAGAAAAGTTTTGCTATTCGTCAAACCGTTCACGTCAATCTTCATGCGGCACCAATACCTATAAAGTTATCGAAATATAACTGTCGCAGTCATCTGGTTGAATCTCCTATTCAATTGAATGACTAGCGCGTTCATTAAATGACAACATTCAATTAAATGACTAGGCCAAATGTAGATTGAACAAGCGTCACTCAACGTCCAACTAGTTAGCGGATTGTAACATAGCCCTTTGAAAAGAGCGGACGTAAAATCAGTCAGGTGATTCAAATTAAGTTAATTTTTTTCCCACTGCGGCGCTAGTAGTCACCAAAACAAATATGGCGTCAAACAGCTCGGACAGATAGCACTGTGTTGATATTTTTATTGATTAATTTACTTGAAAGTGTCGTACAGATCCTATTTAACGAGACATTTTATAATTCATTTATTTTTATTTAAAGAAAGGTTAACTTTTAAGTTGCGAACTCATAGTCACCCTAACCAAACATTACAAAGTCGGCTTTAACCCATTCAACGACTTCGCTAAATGACGTTTAGTCAAGACGTTGAACGTTACATTCAACGACTTGACAAGTTGTCCTTTAGTCATTTAATTGAATGTTGTCATTTAATGAACGCGCTAGGCATTCAATTGAAAAGGAGATCGGCAGCTTGGCTTGAGTTTTCTCATATTATTAATGCTTTAAAATAAAATGTCGTATAATTGTGCACATTACCTATAATTATAAAGTATTTTTAGTTATGTAAAGTAAGTAAGTTAACTCAAGAAGATTTTTCGTAAATATATCAAAACAGGTCAAAAACATAACAAAACTATTAGGTAAGTTATTTAAATTTTAGAAAGATAATATTTGGATGAAAAGACTTCAAAGTAAACTTAAATGAACGTAAAATAAGTAACAATTAAAACGAATGCAATTGAAAAAGGAAATGTGTAGCACGAAGCAATAACGTCAAATCATAAAAGTCGCAAAGAAAGCAGCAAAAGTTCGAGAGATGACGAAATAGGGATGGACTGCAGGTAGCCGACGGCCGACGTACCGCTACAATTGCGTAAAAACATTCATAGAAACAAAAGGACGCGTCGAGACGCGCTAGCACATGTGGCACTGGAAACTTCCACTAACACCAACTGACCCACGCCGAGGAATGATATAAAAGGCGTGGGACGGCCCTTACAAGGGTATTCTGATTCTGGAACACTTCCGAGTTGGACCAAGGCTCTACTAAGAGAGGACGCCCTTGACTGCACCCCTGTTGGAGCAAGGTGTGACGCCATCTTAGTAAAGCGGGCCTCACTAACTTAGCGCACGCACGTGACTGCACCCCAGCTGGAGCACGTTGCGACGGCGGGTTATGTGAGAAGCCACCCCTGGCTAAGCGTACGATAAGCCGTGACTGCACCTCCGCTGTAGCACGCTCGGGGTAAGCCAAGGAAATTCATCCGGTCCGCCCTCGCGCTATTCGTCAAACCGTACCGCGACCGCGACCGCTCGAGTGACGTTGACTGTGCCGCCGCAACCACCAAATAATGGACAAAGTGCGAGAACGTGTAGCATAGACTATCGTAACCTAGTGTTAAAAGACAATCCTTTTCTAAATCAATTGAAGACTGTGTGTAAAGTGCTTAACGCCACGTTTTATTATTATATAAATAAAAGCAACTTTGACCTAAGAAGGCTGTTTTCTTGGAAGACCCGAGGCAACGAACCTAGCTCTACGACGCACTGTAGCACCGTCGCTTATATCTGGCGCCCACCGCCGCGGCCCTGGCAACTCCCAAGACCCGCAGTCAGCATAGGAAGAAGTCTGAAAATATGGCGATAAACATATCCGAGGAACAATTGACACGCATCGTCTCAGCAATGAAGGATGGGCGGAAGAAAGGATCCTTTGCAAGCTGCCAGCTTAATTATGCAGGTGTCAAAGACGCACAAGTAGTAGAAGCGTTTATATCCGCGGCGTCTGTATATAAAAATATCGAGAACATAAAAGATGAAGACGCTCTCGCAGGACTCCCACTACTCCTAAAGGGTGACGCCGCTGTATGGTGGCAGGGCGTTAAGAAAGAGATTCACACATGGGCAAAATTCGAAGTGCGACTCCGTCACGCCTTTGCACCCAAGAAACCTGGATATCTATTATACCAGGAAATCGTCGAGCAGAAGCAAGACTCGACGACCAGCACAGAGACATTTGTGTCAAGAAAGCGTGCGTTGATATCGCAATTACAAGAACCTTTGCCAAGCGAGGCACACCAGCTCGACCTCGTATTCGGACAGCTCCACATAGGTATAAGGGAGAGAGTCGCACGCAATACCGTGACAACATTCGACGAGCTCCTAAAGGCAGCACGAGCTGCGGAAGAGGTGCTGAGAGAGTGCAATCCCCCTCGCCCTAACTACAAGAGGCCACAACCTGTAGAGGAAGAAAATCCCCAAACTTACAGGACAAACACGAGGGACAAGGCAAACCGTTGCAGAAACTGCCGAAGAAGAGGACACAATTATGAAGACTGCAAGATCAAATATAAATTAAACAAACCAGAGAAGCAGAGCACCTCCAATGGCGAAACCAATCGACAAGAACGTCAAGAACCCAACATTGCTGGCGGCAGTGCGACTAATCCAAGGATTAACTGTTATGGTTGTGGAAAACCAGGAGTGGTGCGGAGCAAATGCCCGGTATGCAGGCCAGCAGCCTCAACAAGTTTAATCTCGCCGGAAGAATTCAGCTTTTGTAGTGTGGCCAAGCAGAGTGACGCAAGACCACGACCAACGCTACAATTCGCCATTGGCAAATCGTCATGCTCTGGGTATATAGACACAGGAGCGAAATTAAGTGTGGCCTCCAACTATCTCTACAATATAATGAAAAGAGAAGGGTATCACTTCGAAGAAAGCCAAGGCACCGTCTCACTGGCTGATGGCTCAAAGAGAAACCATAGAATGCTTATTACGCGAGCTCCCGTAATAGTGCGCAGACGAGTGATACCCACCACATTTGTAGTATTCCCAGAGGCACCGGAAAGTAAAACCCTGCTAGGAGTTGGGTTTCTCCAGGACGCAGGGATAGTCCTGAACGTCCCTCAAGAGACGTGGTACTTTGTGGATTCTCCAGGGGCCAACTACGATCTCGTGCCAGAGAAAATCGGACCAGTGGCACGAATGCTTAAAGAAGTCGCGCTGCCAGCACTGATGACACCGCTTAAGAGCACACCACCGAAACCTGCCACTACAGAAAATAGAAAATATGCCGAGAAAACCCCTCCCGCGAAGAGAACTAAGCGTACCCTCTTTGATGGTTATTCTCCTCGCCACGTCGATTTTATATACGAGGATGCAAAAAAGGCTATAGAGGAAGCATCTGCCGCAATAAAAACACATGATGTGGAGGATCTGTTCCCCAGTACGAATGGCATGGAACTGAGCTCGTTAGACATTGAAGCCAGCTTGACTGCTACACAGGAAAATGAACTCCGGCATTTACTGGAAAAGCATGACGCAATATTTCAGGCTAGTGATGGACCAACCCGCCAGGCTGAGCATCGCATCGACACGGGTGAAAGCGAACCCATCTCCATGCCTCCCTACAGGCTGTCACCACCAAAACTGGCAGCCTTGAAGAAAGAAATACACCAAATGCTAGAAGATGGCATTATTGTACCAAGCAGCTCACCATGGGCAGCGCCCGTAGTAATGGTACCAAAGAAGGACGGAACGATCCGAGTTTGTGTTGACTATCGGAAGCTTAACACCGTCACAATACCGGATGCCTACCCCATTCCCCGGATTGACGACCTGCTTCACGACGCCAAGTCAACTCCATATATGTCTACCCTAGACCTGAAGGCCGGTTATTGGCAAATAGGTGTGCGACAAGAAGACCAGGAGAAAACCGCTTTCATCACACCTTTTGGAATATACCAATTCACGAGGATGCCCTTTGGATTGCGTAACGCTCCGGCCACATTTCAGAGGCTTATTGACCGAGTCAAGGTCAGTCTAGAAGGAACGCGACTATTGGCCTACCTAGATGACCTAGTAATCCTATCCAGTTCATTTGAGGAACATATAAGTGACCTGGAGAAAGTCTTCGAGAAACTGCGAGAGTACAATCTGACGGTGAACAGAGAGAAATGCAGATTTGTGTGTACCACAATAAAATATCTGGGACATCTCATTACCCCAGAAGGGCTGAAGACAGACCCTGAGAAGGTGTCGGCCATCATCAACCTACCGCCACCTAGCAACACCAAGCATCTGATATCTTTTCTTCAGACTTGCTCCTGGTACAGACGCTTCATAGCGCAGTTTTCGAGAATCGCTGAACCCTTGACCCGGCTGACCAAAAAGAAAGCCGAATGGAAATGGGAAACAGAGCAACAGAAGGCCTTCGAAGAATTGAAGCTAAAACTCTCAGAAGCACCGATTCTCCGCCAAGCAGACAGCTCCAAGCCCTATGTTATAAAAACAGACGCAAGCAACTATGCGTTGGGGGCAGTTTTAATCCAGGGGGAGGGTCAGGACGAGCACCCTGTCGAATACGCAAGCCGCCTTCTCATAGCAGCAGAGAAGAACTACTCGGCCACGGAACGTGAAGCCCTTGCCGTCGTCTGGGCCATAAATAAGTTTCGTGGATATATCGAAGGTCTACCCGTAACTGTGATCACAGATCATCAAGCGCTGCGCTGGCTAATGTCAATGAAGTCACCAACAGGAAGACTTGCAAGATGGACTCTCCAATTACAAGCATACGATTTGAACATAAGATATGCCCCAGGACGAACCAATGTCGTGGCAGACGCGCTATCTAGACCTCCCTGCGCCGAAGGGAAGAAGAACGACTGCGGAATATGCAGCATAAGCATTGAAATGCCTACTCGCAGCCCCGCTGAGATAAGACAAGAACAATTGAAGGATGAAAACCTCAAGCAAATAATAGAAGCTTTAGAAGAACCCTCTATTAATGAAAACGCCATATACTGGAGTAACAAGGGTTACCTAATGAACAATGGGTTGCTATACAGATACAACCCTAAAGATGACAACGAGGATGCTCAACTGTTAGTTCCGCAACATGAATGGCTAAACATACTAACGGCCTACCATGATGACCCACTAGCAGGCCACTACGGTGTTGATAAAACCATGCAGAGGATCTCCAGACGATACTACTGGAAGGGCATGCGGAAATATATCGAAGCACATATCAAACACTGCGTAGCTTGCCAGAGGTACAAACCAACAAACCTAAAGCCCGCTGGTTTACTACAGACAACAGCTACCAATCAAAGATTTGAAGTGATATCGTTCGACCTTTTTGGGCCTCTACCCCGGTCACCGAGTGGCAAGACTTGGATACTTATAATCGAAGATATCGCCAGCAAATGGATCGAACTATTTGCCCTGGAACAAGCCACGGCTGAAGCCTGCGCGACAACTTTAATAAACGAAGTGTTCTTGCGCTACGGCTTACCAAGAAGAATGATAAGTGACAACGGCACCCAGTTCGTAAGCGCTGTTATGCAGAAAGTAACCTACTGTCTGGATATAAAACACGCTTTTACTCCTGTTTACCACCCTGAGACTAACCCAGTAGAGAGAAAAAACAGGGATTTGAAAGCTCAACTCGCCATACTTGTCGGCGATGACCACAACAGTTGGCCAGATAAATTGCCAAGCATCCGTTTTGCAATGAACACAGTGACCAGCATAACAACGGGACATACACCGGCGTATCTCACTTTCGGAAGAGAATTAAGAACGCCAGACGACACCACAAGAGACCTACGACAGATAGTGGTCTCCGAGAATTTCGTGCCAGAAATCACGCCAAAATTGCTATTGATGGCAAATACACTAAAGAAAGCACAAGAGACCGCTGAAGCTCGAGAAGAGAAAAGAAAGGCGTATACTGACTGTAAACGCCGTGAAACACCAAGATATACTCCTGGCGATATGGTACTTGTAGTTAACCACGCGATATCTAACTCCAGTCGTGGGATCAGCGCCAAGCTTGCGCCTCGCCGGGACGGACCCTATGTTATCCTACAACAACATGGGCCAGCCTCCTACGAGCTGGCAAAGTCCACTGATCCCTCCGAAATAGTCGGAGTATACCACGCTTCGGCACTGACTCCATACCATGGGAAGAACACTGAAGGTCCACCAGCGCCCATGCACCCTATCAGGAAACGAGGGCGACCGCGCAAGCTGAGGGCTACAATTAATGATGATGACCTAGCCCAGGGAACAAAGAGACGTGGACGACCAAAGAAGAATGGATCGAAGAAACGTACTACTGAAGGTGCTGTCTCCTCGCCGGGACGTCGTCGGAGCCAGAGGGGGAGACTGTAGCACGAAGCAATAACGTCAAATCATAAAAGTCGCAAAGAAAGCAGCAAAAGTTCGAGAGATGACGAAATAGGGATGGACTGCAGGTAGCCGACGGCCGACGTACCGCTACAATTGCGTAAAAACATTCATAGAAACAAAAGGACGCGTCGAGACGCGCTAGCACATGTGGCACTGGAAACTTCCACTAACACCAACTGACCCACGCCGAGGAATGATATAAAAGGCGTGGGACGGCCCTTACAAGGGTATTCTGATTCTGGAACACTTCCGAGTTGGACCAAGGCTCTACTAAGAGAGGACGCCCTTGACTGCACCCCTGTTGGAGCAAGGTGTGACGCCATCTTAGTAAAGCGGGCCTCACTAACTTAGCGCACGCACGTGACTGCACCCCAGCTGGAGCACGTTGCGACGGCGGGTTATGTGAGAAGCCACCCCTGGCTAAGCGTACGATAAGCCGTGACTGCACCTCCGCTGTAGCACGCTCGGGGTAAGCCAAGGAAATTCATCCGGTCCGCCCTCGCGCTATTCGTCAAACCGTACCGCGACCGCGACCGCTCGAGTGACGTTGACTGTGCCCGCCGCAACCACCAAATAATGGACAAAGTGCGAGAACGTGTAGCATAGACTATCGTAACCTAGTGTTAAAAGACAATCCTTTTCTAAATCAATTGAAGACTGTGTGTAAAGTGCTTAACGCCACGTTTTATTATTATATAAATAAAAGCAACTTTGACCTAAGAAGGCTGTTTTCTTGGAAGACCCGAGGCAACGAACCTAGCTCTACGACGCACTGTAGCACCGTCGCTTATAAATGTAGTATTTTTATGCGACGTAATGGGCACCTGTTTTTGTTGTCCTAGCCGTTTGTGTTTATAGGCGCTGGCAGTAAACATAGGCGAAGCAGGTAAGATATCAAACAAAAGGAAATGGAAGTGATGAAAGATATAATGTGAGCTAAATGCGATGGTAGTTCAGCCCATGTAGGAATTTTACCCCTGCTTCTTTAAAAGTCGCAAGATCGTGGTAAGACCAGTAAAAGAAATGCTACGCAAGATGTAACAGTATGAAGCAACTTCGAATATGCATATGAATGTTGACGATTCTTGCCCTATAAGATCACTTCCATTGTATGTATTATACGTCAGTCCGTTTATCACATTTAAAAATAAAAGCAATGCTGTCCAAACCAAAGATCCTCTAGAAGAATAGCTAGTATCATAATAGCATTTGCATACCGCATGCAAAATCACAGCCTGCATAATATGAATTAAATGTATCATCTAGACTCTTGCATATGAATGAAACGCTAACTTAGAAGAATAGCATGTTTTTACAAACCAAATGAGTATGAATGTGTTACGATACTACAGTCAAAATAATATTTTATTTATTTAATAATAGTAAACCGTCTGATAAAATACTCCAACTTAAACAGACGCTGTCTGTTTATCATTAAAATATCTTCATACAATCGTCATACAAGTAAAACTGAGCAATCAAAGCGAAAATAAGATTTCCATTCCACCTTATAAACGGAAAGCCGTACAAAGGAAAATAAGCGAAAGAAATAACCGAAATAAATAAAGAAAATGTTCTTAACAAAAGACGCTAACAGAAAGGGTATATAAGGGGATAAGAGGGTAAACACAAATAACAAATTTTAATATTGTCGCTGATCTTACTAACTGACGTATCTGCATTTTGTACAAAAAAGAGTAATTAGTAGGTAGGCTACCCTATCGTTAGCACTCCTCCAATTATTGGCACTTTAAAAGTTGAAGCTCTTGCTGCTAGGGTCCGTAAATTAATTTACGTGTTTAAAAATCTTAGACACGCTACTAGTCCAGCCCTTCTTCGAACAGTTTATCTTGCGCTCTGTCAATCTTTACTAATATATTGTATTACATCTTGGGGTGGTACACACAAATCTACCTTAATTGAATTAGAAAGGGCGCAAAGAGCCATCCTCAAAGTTTGCACTTTTCGTCCCTTTATATATCCCACTACAAGACTACTCGCTAGACTACGAGTGTGATGTCTTTTCCGTTCGTCAATTGTTTATTTTACAAGCGATCGTCAAAAACCATCCTTTAGTTCCATTCGATCCAGCATTTATAAACCATCACAGGCAGATAGAAAGGGTTTGTCAAAGTGAACGTTTTCGCACTGCCCACTCACATCATTTTTTCTGCTTTCTTGGCTCTTTCCTATACAATAAGCTAAACTTCTACTTATCCCTTTATTCTATGAATTTAATACTATGCAAAAAAAACTGTAACTAAATGGCTTAAATGTAAATCATATGAGGGTCTCCTCTGAAAACCTATTAGCAGTAATTAGTTAACCAAATTACCTTATATTAAATAATTGTTATTTTAAAAACTCTTTGATTAACTCTTACTTTATAAGCACTTACTAACCTGATTCCTAAGACACAGGTTTACTTACTTAGTTTAGGAATCAAATTGTTAACTCAGTAAATTGTTTTATATTAATGCTTACAACTTAGTTTTTATTTTCTTATTGTGTAAATTGATAAAAATAATATCAAGTATAAATTTTACTTAGTAGTCCTGTACAATGTTTATATTAGCCTAACATTTCACAGAATAAATTCATCTTTATCTTACTTTAGATTTAATTAAAAAAACAAGGAAATAATAGATTATCAAAGTTCGGTATGCACCCTTAACTGGGCTGAAGGAATATGTTTCCCAAATTATTTTTTGGGGTTCTAATCGAGATGTATGCAAGATATTCCTACAATATGTCAAACACACATTTTTAGTAATATTATCTATGGCCCGGATTGTAGATGCGTAAATCCGAACGCACTGTTTTACTGTCAATGGTAATTATTTTTTCCTTTCGAGGTTATTTGGTGAATGTTTGTGGTTTTGTGTCACTTTCTCATATAATGCCCAAAAATAAAAAATAAATATAATGCCCAAAAACAAAAACGGTAAGTAAAAACGGTAAGAAATTGTTGTTTTTTGTAGATTTGTTGTTCATTTACCTGATATACTAGTTTTTGACGTGCATAATGTGTTTTATATGAGGTAAAATGCTTTTACAAAAACGTGGGAAATATGTGCCTACAGCCCGTTCGCGACGTATTTATTTTAGTTGGTTCAGATTTCATTTTATTCAGATGAGTGAAAGTCGTTAGCACCCTCAAATGTTTGAATTGCCATTTATACATTTTATATCTTTGATTGCAGCCACCTGAGAGGCAGAAGAGCTTTTCTCAGCAAAGCCAAACAGATTGTGATAAATTATATCAAACACTACAAGATATGACGTCTTCTGATGAGGATGACGATGATGATGATGAAGAAGGTCTAGGAGAAGAGTTGAATGATAGATTAGACTACATCCAAAATATAGTTACAGACCAGGTGTATGAGAAATATGTATATCTCTCTCTTTTTCCCTCTCATCGAACGTCTATCTGTTCAGTTGTGTTCGCAATTAAAAATTCATTAAAATCAGTTTTTGGTTTCTTTTATCAACCAAATGGTGCCGAAACAAGTATTCGCGGTGTGATTTACCAGCACAAGTGTTATTTCAAGTGGATTTCGTCGGGTTCGGGAGAAAACTGTAAGCAAATTCTGCGTCGGCAAGCGTTGTGAGACACCATTTTGACACGTGCATCGAGTTTTGGTCACAGTTGGACGTAGCTGGACCAAGCATTTGTCAGCGGAGTGGCGCTAGTGCAAGCGATCATTGGCCGTGCTTTGTCTATGCACTGCTAGTTGGAACCAGTTGGAACGGAACTCGCGAAGTTTCTAAACGAAACGTCAGCTGTCAAATATCCAATCGATTCTCATTTTTTGTATCGAGCATTTTGCGGTGAAATCATCATTTATTCTACAAAATCAATACAAAATGAGTTCGGACGACGAAGAGCAATCTGCGGCGAAGCAAATACGCACTTTGAACCTCAAAATAGGTCAGCTGAAGGCGAGAATAACTCGTGCTGAAAAGTTCATCTCGCAAGGAGGACCCAAGGACATTAAAGCCGCAAAGCTATGCATTGACGACTTGGAAAGCGTAATCGAGAAGTATAGGAGCTACGCTCTGAAGCTAAGTCTACTTCAAGATGGCGAGCCAGAGACATGTTTTGACCAGGATGTTGTTGAGGACCGCTTCATAGTGGCTCTGGCCAAGCTGCGGGTTATCGTCCGCGATCTAGAAAAGGATGACAACCGAGACCGAGAACGGGGCGAGCGGTCTGAGGGCGGCAAGTTACCGCACTTGGATATTACTCCTTTTGACGGAAGGGATGTCACCAAGTATACGTCATTTATGGACATTTTTGAGGCTCTCTGTGCAGTATTACTGTGCAGTATACACCTGTACATTATTGTGCAGTATACAATACACCTTAACTGGTTATGGGCCCAGGGACGCGAAGTACAGTGAAGTAAAGTCGCACAGTAGAGTAGATAGAAAACAAAGGACGTGCCGTCTGCCATTACGAAACGTGTTGGTGTTGGTTGGCTCCAATAGTCGTCGGCTTGTTACAGAAGAGAATTATAAAGGTACGTACAGCATACAGAATATAGGTAGAAAGACAAAGACAGCATGGACAGGAAAGACGGCACCTTGATCCTCAACGACAGAAATTGAGAGGCATGAAAACTCCAAATAACAATTATTCTTAAATTGAAAAAGCTACGAGTATATGACTGCCTACTACAACCGCCCGATGAAAAAGCGACTACAATAGAACAAGATGGAAAAGCACAGGAAATTATTGTAACTAGAGTAGAGGAGAATATTGTTGGGTATTTAATCCCATGCCATAATGCCTATGAAATGTGGAAGAAACTCACAATAGTTTTTGAAGCTAGATCCGGAGTAGGTGTACATTTATTACAGCAGCAGTTTTATAACCTAAAGTTTGAGGCACCCATGATGACTTTTATATAAAAAATAGAAGACATGATTCATAAACTATCCATTCAAGGAGAAAAGATTTTTTATAAAATGGCAATAACCAAAATACTTATGAGTTTGCCAGAGGACTTTAAATATTTCAGTTCGGCGTGGGAATCAGTTTCAGGAAGTGAGCAAACCCTTAAAAATTCAACAGCAAGACTGCTAATAGAAGAAGAGAGACTAACGGACAGACAGAGACGACAGCACTACTCTAACGACCGGCGGCCACTCGATAACCTGGGGGCGTATCACACGAATATGTAGCACAACATATTAAAATCCTTGATCTTGGTTTAGATAATGTTTTAATTCTTTATTTTCAATCCTCAGAACAACCACTTCTTCAGCCGATCATTTTCATACTTCAACTCCAACTCATACTCCCTTTTTTCCCAATATAAGGCTTCTCTCGAGTGCCAGTAATAACAAGTATCAATTCAAAAGAAGTAAATATCGCGGAGTTTGCATACAGAGCATACAAACTCCACACTACTTACACAGAAGAATTCACAGAATAAATGCTACAGAGGGCAACTACAACAGCAGTATAGCAACAGTGATAAAGGAAAGAGCTTTCAGTGTGGTGAGCCCAACCATGTAAAAAAGGAGTGTCGTGCGCGAAAGTGTAATTACTGTTGAAAAATAGGGCATTTGTACAATGATAGTAGACAACGGCTTAACAAACATAACAACAGGAACAGTGAACCGAGGGCATATATTGCCAACACAGACTATATTAGCCATTTCAACATGCATGATCTTTATAAATGTCATTATTATTGACAAAAAAAGAAACACAAGTTTCTTTGGTGAGTGCTTCTCCACAGAGTACGCACATAGTGTAGTGAACTCACCCAAAAAAATGTAATGACGAAACTAAGAGATGTAACATCCAAAAGTTAATAAAATATTGATTTTAATAAATACTGTTGACTAAAAATAAATTAAGAGACGAAAAGTAAAAAAGAAAATTTTAAATAAAAATTAAAAATATACAAGAAAACTAATTGGATGGATTATTTTATTGTTTGATTCTGGTCCGAGCGAGGAACGCTTCATAATTTTCTTCACAGAGAAAAAAAAAATACTTGTTGTTACAGGCACACCATTGGTTTGTTGACAGGACCTTCAAAGTGACACCACCTCTATTCAAACAGATTTATACACTGCACTGTCTGTCTAAACTGTTTGAAAAGCGTAATGATCTGGCGTTAAAAATGGGATGGAAGAGCAAGTGTCAATAGTGAAACGTGTTAAGAATGGAAAATGGAACTGCAAAATTTAAGAGCCATATGATCTGAAGGCCATTAGATAATAAAAAACATTAGTTATTATTTAAGTGTAAATAGAAATAACTAAACATAAATTATTATGCAGAAGACGGAATGAAAAATTCAGTCCAGTACCCATTGAAACCATTAAGAATAATATGCATTTAAGAATATCAATATCAGAAAGCAATCATTGTTACATATTAGAGATACGATTTGTTTTGCTTGTTTATTTACTCTTGTCATTTGTTAGTAACCCATTATGTAATCACTGTTGTCCTATAATTCGTCTCTGTTTATTTCTCTCAGTAGTTAGTAAATTATGTACGGTCGGGGTCAGAAAAGGTTTACCAGTTTTCAAATTAGATTCCATATCACACTGTTTTGAGTAGTCTAAAATGCCATATCAAGTTACTTATTACCTTTTAAAAGTTATTATTCAATATGACGCACTGATTAACAACAAAGAGATTTATTGATCACTTTTTGATGACGAAACTCATTTCTTTACTTTTGAAATGACATTTATTAAAAAATATGATTGTTTGAATGTCGTTTGGACAAGAGTGAAATTTTAAGAAAGATGCCTATTTTTATAACGAAATAAAATGGCAAGCCCAGGAGCAAAAAGCTGAAATAATATTTCTCTTCGAAGGTGGACAATAGGGCTACTGCGATTAATTATGTGTCGCTTTTGGACGAAGTGATGCTGCCTACTGTGCGCGTAGTGTATCCTGCAACAGAATTCCTACACATTGCCTACGTTCAAAATAATGCATGGATACACACGGCCCGTGCTACTATGGCGTGGTTCAACCTGCACCGTGACATTCTACTCATTTAACGGCCCGCTCGGTCTGCTGATTTAAACCCAATTGAAAATTTATGCAGGTTAATGGTTCAACGCTGGGACTGTCAAAATGAAAGAAACCCTCATGGAATGGAAAGAAACAATCATGCTCTTAGATCAGACTGTGCTCGGGTATGGGATGATATCAGACTAGAGGGAATGATCTATGCGCACGCCTTGTCGCATCAATACGAGATAGTGGAGATAGACTACGTGCCGTCATAGCTGCTGGGGGAAGGTTATACTAGATATTAAATAAAGATTTTTTGAGTTTCTATTTTATTATTTCTTCATATTCTTAGTTAAAAACTTTGGCGAAGGATAGTTTGACGCCTATAGGTAGGCGGAACAAGATGTTGTGGGAAAAGGGTTACCACCCGCTTGGCCGGGTGGTATAGCCAGGAGACCGAGGTCCAACTGGTGTTGTCCTTACTTCATTAGCGCGTTTCAGGCCGCGCATCGTGATTGGTCAGTTGCCTTCCTTAGTGTTCCACTGCGAGCATCTATATTGGTAGCACAGATGTCACTACGAAACTAAAATCTTAGTTTTTTTTTTTCAAAATAATTGCTCTATATATCAAACGTTGATAGTAGTCGGTCCACCTCCTAGAGCGACCGATTCTCATATTATTAGAAAAATAATAATCTATGGTCAATCAAATTGATATGAAATAGACATTTCGACCTTGTGACTCAAATGTGTGCAGGCAATTGTAATACTTAAGGTGGTAAACATTTTCTGTCCGCGACCATATCATCACAATAATCTTTGAACTTTGTTTAATAAATCATTAACTAGGTATAGTTATCTAATCATATGTATTTACCAAGTCCTGTAAACATTTTGAGCTTTGTAAATAACTTAATGAGTGTAGCTATATATGGCAGAATATTATTGATTAGGACATTACTATTTCCGAACTCAAATGAGGAGGTCGACATCATTGTAACTATTCGATATTATTGTAACCATTATTATAAATAAAATTATATTCCTTTTTTTAAAAAGGTTTTTGCTATCGGACCCGTAACACTTTGGCGCAGTCGGTAGGATCCCGCGTGATCCGCTGTGCAGGTTCAAGCTAAGACGAAGAAACGCGCGTCATCGAGAAGGACTACATCGTCTACTGCAGCGACGGCGTGCGGTAGCTTTCAAGCTTTTGACTTCTTCGCCGAGTCTACGCCACAGGGACCATATGCTCGAGATCCAGAAAATACTGCTATTATTGTGGTAAGTGGCAAAGATCTTATATGTTCTGATCTCCTACCAAATCCTAAATGTAAACCCTTACAACTACTATTCCTAATCCACACTACATTATCTTACGTTCTTTATACACCACACGTTTCTTTGCTTATTAATTAATTGAATCACCATGCCAGACAACAAACCTAATAACGAGTTAGATCTGAATACTTTACTTAAATTGATTCCCGACTTCCACACCTCTGAATCGGATCAAGTTTATCGATTTGTTCGATCATGCGATTCCGCGTTTCAACTAGCATCAATAACACAACATCAACTTTTACTCGTATACGCGCTTAATAAAATAACCGGACCCGGTTCATCCGACGTACATGCTAAACAGTACGTCACATGGGAAGCTTTAAAGTCCTTCCTTATTCAAAAATACAGCCAAACAAAAACTCTCACTCATTTAAATCTGGAATTACAATCTTTATTTCAAAAACCCAATTAAACAGTAACTGAATATTTCCTAAGAGTAGATTTATGTAAAATCAAAATTATAGAAAAACTCATGACCGAAATTTCCGGTAATACATTAGAAGGTCGAAAAATTACAGCAGAAGAAACAGCTCTTAACGTATTTGTAAACGGACTTGCAACAGATATTGGTACCATGCTGCGTACCAAAGAATTTACAAAACTAGACGACGCGGGTCGTTTTGCAATCCAAGAAGATAAAATTAAGAAAATTAATCAAGCCCGAAACTCACTGTACCACTACTTTACTAGAGCATCTAGATCATACGTTCAACCTCACAAACCAGCACCCACGTATAATAAACATACATATGGAGCTCCTCGACCAAACACTTTTGTTCCATATCAATTAAACGGACCATCTCAACAAACTAGATCCATGCCCACTAACTCTAACTCTAATCACACACTACAACAAAATAAAAAGGTTTGTAATTACTGTAAAAATATTGGACATGTTATAACAGAATGCAGGAAACGAGCTTACAACAACAACATTAAAAATCAAGCTCTTTCAACTTCATCAGCTCCGGTTAATAATTTAAACTACGGGGCGACGGACGAGGCGAGCATCTCATCGGAAATCGCTACAGCCTATTGCTCACCAGCCCCGACACAGACAATGACTCAGGAACTGAACCATTTACAGCTCGAATAAGTAACCGAGATAACCGCTCTAGCTCAAACCAGTCCATCGGGGACACATTGTAGGAGCTAGTTCAAACCCAAAGGGTAACAAAGTCACTCGCGACGCTTGTACTCAAACCATTTCGGAGGTTTCTAATTCCATTCAATCTCACGGACAGGGTAACCAGCCCCAAACTCTTTCAAAATCTTCTAATCCTTTTCAATCTCACGGACAGGGTAACCAGCCCCAAACTCTTTCAAAATCCTCTAATTGTTTACAATCTCACGTACAGTGTGATCAGCTACAAACTCCCTCAAAATCTAAAAAACCTAAGCGATCACATTCTAAAAAGAAAAAAACAAATAATAATCCTAAACGTAAATCAAATGTCAAACCAAATCTCGAAGTCAACACTCAACCCTTCGCCATCTCGTCACTCAACGTTCCATCTCATAATCTACTACATTGCAAATTTCACATTGACGGTCAATCAGTAACATTGTTAATCGACACTGGTGCTGCTATATCGGTCATTAAAACGAACAAAATCGGTGATAACCCGATAAACCCAACTAATAATACAGTAAAAAGTTTAAAATAGGTAGTAAGGTAATGCTACGAGTCCCAAACCCCAATAACCTTGACGCGAAGTGGGACGGACCATATGATGTTATAAGGCCTGGTTTTAATGAAAACTATCTTATAAGAAAAGCAGGCAAAAATCTATTAGTGCACTCAAACAGACTTCGACCATATATTACACAAAATTCAACCATCTAAATTTTATATTCATCACCCGTATAGTGACCGGGTTAGAATAGCACTACCGCCTTCTCAGATCGGCGTGTCGTAAGAGGCGACTAATGATCTCAAAAAATAGGTTTAGTCACTTAGGTTAAGTTTAGTTTTGCTGAATCATCGTCATCCTCGTAATAATCTTCATTAGGTGATTAACTATTTTACTCATATCTAATTATCTTATTTGATATTGTTACAGTATCTGCCATCTTACAGCAGCCCTATAACATAATTCTACGTCACATTCTATATCCCTAAACGAAATCATGCACAATCCCTACATAAGTTTTATTATTTGTTCTGTAAAAGGTGAGTACTGTAGCGACACATGTTTTGTATCAGTTTTGCATAGTAAGCATTATTGCCACTTCCAGTAGCACACAGCGCGAGCACGCCAGTCTTCTCGCGCCCGCCTCATAGTACAGACATTCAAAATGTAATCTTGCAAATATTTTTGGTTTAAATAGAAGGCCTACAGTTTCTATCCGTTTTCATTTCATCATCATCCTCCTAGTATCATACCCCCTAAAGTGGTGACCCTCCGACAGAAGAACACGCAACTTTCGAAGTAAAAACGAGACACGTGGAGTCAGGAATGCGATGACGCAACGGCAGCGGCGCGGCGTGGTTCGTGAGACGGCTCCCCCATTGAGGCCATGGGGTAACAGGATAACAGAAACAGAACTTTACTGGAAGTGCAGCAGACAAACACTTTTTTGGACATAAAGAAGACAACAGCAAAAAGACATCCTTGACGACGTCAGGACCTGGAAGAGAGACGCAGGTTAGCACGATTACGCGTTCATGTTGACAGTTAGCGGACGGTAATCGCACGTCTCTGGAATTCAGCAAGCTCTGATGGACAGCTTCGCTGCAAGGATCTCGACTTGAAGCATAGAGTGGACTGGTGACCCATCTCCGAAAGCTCATTCGAGTAGCCTTATGGAAATTCCTGCCAGGATAGACGCGAGGAGCAGCTATTTTTAGAACGGAAATTGTCACGAGGATTATCGCACGGAGGCTGAATTCAATTCAACGTATCGAGGTAGCAGTGTACTCATCTGGCACGGTCAGCGAAATATGAGTAGCGCGTCGCATTGTGAGTGAATGTTTAGGCTACATACCGTTGTTGTACCTATAGCGAGTGTTATCCGTAGTTTATTCGTTTTGATAAGTGTTGTTGTGTTTGTAAGATAAAATTTTTAAGATCTATAGATGTAAGATGTATAGAAGGCCTACAGTTTCTATCCGTTTTCATTTCATCATCATCCTCTTAGTTTCATATACCCCCTAAAGTTCTATACTCAAATTATTACTTTTCATTATTTTATACAAAGCTTACACTCATATTAAAAATTTCGTAAAAAACAAACACAAACATTCTAATGAGACCTCCTTGTCCCTTTCAGGACAGCCTTAGCAACAGCTGAAGGCATAGTCATAACACAGTCACTACCGTCACACCTTTCTTTAAAGAAGAGGGAACCTTGTTACCCTCCGAAGAATTATGGAAATTAATTGTTTATCGAGACCTAAAACTGCTGTTCATAACACGAGATTCCTTATTGCGCTTTTCTACAAACTTCCAAGCGACGACCTCAAACTATGTCCACCTACCTAACGTTCGAAACATCAAATCATACCTCAAGATAAACTTGGATAAAATAGACTCTCCGAATTAAACATGTATTTGGGCAAAAATACGCGCGTGAAGCGAGAACTTTTGGATGGCTTAAGTCCAGTCCTGAAATGGCTGATAGGAACGCCCGATGCCAAAGATACTCAAAGATACGACGAGTGTATAGAGCAACTAGAACGAAAGGAGCTCGATCTAACCAAGCTTATCCAAGCAACTCCAAATCACTTCCTCAACCATCCAAAATTTTAATGAAACCATTTTCAAAATCTCTTTTTTATGAGCAAATAATCAACGAAAATATTAACCGTCTAAATGAGTTCATAAACAATACGGACAAACTTTTGCAAAATGTTAAAATATCTGAAGACATTTCCACAATTTCTATAGAAATTCTCGAGTTAGTAACTCACTTAGAAAACGAAATTAATGATTGTCTGGACAGCATCCTGTTTGCTAAATCTGATACTGTCCATCCTTCCATTATAACTTTGAAAAAACTCCATGAAGAACTATTACTATCTAATCATGTTAGGACCAATAAACACTTAGTAAACATAGTAACTATAGAAAATATCCACACTATCCTAGACTCCTCAACACTATCAGCATATGTTTATTCTGATCGTTTAGTATATGTATTAGAATTTCCTTTAGTACAAAATGAACCCTTCACACTCTATCACCTTTTCTCTACTCCCATTCAACATCCCAACTCCTCCTACCATACTACCATCCTCCCGGAATATATATATCTGGCCACGAACCCAAACGGACAACAATACATCTCCACGAGTTCACTCGAAAGCTGCAAAATGTACGCACCGAAGAAGCAAGTCTGTAAAAACCTGGTAGTCTACGACTCTACTGCAAGACCTATCTGCGAAGTTCAACTACTATACAGTACTTCTACATCCATGCCGAGTTCCTGTGTCACAACTACATTCACCGCTGAGATTAATATATTTCAAACACTAGGAAACAATAAATGGCTCTTATTATTAAGCACAGAAATACAAGCAGTCCTCCAATGCGATAAAGAAGTCACCCGCAGTAAACTGAAAGGATCCGGAATCATTACTCTACCTGAAAGCTGCAAATTGTATACTGGTTACAGCACTTTATCCGGTTACCAATCCTCCGAAGAAAACATTACTTATCCTATAATTGAACCAGACTTAAGAAAAGATGACTGTTTCGAAGAATATCAACACGTCGATGCACCCAAGCTAATCCCTATATCCATCAATGGAATGCCTCTGGATTCGTTAAACCAGATAAAAAGTCATCTGAACCAATACTCCGACGAACTAAAGAATATTAAAAATCAAACATTCATACAACGCCATACAAGAAGTTTTTCCTGGTTATACTTCGGAATTGGAACAATCATGACAATGTACGTACATCTTAATAAAATGGTGCAACCACTGCCCTAATGGATTTATTCAAAGATCTCGCCGACAGCATGGAAACGGTTGTATACATATTTTTAATAACTGCTTCGATCAAGCACAGAGACGCAACTCCACTCGTGTAAACATTCCTATGGAAACCATATGTCGCCAGCCTCTACCAGCATCAACCACTTGTATTTCCGAAGACGAAGACGACGACGTCGAGGCTCCAGTACAAAGATCGTCCGATATCCGCGCCCAATCTTTATTCTAAGGGGGGAGGTGTTACATATTAGAGATACGATTTGTTTTGCTTGTTTATTTACTCTTGTCATTTGTTAGTAACCCATTATGTAATCACTGTTATCCTATAATTCGTCTATGTTTATTTCTCTCAGTAGTTAGTAAATTATGTATCATCACATAATCTTTAAACTTTGTTAATAAATCATTAACTAGGTATAGTTATCTAATCATATGTATTTAGCAAGTCCTGTAAACATTTTGAGCTTTGTAAATAACTTAATGAGTGTAGCTATATATGGCAGAATATTATTGATTAGGACATTACTATTTCCGAACTCAAACGAGGAGGTCGACATCATTGTAACTATTCGATATTATTGTAACCATTATTATAAATAAAATTATATTCCTTTTTTTAAAAAGGTTTTTGCTATCGGACCCGTAACATCATTACAGAAAACAATAATATTTCAGTAGTATTTATTTTGATCTGGTAGTAGTATGTACTCTTAATATTTTAAACTTAGGAAAAAATGTTAACTGAAACTTCTATTTTCAAAAAAATATGAAATTCAGTATACTCGTAGTTATGAGACCCTTTCAGACCTGCTGGGATGCATATGTCCCATACAGCTCAGGACTGATGGGACATTATGTCCCATACAAATTCACCACAGGACTGCAGCTTAATTTTTACCTTATAAATGGGACTACCCGTCCCAAACGGTGCGGTAGTTATCGATTTATAATTTGAAATTGGTAGTTTTAGTGTGGCAACATTAGTTTATAGTCTGTGGTCATATAAACGAAAACAGGAGTGCAACGACAGTTGAATTTTGGTCATAAAAAGTGTATTTTTGCGTTGTATTTAGGTAAGTTTTTTATGTACTACGTTATTTTGCCCAAATTATTTCTAATTGTGTGAAAACAATAAAAAAAACAATGCATTTTGGCATGGAAAATTTAACATTGGGACATTATGTCCCATCAGTCCTTTACTCACCTCAATATAGTCTAAGAACCCATATTCATATCGGTTTTGTGCACGAGCAAAAAAATGATTTGGTTTGAAAAATCTGTCTGGTGTTTTGAGTGCATAGTAGTGATGGTCGTTTATCTAGCTTAGGAGCGGAGCATGACCAAAATATGCACGCGCATTTACGTTGCATTCGCCAAACGTACGTTTACAAGCTTTGCTTTTTCAGAATGGCGTCAAAACGAAAAAAAAGTAACTTTCCTCTGAAAGATGATCAAATTGCCGAGTACCTCGATGAAGATGAGAGTTCATTTGACGAGTCCGTTGGGAGCGACGACGTATACGTCGTCTGAGGAGGAACATATATGTTCCTTCTCAGAAATCTCGTCGTAGAGGCCATGGCTCCGAAGAATCATCAGCCATTGGTTCGGATGAAGAAGAGGACTACATGAAGAAGAAGTATTAGATCCACTACTACTGGAAGAAGATGAAGAGGAAGGTAATGCATATAGAGGAGACCTGGTACCGGCCGCTGTAGAAGATGAAGAGGAAGGTAATGAATATAGGGAAGACCAGGTACCGGCCGCTGTAGAAGATGAAGAGGAAAGTAATGAACATAGGGAAAACCAGGTACTGGCCGCTGTAGAAGTTCAAAAAGACAATGCAAGAAGACCTGTAAACATTATTACTTGGGGCCCAGTCGACGAAAATTTCAGGCCAAGAAAAGCTGTAAGTTTACCAAGAGCATGCCGCTCCTCGAAAACCTTTACAGAAAACTCCAAACCAATTGACATATTTTTGATTTTTTTTTCAAAAAGTCTGCTTGATTACATAACCCAATGTACTAATTTGCGGATAGAAATAGCGAGAAACGCAGTTGATGATAGAGAAGCCAGAGCTCGAAAACGAAGTTACATGTCGGCTACTGACAGAGGAGAAGTAATGACAGTTCTAGGCTGTACTCTAATTATGGGATATAACCAACTTCCTGCCTTTTCCGATTACTGGTCCTCGAAGCCTTCCTTGGGAAACTCAGTAATATAAGCGCCATAGGTCGTGACAGATGTAAATTTCTGCTTGCAAAATTATATTTTGCTGATCCTAAAAAACCCAATGATGCGTCAAAAACTTACTATCTGGATGATGTGGTAAACTGTCTGAAAACTAGTTTCAAAAAATATAGAGAAGACAGCCATGTACAAAGTATTGACGAGTCTATGACGAAATTCAAAGGGCGCTCTAGTCTCAAACAATACATGCCTATGAAGCCGGTGAAAAGAGGAATCAAGATGTGGGTACGAGCTGATGCCAAGACTGGATATGCTTACGATATGAATATTTATGTTGGTAGAGAACTCAACCCAAGAGAATCCAAAGATTTGACACTTGGAGAGAACGTGATACGAACCCTATCTTCCACCATAACAAATCCAGATACAACGATTTGTTTTGACAGATTCTTCACGTCAGTGACACTCATGGATACTTTGGAGTTTCCCTGTTTAGGAACTTGTAACCTCATTCGAAAAAATATGCCCAAAATCTGTCCAAGACAAAAATTCAAACAAGGTGAGATGGCATTCGTTGAGAATGGACGTGGTACAATAGCTGTAAGATGGCAAGATACCAAAGATGTCGTACTAATGAGCAACTGCCACGGACCTGAGAGAACTGAAGTAAGAAGAAAATTGAAAACTGGAGATGTGGTTCCAGTCCCAGCGCCGGAAATAGTTGCCTATTATAGACATGCTATGGGTGGGGTAGACCGTAATGACAGAATGGTTGGGGAACATAAATTTGAAAGAAAATCTAACAAGTGGTGGAAAAAAGTATTCTACAGGCTAATGAAGATGGCAATAGTCAATTCATGGGTAATATACAGGGAAAAAGTAAACCGAAATTGCTCCATGAAAAATTTTCTGGTTGATTTGTCGTTAGAAATGGTGGAATATGGTAAGGACAATCTCAGAACCTACGTAAACCAAATACTGCCACAAGACCCGTACCTGGTGAAGGTGGAGTAAATCACTTGCCCATTCAAGCAGATAAACGCAAAAGGTGTGTATCTTGCACCCAAAAGAAAAAAGACACGCGAACATTCACTATGTGCATTGCGTGTCAAAGATATTTGTGCAAGAATTGTTTTGCAGAATGGCATCTTGCGTAAATAACATTTCAAGTACCTATATTTTAGTGTTTTAGTACTATGCCTGATCTCTTACGACTATAAGTAAACAAATAAAAATATTTCAGTAAATAATAGAGATATTTTGTTGGAAATTTTACGAAAAATACATACTAATGTTACTCTTTCATAATAAAAATACATAAAATTGATTCGATTACTGTTGATTTATTTATGTCATGAAAAGTCAAAAATCTAATAAAAATGTATGAAGATGCTTTGGAAATAGTATTGGTTTCAAGACTGATGGGACATATTGTCCCATGACAAAAAATCCAGAATTTAGCCTCAAAATAGAAATCTAAGCACTATTACTCATGCCCGCTATTATGTTTAGTCATTTAGAACAGATTTTCTTATAAATTTAAAAAAAAAAAATTGCAGTCCTGACACTGCACCCCTCCGCCGGTCTGAAAGGGTTGAAGTCTATAGAATAACTGTATTGTGCCTTTCAATATACGGAAGACTTGGCGAGTTTGCCCGACATGCACTTTACCGGACTTTTTAATTATTTATGTTCTTCAAGATGGCTGCTTATTGGCATCTCTTGTGCTGTTATTTTTATTTGGTACACTTCAATAAAGTTTACTTACATAAAGTATACTTGGATCTTAAAGGAATTTTAATTGAATAAGGAGAAAGAATTCAAGGTAACAATAAGAATTTTCAGGTACTGTTTACATTTAATTTAGAATGCTTCCTGATCAACATTTTTTATTTATTCATTTACATTTGGGGTAAAAGCGGACTGAGACAAAGCGTGTTTGTGCCTTGTGACGTAATTACAAGTACCTACTGAATATTTATACTCAGCTTTGAAACAAGCTTTTAACTGTGACCCTTATTCGGCTTAACTATGGGGCTTGAAAAGAAATTAAAATTTACATATAAAAGCATTCTAGGAAAAAGAAAGATCCGTTTTATTGTATAGTTGCATCTCTTTCTGTTCGTCAAAGTTGAAACGCGTAGAACTCATACTCTTTGCCACTGGAAAGTTATCCACTGCATCCTCAAACTCTATTCACAAAACGGTTAGAGGTGAGGGTGAATAAAGTCACGAGCAATGACATACTTAGCACAAATGCCAGTTAACACAGCTGATTCCAGCATTAACCACCAACCAAACCCCTCTGTAGCATAGTGTAGACAGTAAGCAACATACCATTCAATGTTCTACGAAAATTAAAAGGAATTATTTTGGGGCGCAATCACGCACAGTAGCCCGTGGTCTACAGTTCAACCTATCAAATTAATTCAATCAGAAACAACTAGATGTCGCTCCTAGTCGCCAAACTCGATTTGTATATCAATTGTCAGTGTGTATGTGTGTACTTTCGAAAAGTGCAGGTGTGCTGTGATTTCAAAAATGTTTTAGGAGCGAATTTAAGTCTGTTTTTGAAAAATCGGAGAGGTAAGTGTTGAAATTTTATCATATTACAGTGGTTTAAGTATATCTTACGTTTTCACTTGTTTTTTTTGTTTGTTGCCGGTAGTCTACTGATGTAGACAAGTGTTGTTCTTACTTTAATTATTCTTACACCTACAATGTAAACCATTGTTTTTGTCATGCTCCAGGATGTCTCGCAAGCGTTCTCTTCGTGACGAGGACATATCTTCTGCTCTGATGGATGGTGCAGAGTGAGGATGGCTTAGATTTCGACGATGACAGCCTCGCAGACTCAGATTATGTGACTGAATTGGAAAATTTTGAAGAACAGGCTTCAGAGATTGATATTGATTTGGATTCCATAATTGAGACTCTAGAAAATGAGCATGAAAATCCACCCCATAGTACAGAAACTGTACCATCACCTGAAAATCCACACCAATTATCTCAAGCTAAGAAACCAAAGAAACCTGCTAGAGAAAAGTCAGTCAAACTAAATTTGCGTTGGAAAAAGAAGAATTTACAGTTGAATGAGGAGCAGCTTGTGTTTACAGGTAACAAAATCTTGGGCTCTGATCTTCTAGAGCTAGACACTCCTATACAATTCTTCTTCCAGCTATTTCCAAAAGAACTGATAAAGAAAATTTCAGAGGAGACTAATTTCTATCAGATGCAGAAAGATCCTAATAGCACTTTTCGGGTGTCTGAAGAGGATGTCAGACAATTCATTGGTGTGACATTTCTAATGTCTCTTGTGCAAGTTCCTAGGGTTACAAATCACTGGAGCCCTATTCTCGGAACACCTCTAATGAAAAATGAAAAAATTCGGCAAACATTGCACTTCAATGACAACTCCAAACAACTTCCAAGGGAGCATCCTGACCATGACCGAATTTTCAAAATACGCCCAGTAGTAGACGCGCTGAATGAAGCTTATAGCAAAGTTCCAATGGAAGAACATCTTTGTGTAGATGAGCAAATGTGTTCCACGAAATCACGGAATACATTGAAGAGGTACAACCCCAACAAACCCCACAAGTGGGGCTATAAAGTCTACGTGTTGAGCGGTGTTTCTGGCTTTGCCTATAAAACGGAGATCGAAACTGGTAAGAAAAATGTCGTCTTAGACAGAGAGCCAGATCTAGGAGCCTCATCCAATGTCGTTATGAAGCTAGCACGTATGATCCCAAGGCACCAGAATTTTAGGCTTTATTTTGATAACTATTTTACTTCTCTCCGTTTGCTGGAATACCTAGCTAAAGAAGGTATTCTCAGTCTGGGCACAGTTAGAAGAAATAGGATACCAGATTCTAAGCTGTCGACAGAAAAAGTAATGATGAAGAAGGAAAGAGGTTATTCGGAAGAATTTGTGGCTGACGTCAACGGAATTGATGTGTCGACTGTCGCATGGAAAGACAACTAGATTGTGATCCTGGCTTCTACATTTGCTGGGCAGCAGCCTGAAACTGAGGTTCGTAGATGGGACAAACAAAATTCAATGCACGTCAACATCAAGCGCCCTAATGTGGTAGGAGAATACAATCGGCATATAGGTGGTCTCGACCTTCTTGATAGTATCATGGGCATCTACAAGATACGTTTGCGAAGTAAACGATGGCCCATGCGTCTGTTTTATCATTATTTGGATCTTACGATGTCTAATTCTATTCAAAAGAGTCACTAAGTCACCTTCAATCAGGTCGTGTATCATCAGCTGATTTTCGACTGGATGTCGCTGTAACCCTGTGCAAATTGGGTATCAGACCTAGTAGTATATCTAGTCGGCGGTAGCTGGAGAATGAGATTGAAGCCAAGAAACACAAAGGACCTGCTCAGCATGTGCCTCCTAAAGCAGTTCGTCAAGACCAGATTGGGCATTGGCAACAATGGTCCGATAAAAAAATTGGATGTAAGTTTCCGCAATGTTCTGGATTTACACACAATGTCTGTGCGGGGCAGCCTTATGCTACACAAAAAATAAGAATTGCTTTAAAAATTTCCACCTCTCGTAGAGTAAGGTACACTCACAAAGCACATCTGTTCTGTGGGTAGTCTTATGTTAATTTTGACACTTTAACTCAGTGTTGCCTGTGAGCAACACTCCCTATTTTTGTAATTTCCTTCACAAATAAATAAAAAAATGAAAATCCTAAAATACATGAATTTTATTTTTTCATGTAAATGTCGAATCCATAAAAATTTTAAAAATCCATCTTTATGAGTGACAGAGGGCTAAAAATTTCTGCAAACTGTCTGTCTGACTCTAACTGAATCGGCCAGTACGCGCTTTACGTGAAGTATCAATGGAGGCTGGAAAAAAAAAAAAACAAAGTAAAAAAAAAAAAACATGACGAATCTTTTCAAGGTTGCTTGCTCCCTTATTAAAATTCGCTATTCAGAAGTGCTTTGCTATACAGCGGAGCAATGCGCAAGGAAGAATCTATTTGTAATTTGGTATAGTCCGAAGTTCTAATAAAATCTGACGAAATACTGTCTTGACTATGCAAACAAACTAAATCTTGCCTAAAGTAAAAGAAATAAGATATTACTGGATCAAAAGACATGAAATCAGTTTTCGATTGGCGTGTCGGATATCGTGTCATCCGTTAGCAATTCTGTTGGGAAAATCTTTATATAGGATTTATGGGATCTGTGGAGTTTTATCCCGGCCAGACCTCAAGGGGCAAATAATCTATAAATAGGATGGCTTATCCGAGCGAACATTGGTGTATGTAGGCTCAGGATGAGGCATAAATAATGAAGTACCCGAGGGTTTAGAGGAACAGATTTTCATATTCAGCCCATTACCTCAGGTATGTTGCTACTAAAGGAATTTCAGAGTTGGATCGACCACGCGTACCCGGTGCCGTTCTTCCGAATTCACACACAATGAAACCTCGTATTTTGGTAAATCCAATCACCTTGTTACTTGTTGCACGCTTGTTTTTCTCAAGTATTGTCTTAGCAAGTATTCATTATTTTCCTTAGGAAAAAAGTACATAAATCAGTATTTTTGCATGAGCGGCGGGGCGCCCGCACACAGGTGAAAAATTCATAAAATTTGGTATAAACTACGAAAAAAAACACCATCGAAATGCGTGTAATCTATTGTCAATCTAAAAGCAAAGGATTGAGCTAGCTACCTATGCACGCACTCACCCGTCAATGACTCAGAGGCAGGGTTGGATTTCGTAGTATAATTATACTATTTGTACCATAGTTTCATGTTGCGTAGTACATAGTATCGTAAAGCTTGGATTGTACGCGAAAATACCATAATTTTAATAACCAATTATCCAAATGTTTTTTAATTGACACTAACCCTAATGCACGGACTTCTTTGCCGTATGGTAAAATCAAATAAAAACGAGAAGCATTGTGGGTATTCCCCGTGCAATGTTTTGCTGCTTATGTCATTTTGATGGAAAGAGATGTATATTTTTTTCTGCTTGAGTATGACTGAGATGAATGTATAGCAACAAAATTCGCGCGATCGATGAAGTTTCCATTGAAAAATTAGCTGAATTAGAGATTCTCATTTTATTAAGTGATTTTATAAACTAATTTACCTAGATTTATGTGATAATATTAAAATAACGTTTCAATAACAGATGATTTTTATTTAATCTAAAACGTTTTCAACACAAAAACAAAACGTAGTATAATTTTTTGGTAAAAAGTATCTTTTTAGTATCCATAGACAATAATTTTAGTCTGATTCCAACCCTGCTCAGAGGTGCTATCCATCTAATCCATCTTAGTCCAAAGTTTGACTTGCTCAGCGGTGGATGTGTTCGTTTCATTTTAAAGTGCAATATCGAACGTGGTTCACGAGTATTTGCATGGGACTCCAAAACCAATTTCAGACACACATGTTACTCTTTCTACTGAAAAAGCCCTTTTCATCTGTCCACCTCGGAAAGTTGGCTTTTAATGCCCGAAAACAGGGCCAAAAATAGTTTATTCATTTCTAGGCATGCAAACATGCTTACATTTAAAAATTTAATTTGTTTTAATTTAATTTGTTTTTTATACTTTTATTAATAATTTTATTGTGGATTTTTGAATGATTCTTGTTTGATACCTTGAGAAGTGCAAAAACTTACAAAGCCTGCATAAGTGCTGAAAGATTCGACTTTTTACTGAGATGTATGAGATTTGATGACAGAAATACTAGACAAGAGAGAAGGAAATCTGATAGACTGGCGCCAATTAGAAATTTCTGGGAAAAGTTCATATAAAACTGTAGGAAATGGTACAGTGCCCTGATGCATTAGCTGACCCCATCAGATTTAAAATTCAATTTTGACACTTAGAACCAAACCCACAGAGGAATATAAACTGCCATCTATCGCCGCACACGGTAACTAACCAATTCGTTCGGGAAACAAGTTGCTAAGGTTGCTATGCCGTTTTAAAAGATTTTAGTTTTTATCACAAAATATTAACGTGCAGAAAGTAAGTCATTTTCAACAATAAAAACGTTTTACTGTGATGGGTCTCGAACCAACGAACTTCAGCTTGAGAAGCAAGCGCTTATCCAACCGCGCTAATCGCTTAATCGACTGAGTGTTGAAATTTGTTATCACATGTTGATACGACACGCAGCCATGACGTCGTCATTACGACAGAGTGCATGCAATTCAACAATAAGAGGGTATTCTATGATATTAATAGTAACAAAGAAATGTAAAAACATTCTGTTGCATGAATATCGTTTGTTCTGCGCGCATCACAGTTCTGTTAACATTTAAATAGTTCTTATTTTAAAATCTATTTTTTTTATAATGTCTCATTTAACAAACTTTATGAAGACTAAAATAATAGTGCGTTGGGAAGACAACTACAGCATTAAAATAATTTCCAGAGAATTGGGTGTTGCGGTAAGTAAAAAATAATAGTATTTATAAAAGGCCGTTTTTGTTTCATGAAACATTGTTTTTTGGAAAAAATCTCATTATAATATATTTGTTACAGAGAAACACGGTTCGTTTGTGGATTCGGAGATATCAAGAAACTGGTGAAGTGAAGCGTAACCGCCCTGGCCGACGAGCGATTGAATTTACAGATGAATCTAACCGTCATCGTGATATCGTCAGGCTTCACACGGAAGACCCATTTAAAACTACTCGTTCAACTGCCCTTACATATAATATATCACTTGACACGGTTCGGAAACATCTGCATGCTGCTGGAATCCACAAATATAAACCAGCCCAAAAAATTTAACTAACCGAGGCACATCGTCAAGCTAGAATAAGATTCACATCACAGTATTTAAATTTTGATTGGAAAAACGGAATTATAATTTTTAGTGACGAAAAAGGCTTCAAATCAGATAAAGATGGAAGAAAAATATTGTGGAGAAGACCTGGGGAGCGTTATAATCCACAAAATGTTTTGCCTTTAAGAACCAGTGGCAGAATTACATTAGGTAAGATATTATTATAAATAGTGTTTAGGTTATATACCTATATATACCTAGGTATATATAACGTCATATAAATATATAATAATTATTTTTTTACATATTATAAAGACATTTATCTATTATGATTTTATTATTAGTTTAGTAGCTCCATTATATAGTGGAGTTTTTAAAGAAAATATTTATATACCTATATACCTAATCATTTCGTGCCGCGATCTAATTTGTGTAGCTATATAATTACCTAATTGTTGTTTTTAGGATATTGGGGGTGGATGTCGTCAATGGGCCCAGGAGAAATAATTGAATTTGGTGGTCGCATGAAAAAAGAAAAATACTTGGAGATATTAAGAGATGTGATGATCCCAACAGTGCGCAACGTATACCCAGAAGGACAAATTTATTTCATCCACGATAATTGCTCTGTGCATCGGTCAAAGTTAATAACAGAGTGGCTAGCTACCCAGAACGATGTGACGATTATTGAATGGCCATCTAAAAGCCCAGATTTAAACTTAATAGAAAACTTATGGGGTCAAATGGTGCTTAACTGGGATACAAATGAAGTTAGAACTAAAGAAAATCTAGACCAACAAGTTATGAGATCTTGGGAGCTTATGCGTTTAAGTGATATGTGTTTGAACATGGTAAACGGCATGAGAAGCCGGCTCGAACAAGTGCTTGAAAATGAGGGTTACCCTCTGCGTTATTAAAAAAACTACATAAATAAAAACAAATAAAATTTAAATTCATTTTCAGAGAAAAATATTATCTTAGCACCATTTGGCCCTGTATATTTCAACTTTAAATATTTTCTGCTAATACTCTTTATTGTAAGATAAGAATCATTCTATGATTAAAACATTACAGAGAGAGATATAAATTGTTACCTCATAGGTAATTTAGATTATGGAGGTAGCATGTTGGTTCTCTCTACTGAAGACTAATCGTAGTTTGAGTTTATATACCTAGTTCCTTATTTTATTTACTATGAAAACAAAATAAAATATATTTTTAGTAATAATTGAAAATGTTTTTAATTTTATTACGTTTCATCTGAAATTCTGTAAATATTATATAAAAGTAATCCTTACAAGTTTCTTTATGCTTTATATTAAATAAAAAGAGACTCATTTTCTACCATCTGGATTTGATCCCACTACAACTTGTTCTTTCTTTCAAAGTTAGCACATTGCGCCACGAAGAATGCACATTCAATAGTCGAAATTAGGCTATGCTTGCCACAATGCAATGCTCAGGAGCTATTTGTTCACTAATTGCTTGATAGATGGCGCACTGCGTTTAATAAGGTCCATTTTGTTGTTGTATTGCGATAGATGGCGCTTAATGAAGTGTTTTTGGGGGGTCAGCTAATTCGTCAGCTGACTGTACAAGCCAGGTTCTTACATAACCGTGGATGAACAACTGGTCGGATTTAGAGGACGCTGTCCCTTTCGCATGTACACCCCTAATAAGCCCAACAAATATGGCTTGAAGCTTGTGATGATGGCTGATTCTAGTACCAAGTACATGTGCAATGCTATGCCCTATATGGGAAAAAACACTAACACAGGTAACGAGCCATTAGCAAATTATTTTGTGAAGGAGCTATCTAAACCGTACCATGGGTCAAACCGGAATATAACCATGGATAATTGGTTCACATCGGTTCCTCTAGCCACTGAACTCTTGAAACCGCCATATAAGCTCACAGTGGTAGGTACTCTACGAAGTAATAAGCGAGAGATCCCCAAAGAAATGACGAATTCTAGAAATAGACTAGTAGGTACTTCGATGTTCGGTTTCGATAAAGAAATGACTTTGGTGTCTTATAAACCGAAGTCAAATAAGGTCGTTTACTTGCTTTCTACCATACATGATCAACCTGCCATCAATGCCAATTCAAAAAAGCCCGAAATAATTGAATTTTACAATTCCACAAAGGGTGCGGTTGATACTGTAGACCAGATGTGCTCGATCATGAGTACCAGCCGTAAAACCAATCGATGGCCACTGTGCTTGTTCTAAATCTGTCTATAGTGAATGCATATGTCATACACGTCTCTAATGCGATCCGAAATGGAAAAAAACCCATGAAAAGAAGGCCTTTTGCATTAGAAATGGCAGACGAATTGATGAAGCCTTGGCTGCAAGAGAGATATCAGACAGTAACTTTGCAACGAAATTTGAAGCAGATCATCTCGGAGATCTTGAAAATTGATGACCCTCAGGAAGGTTCTAGTCAAGACGTTCTCAGAACTCGAAAAACTTGCAGCTACTGTCCTGCAAAAAAACGTCGTATGACCACTAATTTCTGCAAGGGCTGTAAAAAAGCGATTTGCAGGGAGCATATTGTTTCTATGTGCAATCAGTGTTCAGTGTAGGTTATTTCCAAAACAGATTATGTTATTTGATTAAGAGAAAACAAAGACTGTTAAATTAAGGTCGTTTTGTGTCATAAATAAAGTTGATTAAATAAATATTGATGTTTTAATTCGTCGTAAAATCTACGAATGGTTAGTGATAACGTTACTCGAAATTATGGTTAGTGAGCTAGGGTTAAATACAATTTTGGAACGCACCCTAAAAAACATAACCGAAAAGTATGTTTATTGTCTTAGTTGTTTATTTTTATCTTATTAACTAAAAATTAAAAAGTATTATGATAAAATACAGAAATTAAGTCTTAACTTATAGAATTATATCGAAAATAAGAGAACTCTTGTACATTTTTTTGTAGTTAAGTTAATGATTTCCTTGCCGGAACAGGTGAAAAATAATGTGTTGGGTTTGAGAGGAATTTTATTCTCACCTCGAACCTTAGAATCCCTCGCGATTTTCAGGAGTCTATTTTTAGAAACACTCGCATGCTCTGGATTCAATATCAACTGATATCTGAGAAAAAATCAACATTCCTCTCTTACCCAACAAATGACTATTCTTTAGTTATGGAAAGTCAACTCACGAAATTTCAATATAATACAATAAGGATCTCAGCATTTCAAGTAAATTGCAATCTTTATCATCAACTATGAATCAGTATTAGAAGCCAAGAAAAAATGCTACCCCATCGGCATTGTTTGAACAGAAACTCGTGCTGAAGTGCACTACAAAACCTGCTGGATCACACGACCTGTAGACTGTTACTTTCATTGAATGATGTAAAAGTCTCTGACGGAAAGTCAAAAACATAATCAAGTGGGGATGTGATGGATATGGCAGCCAGTTACAGTATAAGCAAACAACGGTTCGAGTTCCTGCAATCATCTGACGAATATATTTCAATTACGTCAATAGTTCCTGTTCGTTTTATCTACACTGAAACTAATGAAAATGAGACAGTACTGATATGGCAAAATCCCCGACCATCTTCACCAAGATATTGCCGACCTCTGAGACTTCAGATGGACCGAGAAACAGCAGCGCTTTCAAGACTTGAAACAGCTAATGTTGTAACGTAGAAATTTCTCGTTAATTAGTTTTTCATTTTTGAACGCGTCGATAACTTTCTTCGTTTTATTTTTAATGTTTTTCAACTAATCTGATAGTGTTAGTCACTTTGGGAGTTACCATCTGCAACACAAGTTTTCTAATTTCGAGTAATAAGTGCTCCGTGTTCTCGTTACCATTTCAGTTTTCGGATGTTTGACATAAGATTGTGTTCCATTTAAATAGTTGAATTTGTTAGTAGGTAAGTTGGTTATCAATCTTACGTTTTCTTTTTAATAAAAATCATGTCTTTGTTAACAATATTTGTTTCCCTATTACACCCACACATAATTTTATGTTATAATGTAAAGACTGAAATTGAAAATCTCGTTTTAACTTCCACAGAAGAATGGTCGGTGAAACACGATTACACGACTTAAAAATGACAATGTTGGATGGGAAAATGATAAACGCTGTTACTGACACGAACTCAGCTATGCGCTGTTACCTTTGCGGGTATCACATCAAAAGATTAAAATTTAACAAATTAAAATATTGTTTAACAAAGGACATCAATGAAAAGCACTTAGATTATGGCATTTGTTCACTCATCCAGGGATTAGATTCACAGAATGCATCTTGCATTTATCACATAAACTTAATAGCGAAATAAGCAAGAAGTACGCGTGAAAAACAAATAGTAGCAGATGAGAAAAAGAGAATCCAAGGCGAGTTTTGATTGAGATGGAAATACATCACGCGTATTCTTTCGGCACGCTGAAGAAGTTTCAGAAATAACTGGAGTAAACATAGTAATAATCAAAAGACTCCACTAACACTACTACCTATATACTAAACATTATCTTATGTGGATATAAAATAAACATTGAAAAGTTTCGCATTTTCTGCCTAAAAACTGCATCAATCTTTGTCATGAACTACCCATGGTTTAATATGCCTACAACCCTCCATAAGATTTTGATACATGGGTCTCAGATAATTGGAAGCATGGGTATAGCTATTGGCGTCCTAGGGGAAGACGCTCAAGAAAGCCGAAACATAGATATAAGAAAGTACAGAGAAAATTTTTCAAGAAAGTTTTCACACAAGATGAAGATAGATACCTAGAAGATACCTATCATCGATTATTGGTGTCATCAGATCCCTACATAACCGGATTAAGAAAATTAACTCCCAATAAATTTCTGTCCTTAAAAAATAAGCTTACTTTCTGATCAATAAATAATTATCACTTAAATATTGTATTATTTGACCCGAATGACCTATCCAAAATACTAATGTGATTAATTTTGTATAATATTATGGAATAAAAATACTTGATTAAAAAAATTGAAAATAAGTATACTTATCTAATATACATTAAATATCTAAAACATTAAAATATTTAATTTTAATTCAAAACGTCCTTTTTTATTTTTATAAAGTCGCCGCCGCCGCGTTTATTTTTATTTTTATAAAGTGTTGGGATTAATTTCAGTGAGGTGCATCTGCCTGCCTACATCATCTATACATGCACTTTTCTAAAAAAAACATCCCCTGACGCACATAGATTTCCTTCAACACACGAACAAGCATTTTAACTTCAATGCACAAATTTCAATTTTTAGAGATGCTCAGAGAGGTCAGAATGTAAAAAATTGTTATTTAATATTTTTCTGTTTATTAAGGGAGTATTTAACTAAAAAAAACAACGAAAGACGCAATAAACAAAGCATTTGTTGTGTTTAACATAACAGAAGACTAGATTTCTTACAAATGATAGGACTGTGTCTTTAATAAATAGTGTTAAATAATTTGTTTCGTTTTCTTTAAAGGTCTACAATAATAAAAATTTAAACAAGATAAATCGGAAAAAAACGGCGGCAACACTGTCGTTACAAAATTTAATAAATATTGCAAAAAACCTACCAGGTTGGACTTGCTAACCTTCTCTGTGACTGCTAGGCCACCATACTCTTCAGGAGCCACGCAGTCCCCCTTCAACCAGCTCGCCAGCCGGCCAAGCTCGCCGAGCATGCCCGACGTCATTAGCGAACCAAGAGCCATTTCTACTACCCTTACTTTTTAAACCATTAATAAAAAAAATAAGTTTTAAATCGTATTAACGTTTCTACACTTTTCTAATAAAGTCCGTTATGACCCGATAAATCTGGCACAATTTTCTAAGTTTTATACGATATAAAACCCAACACTTTCATATAGTACGACGCAGCACAATTACAAACTTTTCCAAACGGACAGAGGTATTTTCATTTACTAAACAAAGGCAATTCACGAATAACAAGACGGCGTCTTCACCCTTGGAGGGTTCAGATACAACTGGTCAGATTCGCTAATTTGGCTACTATCGTTGAAAATTCGCGAGACAACCCCTAAAGGCTCGTAGCAGCGGAAACTCCACTCTATCCACTTCAAATTAAGCATAAATTTTTAACATCAAGAGCCGGGAGCCGTTCGAGACGGAGCATGCGCGTACAAAAGGAATGGGAGTATACGACACCCATAAGTTTGTAAGAGATAGCAGCATTTCCTAATTCCGTTTCTGATTCGAACTCTAAACACACGTGCAGTAGTAATAAAGTCGTGGTGTAAACAGTTTTGCTCCGAATTCAGGGGTAAATCGGCAGTTTATTATCAAGAGAAAAGCTTATTGGAAGGCTAACCTTGACCTCGTGTATAGGAATTGGCTTGGATTTGAATTGGATATGTAATTCAGAACTGGGTTAGGAGGTGCTGTGCTTTAGAAGCACGGAATTTAGAAGAATTACTAAGGCTTTGAGAGGGGTAACATGGACATTTATATTGGTATATAATACTCGTACATAAATTGAGAATAAAAAGAAACAAGGAATTATTTTAAAGTTATGCCTTATGCAGCCTTTATTTTACGAGTATTTATTTTTTTCAATTCTCGGATGACTATAATATCTTTAAGTTCAAGTGCCGATACGAGAACTCGACACTTGTCTCGTCTTGTGCAGCAACCTAATCAAATTGAGCTGGTATGGGCGCAAGTCAAGAGGCATGTTGCGAGAAATAACATATCATTCAAGATGGCTGAAAGAAACCTTTTAATTGCAGGGATTAATAATGTGACGGGAACAAAGTGGCAAGATTGCATAAATTGTGCAATGAAGGACAACCCGACTCCAGTTGATCCTACGAGTGACTAACATGCACTCGTGGGGTCTTGAAATGTATAATCTATTTATTCAAAGGTATGTGATTGTTTGATTTTTATTTAGTTAACAAGGTTAGTATTAATGTTTGTTTGTTAATTTTAGGTTAGGTTAGTGTTAGTGCGGTCGAACACTCATCAAACGTTTGACGCAGTTGTCGCGATGAGGACAGCCTCTTCCCTCCGCCCGGGCTGCCTGTGGAACTTAAATTTTCCGAATATTTTTCATTCAAAATATGAAGCAGTTTCCTTTTGATACCCGGACCTGATCACCCTTTTTATGAATTTCGCCCAGAAGTACAGCTCGTTTGAGTATGTATAAGTACTTACCAGGTAAAATACTATTCAAGATGTGATCATCACCGCGCTTCATTGCATTCTAGGAGTGTTTTTTTCCCAGTTATTGAATTTCAGTTTTTGATTGATTTGCGAGGATACACATGTAAGTTAAGTTTTAATTAAGTAAATAACTATTTCTTTAGTCAATTTTCCATTTGTTTCTTTGTAAAACTACATTTTTATACGTAAAATTGAAAGATTCTTTGGTGGTCACGAATTTTAGTGAAAAGCCGGGTAACTTTGACGGTGTCAATGTTACCCAGAGCAAATAAATTTACATCGAGGTCTTTTCGATGCATTATTCTGTCGGAGATAATAATTAGCAAACATAATTTATAATTCTTTTGAGTTATTTTTTATTTTAATAAATTATTGCAGGATACTACCATGCCGCGAAAATTTAACTCCATTAAGCCTGGTATTAGAAAATATGGCGTAAAGTCTCATTACACGCAGGCTACGCTTGAAGAAGCTGTTAGCAAAATCAAAGACTCTGAGATGAGTATTAATGCTTGTAGCAAGCAATACAATATTCCTAGGAGCACCTTAAAGAACAAAATAATGAAAAAACACGGCCTGAATATTGGACGTCCAACTATTTTATCTGTAGAAGAAGAAATAATTATTAAAAATCATATTTTGGCATTGTCGGATAGTGGAATTCCAATTGGACTAGATGACGTAAAATTTGTAATACAAAGCTATTTAAATGCAAACAACAGATCGGTCGAAGTATTTAAAAATAATCTTCCTGGTTGGGAATGGGGGCAGTTGTTTCTTAATCGTCATCCAGAACTAAAAAGTAAATTTGCGCACAATATAAGCCGTTCTAGAGCTCAAGTAAATGAAGACCAGGTCATAGAGTTCTTTGACAAACTTGACGTCGGAATGAAAGATGTACCAGAAAACATATTTAATTTTGACGAGACTGGATTTCATGACAATCCTAAAAAAAGGTCTTATTTCGTCGCACATGTCGGAATCCTGACATAATTAGAAACTCCACGAAGTCTTGTTACACTGTAGTGTTCTGTGGGAATGCAGCAGGAGAGTTTGTGCCTCCATTTTTTTTATTTAAAGCCAAACACACTTGGTCAGACTGGTTAACAGGAGCTCCAAAAGGTACAAGAATGGCTGTTACAAAAAACGGCTGGATTGACGGCGAATGCTTCGACGAATGGTTCAAATCCCAATTTCTACCATTCGCTAATAAGAAGACGGGGACAAAAGTTTTTCTATGTGATAATTTAAGTTCCCACATAACCATAAACACCTTACGTGCTTGCAAAGAAAACAATGTGAAGTTAATTTGCTTACCACCCAATTCCACTCATCTTCTGCAACCTCTTGATGTTGGATATTCTGCATCCCTAAAATCGAACTGGTGGGCAGTTCTGTTATCCTGGAGACAGACCCAAAGAGGCATTAAATCCATTTCATTGCCTAAAAACTGTTTTTCGCAACTTGTCACAAGAGCACTTGAGCGTGGCGAAGAACAGGCAGCTGATAATTTAAAAACTGGTTTTAGGGCAACAGGTTTATTTCCGATTGACAGACAAACTGTCCTACAAAAACTGCCGGTGTATGCAAAAACAACACCACCAGACCCTACAGATTCTTTGGGAGAGAGTTTCAAAAACTATTTACAAGAAATAAGAACTGCTGATTTAGCCATAGCAAATAGATGGAAAATTCAACTACCTGTGACGGCTGGAAAAAGCATTTCAGTTGAAGAAGTAGAGGAGTATTAAAAAAAAACAGAAAAGACAAACCCCGCAAAGAAAAGAGGACGTCGAATTACATCACCTTTTAACCGCCCTGAAGACGACCCCCTGACCAACTTTTTACTTCTACCTTCTAGATATTAACATGCCAAGCTATTGTTACCAATCGTTTATGATTGAGTAATTTATGAGAAATAGTGTTACAATCCAGGCTCTAATCTATGGTAGGCACGAGCCCCTCGGTGGGCAGAATGATTCTAATTGATATTTTGTTCATTGCAGGTGCATACATGCATGGCTTTCCTCATCCTGAGAGACGAGCAGATATGTTCAAGACGTGGGTGTCCATTGTTGGTGACAAACTCAAAGAAACCGACCCTTGGAAAATCTACAAAAACAAAAAGATATGTGCACATCATTTCACATCAGATCAAAAAGTTGCCAGCCATCGGTTAATGATAAATGCTGTTCCATCTATTAATTTAAACGGTAAGTTTATAGAACTTTTTTAAATTGATTAATGAAGTGATGGTATCTCTACTAGGTTATGTAATGAATTTAATAATTGATATAATGAGATGTATTGTTTTAGTATAAATGAAATGTATACATTATTGACTTGTAACGAACGTTACCAAATAAATTATCATTTATCATTTATCATGAATGAAATTAATATACTAATTATCCACTAAAATATGTTTACATTATTACTTTTATGTTTACAGGTATATTTTTGACTCCTGGTATTGCAGCACACATGGAACACAATTACTGTCTTCCAAGCAGTGCAGACAACAAGAGCACCAGCAGTATACCCCAGCCTTTACAAACTATTATTGATGAAGGTTTGTGTTATTCTGTTCTACTTTTGTATTTGTATTTCCAATTACATGTAGTTTGAATTTAGTGGTTATTACAAAAGTAGTTTACACTGCCTCTAGCCACAACAGTAACTTAAATCAAAAGATTAATTTAAAAAATAATAATATAATAAATCTAGTAACGGTTGACAAATAAATTTAATATTTCAGAACTACACCTCCGGCTTAATACTTCTGATTCCACCAATCAGCCTTCAACGTCCCAAGAAAATCTTGACAAGGGTACTTACGCTCGTCATTTTTTATACCTACATAGCAATGCTAGTAATATTATATTATGTGTAATATGAATGTTATGTATGTATATGTGTATTATCCTCGGAGGCCTCCGAGGTATTATCGATCATGTGTATTTTTTTTTATTTATAATTCAGGGTAGGCTCCAGCACCTCGGTGGGCATGTATCAGAGCTATTGATGATGATGATTTATACAGGGTGTAAGGAAAAGTCTCATTATCTTTTAATGAGTTAGTGATGTGCAACAACTTTTACTATGGGGACAAGACAACTCTGTAACTCGACAAAAAAAATCTGCTGCTCCATACATTTTGGTCGAGTAGGTATTGACAATTTGTATGGAACAGCTGGTAATATTTTGACTATATTTTGTTATTTGTTTGAATTATACATGTTATTTTTAAATTTATCTGTAGGTATGTATATGTTTTAAATTTTTTTTTTCGACCGATACCCTCCTATACTCAAATCTATGATAATAATAAAATAAATCTTATATTTCAGAACTACACCTCCGGCGCAATCCTTCTGATTCCACCCATCAGCCTTCAACATCTAAAAAAAATCTTGACAAAGGTACGTAAGATTATCATTTTCTAAGTTTTTTATACCTATACAACGTGTCACAAAAAACACCAAAAAATAATAATATTGTTTATTACATACAGGCATTAAATTAAGGGGCGTCCATACGCCAATGACCTTGAACGCCAATTTTTGAAGGCCTAAGGCCTAGTCACATTGACACCATGATGGTATACCTACATCTTTAGCCACAATAGTAACTGAAACCAAAAGGCTTGAATAAAACAAAATATTAAAAATTATTAAAATAAATCTAATACTTATTTCAGAACTACACCTCCGGCTCAATCCTTCTGATTCCACCAATCAGCCTTCAACATCTCAAGAAAATCTTGACAAAGGTACTTAAGATTATCATTTTTAAAGTTTTTTTTATACCTATTCATTATACAACGTGTCCAAAAAACACCAAAAAAAAAAATTGTTTTCCAATAGGTATTTAAAATATTTATTGCATTTATAAAGTACAATTGACATTTGTTTCAGATTGAGACAGAAAAACAAGATTTGGGACACCGAATCATAGACGTGAATCATAATATTACAGCAGAACTTACCAAATTATCTCAGCATAAATCTTTGTTCCATTGCGGATTAGCTACAATGGAATTAGTTTCTGAAAATCAAGTAGGTTTACAATCAGAATTTACTTATGTCTGTTCCATGTTTGGTTACAAGAATAAAATCAAGTCGTCATTGGCCGATATAAACAAAGATGCTGTTGCGGGGGTGATGGCAGCAGGCTGTGGACATGCACAACTGAAGCAATTTTCAGCAGCAGTAGGATTGCCTATTATGTCCGACTATACTTACAACAAAACACAAAATGATATTTGTAAAGATTGGGAAGAGACAGCATGGGATGAGATGAAAAAAGCCGGTGACAGGGAAAGAGAAGCAGCAATAAAGGAAGGAAGAGTCACTAAAGATGGAACACCGGTTGTAGATGTCGTTGTAGATGGTTGTTGGTGTAAGCGGTCGTATCGCACAAATTACTCAGCTTTATCAGGGGCTGCAGCCATTATTGGTAGGCGTTTCGGCCAAGTATTGTACATGTGTGTAAAAAACAAATATTGTTGTATTTGTGCAAGATCTGAGAAAAAAAAAGAGACTCCTAAGGAACATGAATGCTATAAAAACTTCGATGGAGCATCTACTGCTATGGAGTCCACAATAATTACAGAAGGGTTTAAGCAATCTATTGAAATGCATGGATTGATTTATTCGCGGTTTATTGCCGATGGTGACAGTAGCACATATTCGAAAATAATAGATGCTCGCCCATATCCTGGAATAACAGTTGCGAAGATTTACTGTCGCAATCATCTATTAAGAAACCACTGTAATAAGTTGCAACAACTTTCTTCTGATACACATTATAATGCAGCGGACAGGAAAAACCTAACACAGGGAAAGATACTACGATCAAGGAAATATATTTGCGATGCTATAAAACTTCATAAAGAAAGAAAAGATGAAAATGGTTTATATAAAGACATTAATGTACCATGCTTTCGATCTTCATGAAACCTGCAATCGGAAATTATACAAATATATGGGTCCAGATGCGCCTAATCCATTTTTTGGCAGTCTACTTTGGCAGAAAATAAAAACTCTGTTTGCACAATTAGCTGACAAAGTCCATAGTTTGATTGAAGACGTCGACAGCAACGTTTTAGAAAGATTTAACGGAGTCATTGCAAAACTCGTGGGTGGAAAAAGAATAAATTATTCCCAAAGACGTTCCTATCAAGCAAGATGCTCGGGGGCTGTGATATCTTTCAATACTGGCAATTTATTATCGACTGTTCATCGAAATATATATGGAAACAGCCCGAAACGGTCCATTAAACAGCATGAAAAATCAACAAACATAAAGAGACTTAAAGCCAAACACGACAAAAGAAAAAAAAAATCGTATCTTGGTACCAAGGACACTGAATTTGGATTATGGAGAAGTAGTAGATAAACCGGATTTGGACGAAGATACTTTCAAAAAAGCTCAAACTACTTTTGTGCAAAATTTGATGAAAACCGATGAAGAACGAAAAGACATCGAAAAGCGAACCATTTTACAAAGTGAATCTGGAGAATGGTTGGAGCTACGATGAAACATGTTAACAGCTTCGAATTTCGGCAAAATTGTCAAAAAGCAAACGAATTCATGCAAGAATATTGTAAAAAACTTGCTGTATAAACCAAGCATTGATCATGTCCAATCGATATGCCATGGAAAAAAATTCGTAAAAATTGCACTCGAGCAACTATCTACAATTAATAAAATCAAAATTGATAGTTGCGGCTTATTCATTGACGAAAAACATCCTTTTTTAGGTGCTACGCCTGATGGTATCACAACTGATATGCTTATAGAAATTAAATGTCCCATAGCACCTTTTAAAATTGGTATCGAAGAGGCAATTGCAAAGAACAAGATGCACTTTTATAAGAAAAACAGGAATGGTGAAGTAGTTATTAACCAAAAATCGGATTGGTACTTCCAAATTTAGGGACAATTGCATATTTGCAAAAGAAAACATTGTTTGTTGGGGATATGGTATGGTGATAACAAAATAAAGACAGAAATCATAGAAAAAGATGACAAGTTTTGGGAAGACATGATGGAACCGAAATTGTTAAAATTTTATTACGATTGTCTTCTTCCTGAGCTAGTCGATCCGAGGCATATTAGGAATAAACCAATTCGTGATCCAGATTACGTAATTAAACATAGTAAGGAGTAATACTGAAGAAGTAATACTGTGCCTTCTTCTAATAATTTGTAAAATGTGAAACAGTAAACAGGTAAAATTGTAAATAAGTAAAATAAAAAAAAATGATATTGTAAATAAATGTATATATTAAAATGTAAATAATAACATGTACTACCTACATTTTGTAAATTAAACCTACCTGTAAAAATTGTATAAAATATGTTAACTGAAAATTAGTAAAATAAAAATACGTAATGTTGTTAATAAATGTGTATATATTAAAATGTAAATAATAACATGTACTACCTACATTTTGTAAATTAAACCTACCTGTAAAAATTTTATAAAATATGTTAACTGAAAATTAGTAAAATAAAAATACGTAATGTTGTTAATAAATGTGTATATATTAAAATGTAAATAATGACATGTACTTACCTACATTTTGTAAAATAAACTTACCTGTAAAAAAATTATAAAATGTTAAATATGATTCTAATAATTATGGGAATTGTAAATTTGTAAAATAATAAATATATGTAAATTGTAAAAAAGTTGATAAAAAAAAGAAAAATGTGAATTTTGAAAAATAAAATGTAAAATATTCTCACATGTAAAACAGTATGCTTTTTTATTTATTTTCCGATGTACGAAAGTTTAAAAACGCGCTTGAAGATTGCCACGCAAGTTCACGCAACCTCCAGGCTCTTTCATTAGATCAGCTCCAAGATACATACTAAATTATAGTATTTTCATTCGAACTATATAATTATACATAAGTGCAATGTATTATTCACAAAAATATAAAAGAAAAAAATATCAGAAAAAAAAGTTGTAAGGGCGACTCGACGAGACGTCTCTGTTCAAGCGCGCGGTCCGGTCGGCTGCGATGCGACTCGCGAATAGACGCAAGCCACGTAAAAGTATCGGGGTGTGTGCGGGTTGCGGGGCGCAAACGCTCTTTTTTAAGCGTCCACTACACTACTCGCGAAGTTGATCGAAGTAAGCCAAGGACGAGAGTGTAGTGGGCGCTTTAGATTAATTGTTTAGCGATGCGTCACCTTAAACTAGAAGTCTACGGCCTGTATTTATAAATCGAGCTCAAAACCGAGCTTGCGTGCGTATCAGCAGATATCGCTCTCATCGGATAATATCGAGCTTAAGTAAATGCTAATTAATAAAGCTGATTCAAGAGCGTATCAGCTGATATCGCTCTTGGGGGCAGCAACTCAAACCTAAGATCGAACTCAGCCTTCGGTGCGTTCCAAAACGGCAAAAACTATTACTTGAGAACAGTCTATTTCGCTCGCACTCATAGGACAGACAAAGAAGAGAATAGAACTATCACTCCCGAGTGTGATGGTCGCACGTTTTGGAACGTACGTACTCTTGGAAATGTCAGTTTTAAGTTGCTGCGTATTTTTTCGTATAGAATTTTTATCCAGGTTTTTGTCTGAAACTCAGTTTAGTATTCAAAATTGTAAATATATTCGCAATTAACAAAAAGTCTCACTTCAGTTCACCGCCAAAAATGTGTTGTTTTTTGTTTGTTTAGTGTATAAAACAAAGGTATCTATAAAATCGTGGTTGGTTCGAGGTGTAAATATTACACTACACCAGTGATGAATGATGGCGAAAGATTGGAATTAAATCAACAAGTGATAAAAGCCTTCCTTGGATGGTTACCTGTGGTACATAGGCTCCCTCATGTACTCTATACTTCTCTTCATCAAAGTGAGGTCGGTTGCCGACCTTACAATACAACCCTCACGAGAACAGGTGAACATTTTTACTTATTTTATGTACTTAATACTTATTCAAACATTAATTATGTAGGCCTACTTACTATTTTTTCATTTCAGGTGTAACAAACAAAAACAAACCAGAAAATAAGATGCAGCTAAAAAGTACTTCAGTACAATAAAATAAATAATGAAACATCTACCAAATAATAATTGATTAACACTGAAGACCATGCAGACAATCTATTTAAAACTGATAATATAATAGCTGGTAAGAAACTAACTTTCATTTTGTAAAAACAGGAAACCATAAGCTTCAATGAAGCTGTTTTCATGATGTTTATATGAAATCTCATTAGTTTGTTACTTCATCATCATCATCAACAGCTCACATACGTCCCTACCCAGGGGCTGGAGCCTGCCCAGAATTAGGGTTATCATCAAGCACGCTGCCCCAGTGCGGGTTGGTCAACTTCACACACAACCTTTGAATTATTTCGCAGGAGTGTGCGTGCAGGTTTCATCACAATGTTTACCTTCACCGCAAGAGCGTCGAATAAAAGCACTGATGATTTTGAAATTCTAAAGCACATTGGTACGTGGTAGGGATTGAACCCATGTCTCCCGGACAGGAGACAGCGGCCCTAGCCAATACACCATAAATGCGCAGTTTGTTACTTACCTACCTGTTAATATGTTTTGACTTCAATGTTAGATGAGGTCTAATGTTTGACATTATGGCAGGTCATCGCCGGTAGTATTATAATTAATTGTGTGCCCTCGTATACCCTTGCCATTATTTTCTATACATTATCTGAACATTTATGAATATGAGATAACAATTTTGTGAATTATGTACTTTCTTCTGGCTGTTCTTCTCCACAGAAAACACACCTTGTAGTGAATATGCCAATCATGGACAAGTTTCTGTTTCTAAACATTACATAGTCATGATTTTTATTTATTTCTAAGGGTTGGTTATGTTTAAATTAAAACACTTGAGTGTTTGTCTAACAATTAAAACTATCTCGGCTGAGATGATTCTTTATTGCTTTTAAGAATAAAAGTATAATTTTATTATTTTTCAGTAATATTATGAAAAAGGTTCACAGTTGCAATGAAACAAGGACGCTCTGACTGCCACAACACCCACCTACTTAATTAACACTTGTTATTTTATTTTGAATAAATAAATGATTTATTTTATGAACTTACAGATATTTATTTCACATTTATTTTATCTAACTTGCACATAAATAACAATAATTAAAGGAAATCCATTTTACATTACCTTGATTTGGTCTACAAATAGTGCATTACAGGTAAATAAATTCATCTAGGCCTTGGTAGTAGTAGATTACCTCTAGGCTCACCAGGCGTGGGCAATAGTAAGATTTTTCTAGCAATGGATAGGTACCATGTCATCTTCAATCAAGAGAAGTGTTCATTGAGTGAATAGGTATTCTATTCAGGCATAGATTGGGGGGATTAATATTATAGAGATGTCTTATAATTTTATTTCGTCAGACACACAGGCAGGTACCTTATCTATTGTTGCCCGGAATGCGGCGCGGCGGAGGCGACGAACGTCGTTCGCGCGGGAATCGCGTCATTTTGTCCATTGCCCGTACCCCGAGCAGAAAATACGTATTCAAAAAAAAAATTGAAAATTTTAAAAAACCCACGCCGGATGTTAAAACATATTCAAATAAAAAACAAAATTGAAAATTTTAAAAAACCCACGCCGTATGTTAAAATATATTAGAATAAAAAGGATTAAATAACATTTTTGGAAATCCCCCGACCAGAGTCAAATAAGATAAGAAATATAAAATAAAGAAATCTATAAAAAGAGTGATTTCTCACGAAATCCGCCACACAAACAACGAATTATGACCAATAAAACACGTCGAGGTCTGCCATTCCCTGCTCTGACATTAATAAATTTTATATAAATACCGTGAGTTTTACTTATTCAGAATCTACATTATATTTAGTTTTTGAGTAATATAAATAAGTAATTATAATATTTAAACTGAAATTTCGAACAAAGAGAGCGATGATGGCAGCCCCCGACGTGTTTTATTGGATTTGTATCATATTATTAGATAGATGAGTATGTAATAGTACCTAAATTAATAAATATTATTGCTGTGTCTATCTCTACGAGAAAGCAAAAGGTAAGTAGGTACGTAAACGTAAGGACTAAGAAAGGTCATAATTCGTTGTTTGTGTGGCGGATTTCGTGAGAAATCACTCTTTTTATAGATTTCTTTATTTTATATTTCTTATCTTATTTGACTCTGGTCGGGGGATTTCCAAAAATGTTATTTAATCCTTTTTATTCTAATATATTTTAACATACGGCGTGGGTTTTTTAAAATTTTCAATTTTGTTTTTTATTTGAATATGTTTTAACATCCGGCGTGGGTTTTTTAAAATTTTCAATTTTTTTTTATTTTAAACTTTTTGGAAAGTACGTTACTTTTGTTTGTTATCACTTAGCACACTAAAACATATCATTAAAAATGACGACATTTTGTTTTCTTTGTGTTTCGATATTGTATATTATGCTAGTAATTAAACATACATAATTTATTAGTATGCCTTTTTAAAACTAACTGGCGGTAATCAAAATGATGGATGTTGTTTTGAAAACTCCTGTAATGCCAACTTATCTGGCTACTGCAGGGCTCCCTGGTGGTCTACCGCCTCAAAACATATCCAACAACCAGCTCCGAAATGAAGCCTTTTGAATGCAAAAAACCGCATCGAAATCGATTCAGTACTTTTTGAGAACTCCTGTAGTGCCAACTTATCTGGCTGCTGCAGCGCTCGTGGTCTACCTCCATAAAACGTATCTAAGAACCCGCTCCAAGATGAAGCCTTTTGAATGCAAAAAACCGCATCGAAATCGATTCAGTACTCTTTGAGAACTCCTGTAGTACCAACTTATCTGGCTGCTGCAGGGCTCCCTGGTGGTCTACCTCCATAAAACGTATCTAAGAACCTGCTCCAAAATGAAGCCTTTTGAATGCAAAAAACCGCATCGAAATCGATTCAGTACTTTTTGAGAACTCCTGTAGTACCAACTTATGTGGCTGCTGCAGGGCTCCCTGGTGGTCTACCGCCCCAAAGCATGTCTAACAACCAGCTCCAATATGAAGCCTTTTGAATGCAAAAAACTGCATCGAAATCGATTCGGTAGTTTTTGATAACTCCTGTGTTGCCAACTTATCTGGCTGCTGCAGCGCTCCCTGATGGTCTACCTACATAAAACATATCTAAGATCCTAAGTTGAAGTGATACCTTTTCAATGCAAAAAACCGGAACTAAATCGGTCCAGTGGTTTTCGAGATAGAAGGTAACAAACAAACAAACAAACAAACAAACAACCTCTTACCCCAAACGCATATACCGCCTCCGTTCCGTTCCGTCCGTCGTGGGTAAAAAATGAGTTAGATGGCGGGAAATACATTATCCGCATAGAAAATAAAAGACCGCCATTATCACTTTTTACTAAATAAATGATTCTTTCTTTATCAACGACACAATGTAAAAGACGGAATCTTGTGAGAATTGTATCTTTTTTCAAACTTTTTTTGCACCATTTCGAAAGGATTTTTTGCATCCCGGACGTATTCTTTAGGCAAACTGTATGAGTGAATAGGTATTCTATTCAGGCATAGATTGGGGGGATTAATATTATAGAGATGTCTTATAATTTTATTTCGTCAGACACACAGGCAGGTACCTTATCTATTGTTGCCCGGAATGCGGCGCGGCGGAGGCGACGAACGTCGTTCGCGCGGGAATCGCGTCATTTTGTCCATTGCCCGTACCCCGAGCAGAAAATACGTATTCAAAAAATGAGTTAGATGGCGGGAAATACATTATCCGCATAGAAAATAAAAGACCGCCATTATCACTTTTTACTAAATAAATGATTCTTTCTTTATCAACGACACAATGTAAAAGACGGAATCTTGTGAGAATTGTATCTTTTTTCAAACTTTTTTTGCACCATTTCGAAAGGATTTTTTGCATCCCGGACGTATTCTTTAGGCAAACTGTATTGATTCTGCCAAAATATGTCGTCGTAGTGGTCCAGTTCGTCATAACAGTCGATTTCGTTTAATATACTTTCGAGCGCCATCTTCGTTTTTCACAAGTGACATAACAATCCGGAACTTAAGTCACCTCCAGACCACAATCAACAAATACCTACTCAAGTGAGCTCTCAAGTGCTTAACTTAAGAGCGTTCATCCGTTCGAATCGCGCTGGCGTCAAAATTTACGCTTTTCACCGGAACATAAAACAATGCAGTGTATGATTTTTAAACAATACATTAATATCATATCAAGTATACTTTCACAATCTAGTATTTGGTTTAAAAATATTTTTAAATATCAGGATAGTTTTCCAAATAGAACAGTTTTTAAACAGGTCCGTTTTTAACTTAGCGCTCGACCGTCTACGAAGATCCCAGATATCATTAAAACAAAATGCAAAAAGATTAGAAAAAAAAATACTTATCAAAAATTCAGGTTATCGATTACTATTTGGTTTAAGAAAAACCTCAATTTAAGAAAATTTTCATTCAAGAAAACTGCAATCAAAAGAGACATTTTTAGTAAATTTCCGTGATATTAGCGTGTCCCTTTTGGTCGAAATGTAAGACATTTAAATTTTTTATCGGACTTAACATATGAAGTCGTTCATTGTCTAAAATTCTGTATATTTTTTTATTCAATAAATTGTATTTATATTTTACTAAGAATTTATTTAGTACTGCTATATAATCGATGCGAGAACGCGCTAGCGCTTAGTCACCCTACCCCCCCATTATGGATAGTACACCCTTTGTAGGTCGAACTAAACCCCTTCACCTCAAGTTAGGTTTCTTCAATGCCCAGAGCATGAACGGCCTTCGCGATGAAATAGGTAGCTTTCTTCGCGAACACGATCTTGATGTCTTCCTCATCCAGGAGACATGGCTCAAACCCCGATCGCGGAGCCCTCGCCTCGCTGGCTATCACGTCGTCCGAAATGACCGCACCTCCGGAGGTGCGGGCGGTACCTTAATTTACTTTAGGCGCTCGTTGCATTGCGTTCCCTTACCAACCCCTCCTCTCACCGATATGGAGGCCTCTGTCTGCCGTTTAGGCATGACCGGCCACCAATCGATTACCATCGCTTCGGTTTATCTTTCCGCAAACCCCGCGAAGCAGATACTCCAGGCCGACCTGGAGGCACTGCTCTCGTTAGGTGATTCCGTCATAATCGCCGGGGACCTTAACGCCAAAAGTCAAGCATGGAATTGCATCTACGAGGGCTGATTGATAAGTTTCCGAAACGACAAAGAAAAACTTTAAAAATCTATTTAAAATAAATTTATTTCTCAACGTAGTTTCCTTCTACCTCGATGCATTTAGTCCAGCGCTTCTCCAATGCCGTTACACCAGTTTGATAAAATGTTTTCTCCAACCCCTCAAAATACTCGTCCACGGCAACAATGACTTCTTCAATTGATGAAAATCTCTGGCCACCTAACCATTTCTTCAGGTTTGGGAATAAGTGGAAGTCACACGGGGCCAGATCCGGGGAATAGGGTGGATGCGGTAGCAATTCGAACCGCAATTCATGGAGTTTGGCGACTGCAACCATTGACGTGTGTGCAGGTGCGTTGTCATGGTGGAACAAAACTTTTTTCTTGGCCAAATGTGGTCGTTTTTTCTGGATTTCTTCACTTAATTTTTGCAGCAAGTTTGCGTAGTACTCTCCATTTATTGTTTTTCCTTTTTGCAGATAATCCACTAAAATAATCCCTCGAGCATCCCAAAAAACAGTCGCCATCACTTTGCCGGCCGACAAAACTGTTTTTGCTTTCTTCGGCGCAGGTCTTCCGCTCTCAGTCCACTGCTTAGATTGTTCTTTTGTCTCGGGAGTATAATGATGTATCCAGGTTTCATCGAATGTTACATAACGCCGCGAAAACTCGTTAGGATCTCGGTTAAACAGCGCCAAGCACTCCGATGAATCGTCCACTCGACGTTGCTTTTGGTCAACAGTGAGCAAACGCGGCACCCATCGCGCGCAAAGCTTTTTCATTCCCAAATGTTGGTGCAAAATATTAAAAACGCGTTCAGATGAAATGCTCACCATCTCTGCTATCTCTCGCAACTTCAAGCGCCGATCATTCAATACAATTTTGTGAATTTTTTTGATCATGTCCGGATTCGTGACTTCATTTGGACGGCCAGACCTGTGGGCGTCTTCGCAGCTCTGTCTTCCACGTTTAAAATCAGTTACCCAGGTGTGAATTGTACTCAATGCAGGAGCAGAATTACCTAAAACACTGTCTAGCTTGGTTTTAATCTGGGTTGCTGTTTTCTGTTTTAAAACGTAAAACTTTATCACCGCACGAATTTCATTTCTTTCCATTGTTAAGAAAATTTACGACAGAGAAAGTTCTACGTCCTATCAAACAAATTCCACCAGTTCGATTAAATTCAAATTTGGCGTTCTATTTTCAAAAAGATGCCAAAATATAATGTAATATTTTTTTTTTGCGTATCAGTTTTTTAAGTTCGTCGTTTCGGCCAGTTATCAATCAGCCCAGGTATACTACGTCTAGAGGCTCCGTGCTCGAGGCCTTTTCGGAGGCTCTGAATTTTGACGTTATCGCTCCCCTCGAACCAACCCATTATCCCGACAATCTGAATCATCGCCCTGATATTCTTGATATAGCACTCTTCAAGTGTGTCAATCTCCGCGTACGCTCTATTCGCGTCTTTCACGAGCTACGCTCGGACCACCGTCCCGTTACTATGCTCCTCGACTCGCGCTCTTCTCCACCGGGAGAACCAGACTCTACCGCGCCGCCGATAACCGTAGTAGACTGGAAGAGAGTGGAGGAAACTCTGCAATCGACCAGTTCCTCCCACTTAGACCAAGTCCCTCAGACTCTGGTAACTCCCGCAGATATCGATTCTGCAGTCAGCTCCCTTACAGGTCACGTACAGTCTGTTATTGCAGGCTGCTCCAGACAGATCCCGGCGGCGGTTGACCGTCGTTGGGTTCTGCCTGATGATATACGTGATCTGATAACGGAGAAAAACGCCTCTATGCGTCGTTACGCATCAGCCCCTACCGATTCCAATCGCGTTTTCATGCGTTCTCTGCAACGTCAAGTTAGGGATCGCGTGGCCGAATGGAGAGAGCGTCGCTGGGATAACTTCCTCGACGGTCTTAAACCATCCCATCTAGCCTTCTGGAAGCTTCAACGCTCCCTCAAATCTGAAACGGTTTCAGTAATGTGCCCGCTCAATAGACCCAATCAAACCCCTGCCTTTGACGACGACGAAAAGTCCGAGTGCCTGGCAGATAGTTTACAGGCTCAGTGCTCTCCAAGCACTTTGCCCTGCGACCCCGCCCACCTGCTAGAAGTCGAGTCCGAACTCGCGCGCCGACAGGCTCTCCCTCCTTCTGATCCTCCTCTCGCCCCGGTCACGGAGCAGGAGGTCCGCGATCTTATTAAAGCTCTCCCGCCTCGAAAGGCTCCCGGCTCGGATGGCATCACCAACCGAGTCATTAAGATCCTTCCGGATCATCTCATTTTTCTGTTAGTCAACATTTTCAATGCCGCTATGGCTATCGGTTACTTTCCACAATCGTGGAAGGAAGCGATTGTCATCGGTATACCCAAGCCCGGTAAACCGCCTACCGAGGCCTCTTCCTTCCGTCCAATAAGCCTACTTGTCAACTTTGGCAAGTTGTTTGAGCGAGTCATCCTCGCCAGGCTTAGGGATTTTGCTGACGCAAACAGCCTCCTTCCACCCGAGCAGTTTGGCTTTCGGGCCAAACACTCTTGTACCCATCAGGTCCATCGGATTGTAGAACATGTCTACACCGAATTCAATAGGAATACCCACAAACCGACAGGGTCAGTCTTCCTCGATGTGGCGAAAGCCTTCGACAAGGTCTGGCACAACGGACTCGTATACAAGCTGTACAAGCTCGGTGTGCCAGACAGGCTCGTACGTCTTGTACGAAACTTTTTGTCGAATCGTCGCTTTCGCTACAGAGTGGAAGGTGTCCTCTCGTCCTCTCGCCCCATTAACGCCGGTGTCCCTCAGGGCTCCGTGCTCTCGCCCCTCCTTTTCGCGCTCTACACGAGCGACTTACCGAAGACCCCTCGATCGCAGATCGCTCTATTTGCAGACGACACTGCAATCTATACCTCTGAACGAGACCCCTCTACCCTTGTCTCTAGACTCCAAGCGGCTCTAGACGCCATCAGCGACTGGTTCCGCAAATGGAGAATAGAAGTCAATCCCGATAAAAGCACAGCAGTGCTCTTTCATCGTCGCGCTCATGTTCAGAGTTATCCAAGCGTCTCTCTATTCGGTCGCCAGATTCCGTGGTCCGACCGCGTCAAGTACTTAGGCGTCACTCTCGACTCTAGGCTATGTTTCCGCTATCACTTGCAAAACGTTCGCAACCGCGCCGCGTTCATTATAGGCCGGCTCCACTCCCTCCTTTGCAAACGGTCGAAGCTCTCCCTACGTTGTAAGGTCCGTCTTTATACCGCTTGCGTCCGTCCCGTAATGACATACGCGTGTCCGGTGTTTGCTCATGCGGCTCGTTCCAATTTGATTCCCCTTCAGGTGATTCAAAATCGTTTCATGCGCAAGGCCACGGGCTGTCCGTGGTACGTGCGCAATAGGAATCTCCACATTGACCTCGAGGTCCCCTCCATTAAGGAGTACATGCGTCAAGCGCCTAAACGATATTTCGATTCGGCCGTTACTCACCCGAACTTTCTGGTGAGAAAAGCGTCAATTTACTTTCCGCATCCCACTACGCGATTCAAGCGTCGTCCTAGACACGCTCTCACAGATCCGGACGATGAGATCACCGTCGCGATTAAAGCTGCCATTGCGTGTAGGCCACACACTACTACAGAATGCCCTTCAGGTAGCAACCGCCCCCGCCGGCGGGGACGCGGAACTAATAGTAGAATTAATTCAGTAAGACCCGGTAGGGGTCATTCTTCTCCGACGCGCTTCTCGCCCTGGCAACGTTCTGGGCCACGGTCCGAGCCCGTCTGAGGGCGCCCCCAGATACGTTGTCATAAAATTCCTAAGGGGTACGAGCCTTCTGCTCCCCCGCAAGTCCGCGCCCACTATATTACCACTCTGGTATAAATAGTGATTAGGTCCGTCAAAAAAAAAAAAAAAGCTAGCGCTTAGTCGCGGCCGAGGCCTTTCAGGGGAAGGACGTGTGTCGCTTGTCGCTCTGGCCGCGCCGCTCCGCGTTCGTATAGTGATTTTAAAAGTTTTTATTACGACTGGCTCAGTTTGATAATCGAAAATTTGGTTAGTATATTTAATAGTTAAAGTAACCTAAAATGTTATTAAATTGGACTCCTTTATGTTTTAATGTTATAATTTTTTTCAGAGATGAGTAATAAAACGCTATCCTATGGAAGTAAAAAAAGAAAAAGATACGAAAATTGGAAAAAGGCTGTTGAAACTAAAAGGTGAGTTGACAGTTACTAGTAAGTTACCTACTTAATAATGGCGCTAGAGGTTATAAATAGACTTTACTTATTTAATACCTTTTCATCCGTTTTATTGTAAGATTTAATGTAGAACTTGGAATTGATGTATTAAATTACAAATTCCGTTTACAGCCAATCATTTGGCCAATTACAAATTATGTTGTTTTTTTACATTTTCTTTAGCTTGGTTGAATACATATTGCGACTCTTACGAACTAACTGTCACTAGTGTAACTGTCACTATAAGTAATTGATTACACCATTCTATTGTATTTGTATTCTGAAAGTAATCCATTTTCATCCGCGTTATTTTGAAAATTAATGAAGATTTTTGTATTTTATTGTTAAAATACACGTCTGTACTTAGAGAAAGTTGTTCTTGTTTCGGTTAATTGTACTTGAAGAAGTAAAAAAAGTAATTACTTAGATAAAGTTGTTAGAGTTGTGTAGAACAGCTAGTTTTATCAGGAAACTACGGAACCTTATACTGCGCTTTACGCACTTAGCTCTATTTATTTTAGGGTCTAGACAGACGGTCTGCAATCCAACTGCAATCCGACTGCCAAATGGCAGTTCAGATGCAGTTTGAATGCAGTTGGCTCGACTGCAATCAAACTGCACGTCGACGGGCAGTTGGCGTGCAGTTTGATTGCAGTCTGAGTGCAGTTACAATGACTGCACACCGACTGCAATAAAACTGCACGTTGACGGGCAGTTGGCGTGCAGTTTCATTGCAGTCGCGTCAATTGCATTCAAACTGCACCTGAACTGCGATGCGAGGTAACTCAAATGTTCAAAGATTTTTATAGAGTATACAAAATCAGTGCCATTACCACACCACTACCGCCCCCCGCCACCGCACGCACTCGTTCCTGCCCCGCTCACCCGTGCCTGCCCCGCGAGTGCCCGCGCATCTAATGTTTGTTCGTTCAGTGACAGAGAGATCATTAGAGAGTGCGTACGTGTCGTTCGTTCGTTAATCAAATAAAAATGGCCAGCGAAGAAGAAGACAATGTTTTGAATGATACCGAGTCGTTTGATACTGATGCATTTATAAGTGCCATAAAATCGTCACCCTGTATTTGGAACTACAAGGTTGAATCTTATAGTAACAAAGTGGAAAAAAGCAAAGCATGGGCCACTATTTGCGAAATGTTTACGCCGGGCTTTGAAGAAAAGAGTAAGAAGGAGAAGAATAACATTGGTAAGTAAACTCAATTAATATTTTATTAATATAATACTATAAATCAAAAACTATAATAACAGTTTGACATATTAAATCATATTCATTTGCCATTCGAGTTTGCCTTCATTCATAAAATAATCAGTAAAAAAAAATCTTATACCTTCGGGTGAACTACGGTTTCTTTCATCACTGTCTATTATTATATTTTCTAATGGTTGTGTCAAAGTATCTTCAAAATTATACCCATCTCTTTCTCGTACAAAGTTATGCAAAACACAACAAGCTTTTATTATTTCTTTCGCATACTTTGGTTTATGGTCGATAGGTCTGTGAAAAATACGCCATTTGTTTGCGAGAATTCCAAATGAACATTCAATAAATCTCCTGGCCCGTGATAGACGATAATTAAAAATTCTTTTTGCAACACTTAACTGTTTGCCTGCGTAAGGGCGCATTACACTTTTAGAAATTGAAAAGGCTTCATCGCCTACAAAAATATACGGCACTGAATTTTCAGGTGCCGGGATTTTTAATGTTTTTTGCTGAAGTTTTTCATACAAAATGCTTTCTTCAAATATTGTAGAATCAGAACATCTTCCATAAGAACCTATGTCAACAAATGTAAACATGTAATTGCTGTCGCAAGTGGCTAGTAATATCATTGAGAAGTATTTTTTGTAGTTGTAATATGAGGAACCAGTGTTTCGAGGTTTTTTTAGCCTTATGTGCTTACCATCAATAGCACCGAGACAATATGGAAAGTTTGCTCTATTATTAAAACCTTTTGCTATGTTTTTCCACTTGTCTTCAGTCAGTTCTGGCATAACTATATCTTTTAAGGAAATCCATAGCAACAGCTACACACATCTATGATTATCTCTCTTATTGTGCTTACTCCATGTCGATAAGCCCAGTGCAAATCATCAATAGAACATCCACTTGCTAAATATCTGAAAAAAAATCACACTAATTGTTTAAAAAATATTATTTTCAGCTTTACAACTTCAAAAGAAGTGGAAACTACTACGAGATAATTTTACTCGATATGAAAAGAAAATTAACATGATGAAAAGTGGATCAGCGAGTTCCAACTTAAGACCGTGCACATATCATCAACAGTTACTTTTTTTGAAAGACCTACAAGATAGAGGCGAAAGATCGTCCAATTTGGATTCCACCCCTGAAGAGCCCCCAAGTGAAGAAAAAAATACGAAAAAAAAGACTATTAGTAAACGTAAGTCCCAAAATTCAGAAGACGAGCTGATCGAAAAGTTAACTAAAAGAGTCAATAAGAAAATAAATGACGATGAAGAAGAAAGAGATGAAGACCGATTATTCCTTCTTTCTTTGTGTAAAGACTTTAAAAGGATTCCGGATCATTTTAAACTGGAAGCTAAGGCTGATTTTATAAATACAATAAAAAAATATACAGCCCAATATAATGTACCAGGACCGCCATATCAGTCTATCAATGATTTCAGAGGTTATTTTACTTCAAATGTGAACTACAACACGGCCTCGACTTCAAATGTACCTCCTATCCAACAGGAGACTTTCAGTCGACCAGCAACTACAGAATCCCAATATAGTAATATTGCCTCACCTGACAATTACAGCGATGATGGTAGCACGTCGTACTTAAAGGAAATATTTTGATAACTTTTTTAATTTACAAATTTCGCAATAATGTAACTATTTCATGTAATTTAATTCATAACTCCTAGCTACTTCATTATTACCTAACGGTGTTTTAAAGAATTATTTTGTAAGAACTTTGTAAGAATTTTCATTTTTTTTACTGTAGAACTTTTAAAGTTTTTTTGAGAAGAAAGAATTAATTGTTGTGCTCTTGACTGTACACTGTAAAACTAAGTTAAAGATAGGCAGAAGATTAAAAATTCGTAATAACGTTTTTGGTTTTGTTTAAATATGTGAACTGCTTACCTCAAAGTGATTGCAATCCTCTCTTCTGCTGATATACTTTTTCTCATTGTGGTATCTTGTCGGCATATTTTATTTTTTAAGATGTCTGTTAATTCATCAAAACTCTTTCTAGACATTCGAAAATATTTGTGAAAACATTTTTCCTGTGTTCTGATTTTTGGTATTAAAGTATAAAAATCACCTTCGTGTTTGTATTGTAATATTAATTGAACCCATGTCTCCCGATTTTTAGCTTTTTTGGCTTTACGAGTACGACGACGGCGAAGTAAAAGAAACAGCAAAGCTTCGTCATATCTCATCATAAAATTATTTGACAACACGTGTATACTCTTATAAATTCCGGCGAGCACTGATTTTGTATACTCTATAAAAATCTTTGTCGCATCGCAGTTCAGGTGCAGTTTGAATGCAATTGACGCGACTGCAATGAAACTGCACGCCAACTGCCCGTCAACGTGCAGTTTTATTGCAGTCGGTGTGCAGTCATTGTAACTGCACTCAGACTGCAATCAAACTGCACGCCAACTGCCCGTCGACGTGCAGTTTGATTGCAGTCGAGCCAACTGCATTCAAACTGCATCTGAACTGCCATTTGGCAGTCGGATTGCAGTTGGATTGCAGACCGTCTGTCTAGACCCTTACCTTTTTGTTATTTTTATAAGATATTTAGAGCCAAGATCGTTAGATAATAAGAATAATATTATTTCATTTCTATTCAATTACCTATTATTAATTTTAACCACTGTTTTATTGTTATAGGCAGAAAAGAGAAGTTGAAATACTTCCAAACGAAGAAGTTGAAATACCTCCAAACGAGGAAGTTAAAATACCTCCAAACGAGGAAGTTGAAATACCTCCAAACGAGGAAGTTAAAATACCTCCAAACGAGGAAGTTGAAATACCTCCAAACGAGGAAATACCTCGAAGCGCTCCTGTAAGTAATTGTATTTATTTACTTTTTAATCTTGGCCACTGAAGTAATAACAGATTGCGGGTCTTGAAATGTTGTGCTACTGATTATACTCACAAATAACATTTTAACTGTATATTTTTTTTGTTTCAGAACCCTTTACAAATGTCTCCACCTCAAGACTCTTGCTCCCTAGATTTTGTAAGAATTACTTCTTATTTAAATGTTTTTGTTTGCAATATTTAACTATCTACTAACTTTGTATAAATTTACAGGTCATAGAAGAAAATATTTCAAATGACGAATCAAAATTCGAAGGCCGTCGAATTATAGACATTATGTTTTTCATGGAACAAATCAAGGCTATAAATAAACACAACACTGCGTTTGGCTGTACTATAGACAATTTAAAATTTGTCAAAGAAATTCAAGCTGGTTTACATTCCGATTTTATAATGCAATGTAATATGTGCAATACTAACTTAAAATTACAAACATCTGATAATTCTAATGTTTGTGTTGATGCAAATCACGGTGCTGTAATGGGGGCTATAATGATTGGATGTGGTCAGTCAAATTTAGATGAATTACTTGCTTCTGTAGACTTACCACTTATTGGTCAAAAAAGATATGCAAAGTATCACGATGAAATTGCTGGTTGGTGGCAAGAAACCGCAGAAGCAAGTATGCAGGAAGCGGCAAAAGAAGAAGGAATAAATGCAATTTCGTGTGGCCACGTAAAAGATGGGATTTCAATTGTCAAAACAGTTGCTGATTGCTGTTGGTCAAAAAGGTCCTACAAGAATAACTACTCGGCTTCTTCTGGAGTTTCCGCAATTGTAGGACACGAAACGGGTAAAATACTATACGTGGCTATAAAAAACAAACATTGTTCCACTTGTGCTCAAGCAGCATCAAAAAATACACCACCAGTCGCACATGATTGCAACAGAAACCATACTGGATCTTCTACCAGCATGGAACAATCTGGTATTGTCGAAGGTTTTAAAACGTCTATTGCCAAAAGGAATTTGATTTATGGGACATTAATAGCCGATGGAGACGCTAATACCTACAAAAAGATATTAGAAAGCCGACCATATCCTAATGTAAATGTTGAAAAAATTGAATGCACAAACCACTTGCTTCGTAATTTTAGTGGTAAACTTATCAATTTGGGTAAAGATACGGCTGTTCCACTGGCAGAGAGAAAATTATTAACTGCAGATCGAATGAAGCGCCTGCGAACTACGATAAAGTCAGCTGCACGATTTAGAAACGCCCAAAACTCTTCATTATCTGTCAAGATTATCAGCTTAAAAAAAGATATTTTGAATAGCCCAAAGCATATTTTCGGGGATCACAGCAAATGTGAAGCATATTATTGTACCAATGAAAAAAAAAAGAAGAAAATCTGATACCAAAGGCAAAGACATTGTTTAAAAAAAATATGGAACCTACGACACAGATTGCTTTGCATTCAAAAAGTTTGCTTTATAATTTGAATAATAACACGGCTGAACAATTTAACAGCATTGTTGCGAAACATGTTGGTGGCAAGCGCGTTAATTTCTCGCTGAAAAAATCTTACACGGCACGATGTAATGCAGCTGTTGTATCCTTTAATTCTGCCCAGCCACAATATGTCTTGTATAAATCAAAATTCAACAGAAGTCCAGGTACCATTAACTTTTGCATATTGTTTCAATTTTGATAAACTTCAAATCAAACAACCACATTTTAAATATATTTTAAAGAAAAATAGATAACAATTAACTTATTCGCAGGAAAATCATTGAAGCGTATTGAAATGGCTCGATTGAGCAGAAAATTAAAGAGGAAAACACGTCGCATTCCAAAAAGAAAAATAACATTTGATGCAGACAAAAGTTCTTACGGGGAGGAATGTGAGCGGCCAGATATGCCTACAGAAGAATACGAGACAGCAAAAAAACGAGTTCTTGAAAAATCTTCAAGAACAAGTAATAATTTATTAAATTGTTAAGATTTAATATTATGCTGAATCGCTTAATACAGATATTAAATATATTAATTTCAAAAATGTTTTGTTCTAGGTAAATAATAGACAAGAAATTGAAAGAGATACTGTGCTTCAGGCAGAGAGTGCACTTTGGCTAGAACTACGAAGATGTTTATTAACAGCATCTTCATTTAGTAAAGTTTGCAAACGAAGATCGACCATAAGTCCAGCGCCTTTAGTAAAGAATTTGCTTTACTCATATTCCTTAGAGCACGTCCCTAGTATTCAACATGGAAAAGTGAACGAAAAAGTAGCCATAGAACAATTGCAAACACAAGAAAACATCACGATACAAAAATGCGGATTGTTTGTGGACGAGGACTTATTTTTCTTGGGTATGTGTGGTCAATTCTTTTAGGTCAAGTTTAATTTTCTTTTAAGGTCGGTTTTTGATGCTGCATCATTCCTCATTTTACTACTGTTACATGGTTTAGTTTTTATATTTCTGTTGTGCACTACTGATATTATAAAAAAGGGATAAAGCGAATAAAAACGGGATAAGGCTAGGGCGATGATGATATGATAAATAAATATATTATTTTCAATACAAAATTACTGTTAATACAGGTGCTTCTCCAGATGGGCTGATCGAAGACGATGGGGTTGTGGAAATTAAATGCCCTAGCTCAGCGTTTGGATTAGACCCAGACGTCGCTATCAGCCAAAAGAAAATTAAATTTTGGAAATCAGACGGGTCTATAAACACGCGCAACGATTGGTTCTACCAAACACAAGGACAGCTGCACGTTACTAAAAGAAAATATTGTTTATTTGCCGTATGGACAGGACAAGATTTTATAATGAAGACGGAAAGAATCGTCAGGGACGAGAAGTTTTGGGAGGAAAACATGGGGAAACGATTAGAAAATTTCTACATTAAATGCCTATTGCCGGAAATAGTTGATCCCCGAAAAGCAAGATCTATGAAACTCAGGGACAATCCATATTAATTTGTGACTTGTATAACCCCTCAGGAAATAATAAAAACGAAAATCAAGATCTATATCTTGAATCAAGATTATATTTCTATTTTTGCATTACATAAACTTGTATTATTTTTAATGTTTCCCTAAATTAACAATTTATAAAGAAATTAAATGTCCACTTATGCAACTAAAACATTTCCTATTGATTCAACTAGCGAAAGTATCAAGGTGACTCATTCCGCGTAAAAATCTCGCTGATAATACTCTCGGGTTAATATTTGGACGGGGAAAAAATGGTGTCCATCGATATTTTAAGCAGTTTCGCGAGGATATAAAAGATAATTTATTTATCTAAGGATAGCCTTTACAATCCTCTTGATGGCTCCTTAAGAAATTTTACCCTGTGTTTTACACAAAAAAATATAAAAAATAAAAATGAGTTCTTCGAGACCTTTTTTTGGTGTCCGATTGCACTACAACTTTGTTCAATCGCCTATTTACGTTTAAATGACTCTTTAAAAAAATATACTTCAATGTGTTTATATTTTTGGTGGTCCCTGCTATTAACTTTAGCAGTTTATAATGTTTTACATAACAAAAAACTATCGAATAATCAAATTTTAAAATTTGAAACAATTTGCACGTCATTCTCCTCAACAACGTTTGTTTGGCCTCCTACCCGCGAACACAGCCCCCGCGGGGTAGGGGGAGACGCTTCCCACCAGCAGAGCTTCACCCTTTAGTCGTCCACTAACATTCCAGCGAGGCACGCGTGCAGCAGCGGACAAAATCTGACCAAGTGTTTCAGTAGTTTTCACAGTGCCAATTTGTGCGTCATTTTTATTTTGAACTTTTAGTCGGTAAGTAACAATTAATTCAGTGATGTTTTAGATTTAACTTACAAGGCATTGGGTGGTTTTATTGGATTTGGCTATTTTGTTTTAATGGCGTTAGGATTTCGGCAAGTTGAGACACGTTTTCTGACAATCGTCATCATTCTCAACGTCATTATTCTCAAAAATGGACCTGAGGATAATGATGCATGATGAGTGTAATGACGAAACGAAAAGCGACAATGACAAGTGTTGAAAATAATGACCTGGCTTGCATAAAATAAAAAAATCTAACGATGGGACACAAAAAATAAACACAACCGGACGCTTGGTTCTCTACATTTGTCTGTGGCATCATAATTCAGTTACTAAAGTCTGTGTAATATATTTTAGGATTAAGGATAATTTTCTAATAAGATCAGATCAAAAATAGGGGTTTGCGGTAATGGTTGGTATATTGTTATACACTTTGAACCGTCTTGGACAAGGAGAGAGTATAGTTGATTGATTAAAAGAACTTATACAGGGTAAAAAATATTTTAGTCAGTGCGCAAACTTTGCAAGGTGTTTCTACTCATGATTCTGAACAACTTTTACTATGGGGCCACCTGCGAAATGTAAAAAAATGTTTTTGGGTGTTCCATACATTTTTGCCGGTATGAATTTTTTTATGGAACATCCAAATTTTTTTTTGCGAATTCACAGGTGGCCCCATAACAAAAGTTTTTCAGAATCACGAGTAGAAACACCCTGCAAAGTTTGCACACTGACTAAAAAATAACTCTGTATAAAAACTATGAGAATCGGAAATAATAACGTTATAAGTAAATATTTTACAGATCTCGTACGAGTTACTATCGATCGATCAACAGAACTTTGTAAGTACCTACCGATACTTCATTATGGCGTCCTCACCCGAAGACAAATTAAGAACACGAGTCCACAAGTACGTTTTGAGTGAAATGGAAAAACGGGGAATCCCCAACAAAGATGTACAATACAAAGAAAATCAAAAACACAAAGAAGTCCAAGTTGAATTTTCAAAAATAGTCGATGCATCGGTTTATTCTCGAAAACCAGATGGTGAAATTACTGCCGATGTTGAAAATTTGCCTGATGTACCATTTTACGAAACACAGCCCGATGATTCTAATAAATGTTTCGCGAGGTTGATAGCTTTTGAGCTAGAACGAGTGCCTGATTTTGATCAACGATCAAAGTTGTATATCGAAATTATAGACATGGTCAGACGTGCCAGGGGGGGGTGACTTTGAGCTACGTGACATGTAAATTTTATTTATAAAACTAAATAAATTCCTGCTGTAACGGGTTGCGTTATCGTCGTTTACCATGTGTCTGATTTACTAGTTATTGTATATTCCTATGTACATGTAAAGGCACTTTATACATAATACACCAATACACCATGCATTCATTATATAATAAAATAGCTTAAAATATAAGTAGGTACAACTTCGTCATTGTTTAAATAGGATTTTTGTTGTAGGTGGTTTGGTAGAATGCCTAACAAAAAGACAAAAGACGACCGAGCTGCTCAACAAAGGCTATGTCAAAAACGTCGTTATAATAATATAAAAAATGACCCCGAATTATTAAAAATAGAAAAGGAAAAACGGAAAATCAGATACATAAAACGAAAAGCAGAAAAGAAGCAAGTAAGCATTGCTGAAAAATCTTCACGTGCCCAAAGAGAACAGCGTAAAAAGTGGAAAGAAAACTCTAGACGTTACAGACAGAGAAACAAAGAAGAAAAAGGCACGATTGATTTAGAGTCAGTTCAAATTGTAGAAGCAGAGATCGATGAAAATCAAGGGGAAAAGGCAGCTGTAGCAGAAGATCCTTTTGATGTGGCAGTCCAAATAAAAAATATCAAAGTTAAAGAGAGAAAAAGAAGGAAGTGTTTGTTGCGAATAATAAACACGTTAAAGAAAAAGAATGAAGCTAACAGAAAGAGAATAATTAGATTAGAAAAACGTCTTGAAAAAGCCCAAACTGAGCTTTCTGAATTGAAATCGAAGGAATCACCCACTCAAATAGATGAAACTGTCTCACCAATAACACCAGCAGCTTCTTCACGTACATCAAATGTAATTCAAAAGGTTTTAGATTTTTATGTAGATGACTCAAACAGCACTATCAAAGCAGGCAAAAAAGAATATATTACGAGAAATAAAGTTAGAAAACAAAAGAGGGTCCTAACTGCTCCATTGAGATATTTGTACAAAAGATGTATTGCTGAAACAGGAATAAAGGTTTCTTATTCATTTTTTTGCAATCTGCGCCCATTTTTTGTTGTATTTCCTACATCGAATATGAGGGAGACCTGTCAGTGTACTATCCACGCCAATATGGAACTATTGATACAGGGATTATATAAAGCATCAATAATAGAACAAAAAAATTCACACGAAGTCATTAAAACTTTTTGTTGTGACCCAAGAAATGTTGACTGCCTGTTAAAAAACTGTGAACAATGTAAGGAAAAAGCTTTTACCTATAAATCTGGAATTTCGGACGATAGCGTGGTCACTTTTTTTCAATGGAATAATACTAATAAAGAAATAACTACGAAAGACGGCGATAAAACGAAAAAAAAATTCATAGAAAAACAGAAAATCACACTAGGATTTGAAGAAGCAACAAACAAATTCGAAAGTATGCTAGTTGTTTTTTTTTAACACACGGCTAAGATAGTCCACCAATATAACACGATCAAAAATAAGAAAGAAAATTTAAATATCTGTGAAGCAATAATACACATCGACTATTCTGAAAATTTTTCGTTAAAGTATGGTTCCGAAACTCAGAGTTTCACAATTAGCAGAAGCAGGAAGCAGGTTACTCTTCACACGGCTGTTCTTTACACTCACGATTTCCAGACCGGAGATGTTACACCAACTTCAATGTGTACTATTAGTGAGTGTCTTCGACATGATGCTCCAGCTGTATGGGCTCATATATTACCACTAATTGAAAAAGCGATAAAACTAAACCCATTCCTGGACACTATCCACTTTATGTCTGATTCTCCTACTTCGCAGTATAGGAATAAATGCGTATTTTTCTTTATCTCCCAGTTAAAGAATGATTTTGAGCAACTCAAAACAATCACATGGAATTACTCAGAAGTAGATCACGGGAAGGGTGCCCCCGACGGAGTAGGGGCAGTTATAAAGAGGACCGTGGACCGTATGGTAAATTTCGGTGAGGATGTGGGAACTTTTCAACAGTTCTGCGAAGTATTAGATAAAAACATAGACAAGGTGTCTATACAACTAGTCCAAGAGGAAGATGTACTGGAAAGAGAAAAGCTGATTCCTTCGAATTTGAAGCCCTTTCGGGGCACCTTCGACACATATCAAGCATTGTGGACTGACCAATCATCAAACCAAGTCACTATGAGGAAGATGTGCTGCTTCGAATGTGAAGCTTTTGATATTTGTAAACATAATAAACATATAGGTTTTTATGACATTGAAATAAGCCATGTGACTGACAAGAATAACAAAAGTTCTGACGCTTCTGCAGCTGAATCAGTTGTGCCTCTTTCTTCCATAAAATCAACAAGCAAGAAACGGAAGATCCAAGGCGCACTCTGTGACGTTACAAATAAAAATCCACGTCCTTCAACATCGAAAGCCAGCAGCTATGCTGACCAATTTTCTACATTCATAGAATCAAAATAATGTTTCTAAAATATTAATATTTATGTTTTTAAGTACACAAAAATTGTTATGTATAGGTAAACATTACAAAACATTTTGTTCCTATTTGAAGTATATCTTTAAGTTTACCTATATAAAATATTATTTTTATATATTTAAGTTAATCGTTCAACATGTTATAAGTGTCTCTTATGAAGGGTGTTGGAAATACAAATGACGCAAAACCTCACGAGTGTTTACTCAGCCTATGAAATTGAACAACTTTAATTCTACGACATATCAGATTAATCGTCAAAAAATATTTTTGTCTTCATGATAATTTCTTTAATTTTCATTTTTATGGGCTGAGTGAACCCTTGAGGAGGATTATTAGTTATAATAATAATAATATAGGAGTACAAAAAATTGTTGATTTTGCTAGATTTAAGTTTTTTTTTCTAAGATTATTTTAAATCGATAAGACTGAAGTCTGAGGAGTGAAGTCTGAAGTCTTATAAAAAAAAAATATTATGCTGATTTTGCGAAGTTGAAGTTTCCTTTAAAATTAATCAGGCTGACTTCTGAAGAGGTTTATTAGTTATTAAGAAATGAACACAAAAATGTGTTGATTTTGTGAGTTAGAAGTTCTTTTTTATTTGAAATCAGTAAGACTGAGGAGGACGATCAAAGGAGGTTTTTATTACATATAATTATACAAAAAAAATGTTGATTCTACAAGGTTCAAGTTCCTTTTTTTATAAATCAATAAGACTGAAGTCTAAGGAGATTAGTTAATAAGAATAAAAAAAATTATGTTCATTTTGTGAGGTTTGAGTTCCTTTTTAATATTTAAACTTTAAACTTTTGCTAACAAATATTTTTTGTTAACTAAAATCAATCAATCTGACTGGAGTAGTCTTTTGTTGTTTATTACTTAGTATATAAAAAATGTTGATTTTATTATTTTATTGTTTCCTTTATTTTACACCTCCCCATTATTATTCATTAAAATTTATTTATTCCTTAAGATTTAGCCGGTACAGAAAGTTACACAAATTATAGGCCTTAAGGCCTTTTTTGACCTTTTTTGTTTTAAGTAAAACAAAAAAGGTCATTATTCTCATCATAAAGTCATTATTACCACCTACAAATGTCATTATCTTCACTAGCCGTCATTCTCCTCAACACTAAAAATCCTAAAAACATCAATATTTTACAAAATATACAGATTTTAGCCGAGTTTTTTGTAGTGTTATAGTTGGAAATCGATTCTCCTTCACAACATATCCTAATTTTAATAATTACACGACATTTTTTATCGGACACCTCATTCCATACAAATAAATTGTGCCTTGGAGATTTACCCTCTCTCCTACACTGTGCCTACACTAGCCGTGCGTGTGTGCGTGCTGCCGTGTAGCTGTGGTAGTAAATTTTGCTAAACGCGAGGCGCGACGCGTCGGTGTAACGCTCTTAAGTACTGATTGACGTTTATTAATCAAGCACTACTTAGGTAAAACCTGAAATGTGACCACGCACTTAAGTGACGTTTATTAATTAGTCGTGCATATCAAGTGCGCTCTTAATCACGATCTCATACTTAATAGCGATTTAAAATACAGGCCAACGAGCTCAAAAAATTAGCTAAAGTGTTGCCAAGATCCCATTGGAAGCATGTCGACGTACGTGTTAAGTACTACACGATGGTTCCATACAACATCTATAATCGCAACAAGGAGTTAATACACGACATCACGAAAAACATCTCTCAGACCCAAGACTGTAAAAAATACTTTTTCGATAACTAATTCAATATTCTCAACGTGAAGTTTTACGGAAAACAATACGGACCGCCGCCGCCCAACAACAAAGCGATGTTCTCAACGTGGAGTTTTACGGAAAACAATACGAACCACCACCCAACAACAAAGCAACTAGTATTTTCTGTGACAGCATGATAGTATAAATAGTGTTCGTACCCGACCATTTCTGCGCCCACTATATTACCACTCTGGTATAAATAGTGATTAGGTCCGTCAAAAAAAAAAAAAAAACATTTCTGTTTCATATCGTTTTGTATTGCCGAAGACTACAGTTCAATATGACAAATAAATAGTGTGAACAGTTTGCTGCCAATCAAGCCATGGCGGAGAACGAGGACATTGTTAGTAGTTATTTTGTTAAAAAAAGTGAATATAGTGAATTTTCGGACTCTCAATTTTGGAAACATGTTTTCGAAGAAGATTTTGCGATGCTGTCAAGATTCAACTTAAAAAGTAAGTTTATTTTATTTCAAGTAGCCTAATTTACCATCGACTGTTACTTTAAAAAAATATTTGTTCCAGGATAGTAGGTATAGAAATAGTTAAGAAATAACAAATTATTTAGTAAAAAATTCATTTATAAGCATTATTTAGAAAACTAGGTTGTAGCTTACCTATGCCATTTCCCTGCCTACTGTACACTTTGTGTATTTTTTTAAATATTATTAATCCGAGTATTATTTACGTGTGTGCGCGTGTGTGTAGGTATGTATGTTTATTTGAAAAATATTTTTTTCACAGCCTGACTGTTCGAACGGGTGGAGGAGGTGTGAACAGAAGCACAAAACGACAGTGAGACCTGTGTTGAAATGCGGCCTGGAGCACCGCCGACAGCTGAAAGAGGTGTGAAACGAAAAGCACAAGACGACGATGCGGCCTATGTTGAAATGCTGCCTGGACCGTCGACGACAACTAAAAACAATGCTGATACAGTAATGTGTAATACTTGTAATATTAGGGTAAGTCGGAAATATCTGTCAAACCATTTACGTAGTTTATTACATAAAAAAAGCGTGTTAATATAGGGTGATAGGTGCTAAATATGGGTATGATAATGTAACTGTTATAATACTGCGTTCGGATCCAGAATAGTATCGTTCCAAATTACTTCACCCAATCAAAACCCAACCGTTTTAGAAACACCAGAAATGTTTTTTGATTCTGTTAAAAGTACCATATCAAAATTAATAGACGATTGCTTAAAAGACATGACATGACTATAATAAAAGTAAATTTTATTATTCATGCTGATACAAGAAACAAAGTGCCTTGAAAACACTTCTGATTTTCAAACTCTCAACTACACAATTTCAATTGGAGATGATTTATAACCTTACTATAAATTGTTAGGCGAAACAATCAAAACGAAAATGAGCGAGTTTGAAAAAAAAGACAGTGGTTGGTCATTGAAGGTACTAAACATTTAGAAATGAATGTAAATAAATTTGACCCATTGCGTGGTTCTTCATACATAAAACTACCTGCCGATATTCAGAACTCCAGATTTTATCCCCATCTTCCTACACAATTGAGGAGGTTAGGAACAAAAAGTGACATTTACGTATCCAGGTCAAATTGTTTTTTTTTTATCGACTCAAAAGGTTAAATTCTATCATTACCTTTAAAAAGTTTGTTCAAAAAGTGATTAGTTTCATAGAAAAAAATACTTAAAAAACTGCTTCCGGAACAAAAAGTTAAATTTTTATTCAATCACACTAGTGATTTACACTTCATTATCAAAAAGAGTAATTTCCTTCGTAAATACATCTGACTCAGTTAAAGTCGGAACAAATCGAGTACATTTGCTTAAAAAAATATCGACTTTAAAAAAATATTTATAGAAATCGATCATATCGATAAAACAACCAATTCGAATAATGTATAATGTGGCAACATTTTGTGTGTGTGTGTGTGTGTGTGTGTGTTTTTTTAATTCTCAAAAGAGCTCCGCACCTAGAGCCGTAGAACAGGCTTTTTTTATCTGTCATTAGTGGATGGTGCGCTGTCAAAATATTGAAAGATAGCTTTGCGCGGTTTTCAGTAAAATTAATTTTCTATTGAGATTGTGCGAGTTTTCTAAGATAACAATAGTTTTAGATAGTGAAATATTTTCGCAAAATGGAAGAAGAAGCAGTGGACGTGGCGAGTATAAACCATGGATCACGTAAAAAGCCAAGGAAGGCACGAAACAAACGGCAACTACAAGACGACAAGTAAGTAACATTAAAAGTTGTCCAAATCTGTATTTAACGTGTAACTAATGGTTTGTTTGCAAAACTTCAGGGTTGTTTTTTATGTTGTTTCAGATATAAAGACAAGGACCCCTTATGTCTTAATTTTTTTGTCCCTTGTTTGCACAAACCTACATCGCTTTTCAAGTGCTCGAAAATACTGAAAGAGCAAGATATCGCCCGGAATCGAAAGTTGTTGTATGACAATAAAGGAAAAGTAAACCAAGACATTTACCTTTGTCGACTCATAACAGCTTTTAAGCCACAAAGAAAGAAGGTTGATACAAACAGCAATAAACCAAAACCACGAAAGTTTTCTACGAACTTTTATTTGCTGTATAAAAATAAAAAGGCAGTGAGGGTCTGTAAATCTTTTTTCATGAAAGCATTTAGTTTGGGTCGCAAAAGATTAAACACTCTGTGCAAAACCATAAGGTGTGGCAGTATCCCTAAAGAGTCGAGGGGTGGAGACAGAAAGTCCAAAAAATCTATAGAAAAAAAAGAAGAGTGTTTGTAATTTTATAAACGCCTTACCAGCCAGGGAAAGTCACTACAGCAGGAGCAAGTCTAGCAGAGTTTATTTATCATGTGAATTAAACATAAATAAGTTGTGGAAACTGTACAATAATTCTGTTGAGGAAGAATTAAAGGTAAAAAAATTGTATTTTAGACATATTTTTGTAACACAGTTTAACATCGGTTTTTCATCTCCAGCAAGTGATGCTTGCACTTTTTTGACCCATAAAATAAAAACTGAACAAGAAACACAAAAGAAACAGTATCACATAACAGAAAAGAGAGTACACACGTTAAGAGCTAATGCTTTTTACCAACTATTAAAACAAAAAGTTGACAATTCTTATTCTTTTTGTTTTGACTTGCAGCAAGTTATGCCTTTACCAAAAACACCAATTCAAGATAGTTTCTATGCTCGACAAATAAGTTTTTATAACTTCTGTATTGTGAATGTGGATGGAAAGGACCCAGATTTTTATTGCTGGACTGAAGACATGGCTGGTAGGGGTTCAATGGAAGTAGGTTCTGCCTTATTCAACCATTTGAACACTCTTAAACAGAATGGTTCTTTAAAAGACATACACAGCATCCGCATGTTTTGTGACGGGTGTGGGGGACAGAACAAGAATTCGTTTATTATTGACACACTTATGTTCTGGCTAACAAAGGAGTCCCCCTCATCTTTGAAAGAAATTCTGATTGTATTTCCTGTACGTGGTCATTCTTTTTTACCTGCCGACCGTGTATTTGGTCGTGAAGAAAAAGATCTCAGAAAAAAAACAATTATAACCACTAAAGAAAGTTATCATGAAATATTATCTCAGCATGGCCGTGTACATATTTTAGATAAAGATTGGAAGTGTTATGATATTAAAAGCCTTGATAAACATTTTAAAAAGTTGATGGTATAAGGGACATCAAACGCATATCCATACAAAAGAAGCAAGTATAAAATACAACTGTGGCAATACTAAAATCTTTTAAAAACTTTAGATTTCAATGCGCTGAAGAAGAAAAAGGAGTAAATCTATTAGAGAAAAAACCAACTTTTGCAATGTCAATTTAGCGCAGAAAGAACTAGGCCATTTTATCAAAGGTGCAAAGAAAAAGGATGTGGAAAGTTTACTTACAAAACAGTTTGGAGAAGACTGGAAAAATGATCATTCATTAAAATGGTATTGTGATATCTTGTATGAAAGTAATATAAGTGAAAATGACAATGAAAGTGATGATAATGAATGTGACTGCCTTGAACCTGACTGTGGGGAATTACATGTTTAATAAATATAGTTTGTATGGCAACATTTTTCCGACAGTGAGTTTCAAAAGGTAACATTTTATAAAACTATTGAATAAAATGGTGACATTTACATGGTACTGGAACAAAAGGTGTCATCTTATTTGTTCTTTATTTAATTTTGTCTAAATTTTAAAACCTACACGAGAACTTTTAATTCTTTATAATCTGTCTGATATTGACCCATAATAATGGCAATAAAAAAAAAGATTGTATAGATCAACAAATATATTTATTTTCCTAATTTACCAAAACAATTGAAAAGTGTAAATGTCACTTTTAGTTCCTAACCTCCTCAATTTAGGTAACTATGATGCGCATTTTTTGGTTCATGCTTTAAATTTAAAAGAGGGTGACATAGAAGTTTACCTAAAACAAAGAAAAATACATATCTTTTTCAAAAAAACTCAGTAGTGATGGTCATACTGTATACTTGAGATTTTTAGATTCGTTCAAATTCATGACGAGTAGTTTAGATAGTTTAGCTAAAAATCTTCAAGAAGATCAGTTTCTAGAACTTCGGAAGCAAGTACCAAACCCTGATGATTTTAAAAGATTAGTCAGAAAGGGTATATTTCCATATGAGTTCGTTACATCATTTGAGTCATTGATGGTTACCTCATTGCCTGAACAGAGAGCATTTTATAGTTCTTTGTCAGACTGTAGTGTTACTGACGAAGATTATGAACATGCGCAAGACGTTTGGTATCATTTCAAATGTACTTATGGTTTAGATACTTATGGTTTAGACCCAGCTCATTATTATACTGCCCCTGGTCTCAGTTGGGATGCAATGTTAAAATGTACTGAATTAGAATTACTGACTGATATTGATATGTTGACATTCATCAAATCAGGTATCAGAGGTGGGGTGTCCGTATGCAGTAATCGTTACGCAAAAGCATCAAAGTCATCTAGAAATTGATTGTTAAATTTCTAGATGACTTTGATGTAACCGAAAGAATCTATATCTTGACGCAAACAATCTTTATGGTTGGGCTATGTCAAAATACCTTCCTTACGGCGGTTTTGAATGGGTTGATGTAAAAACTAATTTTGATGTTCCCCCCACATCTGACGTAGGATATATATTAGAAGTAGACCTGGACTATCCGAAAGAATTACATGATTTACACTCAGATTTTCAATTATGCCCTGAGAACATTTGTACAGAAAATTCTAAACTATCTAAACTTGTACCAAATTAAAATGATAAAAGAAATTACGTCATACATTATTGCAATTTAGTGCAGTGTTTAAAACTTGGGATGAAGTTAATCAAAGTTCATAGAGTTTTAAAGTTTAAACAGAATCCGTGGTTACAAAAATATATAAATTTAAACACACATTTAAGAACTGAAACCAAAACAACATTTGAGAAAGAATTTTATAAATTGATGAATAATGCTGTTTTTGGTAAGACAATGGAAAATGTTGACAAAAGAATAAATGTGAAATTGTTAACACATTGGAAAAATCGCGGTAAAACTCAGGGGGTTCAAAGTCTTATAGCCCGCCCCGAATTTCATAGTTTGTCTATATTTTCGGAAAATTTGTAGCCGTTCAGCTGAATAGAACAAATGTTTTGTACGACAAACCAATCTATCTAGGGTTTTGTATCCTTGATATATCAAAAACATTGATGTTTGATTTTCATTATAATTATATGAACAAAAAGTTTCAAAACAATGCAAAGCTTTTGTATACAGATACAGATAGTTTTATTTATCAAATATTTACAGAAAACTTCTATGAAGATATTAAACCAGATATTGAAAAGTATTTTGATACGTCAGACTATCCGGTCGATAACATTTTCGGTTTTCCTCAAATGAATAAAAAGAAAATAGGTTTTTTTAAAGACGAAAATAAAAGATGTTTATTTAAAGAGTTTGTTGGTTTAAGATCGAAGATGTATGCCATGAATATTGACGGTAGTGTTATCGCTAAAGCAAAAGGAATAAATAAGCATGTTACAAAAAAAATTAAGATGAATGATTTTAGGACTTGTCTTCTAAATAAAAATATTCAGTTTACTCAAATGTACCGATTTCGGTCAATCAAACATATTGTTATTACACAAAAAATTAATAAAATCAGTTTATCACACAATGACACCAAAAGATACATTTTACCAAATTCCACCGACACCTTGGCTTGGGGGCACTATAGCATAAGAAATAATTAACATAAGATTTGTAAAAATAGTAAAAATAGTAAGTGGACGGTTGTCGTTTCGTCAGTATATAAAGGCCAAAAAGCCAAGTATGGCATAAAGTTTTTTGTCCTAACTACGCATGATGGATACATTCTGAACTTTATTATTTACGAAGGTAAGAATACCGTGACTGAAGCCAATGCTACTGAATCAAAACTCGATAAATTGGTCATGAAATTGATGGAGCCTTATCTAAATAAAGGACATGATCTCTTTATGGACAACTTCTATAATAGTGTCGCTCTATCAAAAAAAATATTGCAATATAACACACATACAACAGGCACGTTACGTAAAGACCGCAAGGAGAATCCCAAGGAGCTTTTTAATAAACGTCTCAAACCTGGAGATCATGTTTGGCAGCGAAATGCCAAAGTTTACGCATCTGTCTGGAAGGATAAAAGACCAGTGTTTATGATAACTACAAAACACCATCCACGACTAGTTACTTCCAGAAACAGATATAGAAAAGTGAAGTCTAAACCTGTGGAGATTGATGATTACAACAGGCACATGTCGGGTATAGACCGATCGGATCAGATGATGGCGTATTATTCTACACCAAAAAAAACTATACGTTGGTATAAAAAGGTGGTCTTCCGATTATTGGACATGATTATTTGGAACGCTTTTTATCTCTTCAAAAAACATTGCGATCCAACATCAACTTTGCTAGGCTTCCGGGAAAATATAATAAATTCGTACATACAGGAAAATGAAAGTGGGGAGGAGGAGGTAAGACGGGGTAGCGGGTAAGACGGGGTACCCAGCGAAATTCACAGTTCAAATTGACCAATCACGTTCGTTCATTCATCGTACGACGCGCCGCCATGATACTTGTCATACGCCCGCTTGTTTGTGGTTCACAAGTGCACAGTGTTGAAAAAAAATCAAAAAAAGTGTTTTTCCGCAACTTGTTTATCATATTTTCTTCTGGCTTGACACGTGATTATAGTTTATTATTGCTGTGATTGATGAAACTAACCTATAAAAAGGTAGGCATTGTGTTTCCTTAAGATTGTTGGCTGTTTTCTTTTGATTTTTTTTTATTTATAAAATGGCTCTGCAGGCGAGATGCACTGAAAAAAGTAATTTACATAACTAGTTGTGTTAATTGACGAATAGCCAAAGTTTGTTAATTTACAAACAAAGTTCATTTATGTATAGGCTACCTGCTTCTGCTGCGTTGTACAAAATCATTTGAGTTATTTGAATTTGGTTAAGAACTAGTTTAGTTTCTGTTATTTATAATCACGTTCGCATTCTGTACCTAGTAACATAACTAATATTGTTTTAATTGAACATACTTCAGGTTATTATTTACATCCAGTCAGTTTACCAAAACCTTTAATAATTACTAGACTCTGTGCTAATTATCAACATAAATAAAAGATTATTTATAACGGTTTGGTACGGTTGTCAATAATGGTACTGAAAGTAAACTAACAACAAATATTTAGTTGTGATCAACTAGTACTAATACTCTTGTTTTTAGACTTTTTTTGGTTAGCATATAAACAACTATTATGTAATTGAAGTCACTAAAGTTATGCTGCACGTAACGGAACGTTTTTGTAATTTACCCGCTCGCACTTGACCCACGGAACACGTTGAAACCCTAGTTGAAACCTGCCGGGAGCCGATAATGTACGGCCGTGATAAAGGCCGGCCAGATATTTCAAAGCCAAAATTGTACAGCCCGTAGACAGAGAAAAGAATAGACTGATTGTCATTTTTTATTTTACTAACACAAGAAAGGGATAGGAGGCTCCGGCCCGAAGGCGCGGGCGCAGGCTAGAGAAAGCCGCGCGTTGCGTCCTTATGTGTAAGTAATACCTACTTATTATAGTAGGTGTGATAGTAACTATTCATCATGCAAGTGCGATTAGCCTGGCATGTGGATTGAGGTGTACAAGATAGGCTGGTCTGGGTTAACAGGCCATGAGAGACGTAAAATGTGCGTTAATTTTCGAAAAATGGTTTTGTGAAGTGTATTGTGAGACTTTATTTTAATATTAGGCCCGGGTTCTACCAAAGCGGTGAGGAGAGGAGATGTGTTTGAAAAACCAATCTGATTTCGTTATTGCCACATCTCCTCTCAGCTTAGCTTCAATAACGAAATCTGATTGGTTATTCAAACATATCTCCTCTCCTCTCCGCTTTGGTGGAAACCGGGCCTTACCTAAGAATCACAAACATTCCGAAAATATTATTTCAATATTACCTAGGAATACAAGACTACAGACAAATAAACCTGATAAAAAACATTGAATTAACATTGTATCGAGTTTTCCCTGCAGACTGCAACGAAATAGTCGTTGGCACTCTTATATCACCTTTATCTGCTCTCAATTTGGATTTTTGACAATTTTACAACTGCATTATTGTTAAATGCCAAAACAGTACCACGAACCGAGTTTCACCTAAATCTGACCATAAACAAAAAATTTGGCCGCCATCTTGGATTTTTGTCAATTTTACAACTGCATTGTTGTTTTTATGCCAAAACAGTATGCCAAACCAAGCTTTACCTAAATCGGTCCATAAATAAAAAAGTTGGCTGCCATCTTGGATTTTTGTCAATTTTGCAACTGCGTTGTAGTTTTCATGTCAAAACAGTACCACAAACCAAGTTTCACCTAAATCGGTCAATAAACAAATAAGTTGGCCGCCATTTTAGATTTTTGTCATATTTACACTAAACAGTATGTCAAACCAAGTTTCACCGAAATCGGTCAATAAACAAAAAAGTTGGCTGCTATCTTGGATTTTTGACAATTTTACAACTGTATTGTTATTTTTATGCCAAAACAGTATGTCAAACCAAGTTTCACCTAAATCGGTCAATAAACAAAAAGTTGGCTGTCATCTTGGATTTTTGACAATTTTACAACTGCATTGTTGTTTTTATGCCAAAACAGTACCACAAACCGAGTTTCACCTAAATCGGACTATAAACAAAAAAGTTGGCCGCCATCTTGGATTTTTGTCATATTTACAACTGCATTGTTGTTTTTATGCCAAAACAGTACCACAAACCGAGTTTCACCTAAATCGGTCCAACAAAAAAGTTGGCCGCAATCTTGGATTTTAGTCATTACATTTTTTACGTCATATGCCTGCAAACGATACTATCGATTTTAGTACTATTTTAGTTTATTATTAGTTTAGTACTATCGATAGTTACCTTTATTTCAATAGTATCGTTTGCAGGCATATGACGTAAAAAATGTAATGACTAAAATCCAAGATTGCGGCCAACTTTTTTGTTGGATATGCAATATTGAGGATCAATACTAACGATACTATCGATAGTATCGATAGTTTTTTCGTTTTCAACGATCATCGATACTGTCGATAGTATCGATAGTATTGCCGCTTATCAATAGTATTGCTCAAAAAGAACTATCGATACTATCGATAGGCTATCGATACTATCGGTTTTTCCTAAACTATCGATCGACTATCGATAGGCTATCGATAGTGGACTATCGAGCGGCAACACTACCACCAAAATGAAAACGGTAATTAAACACAATAGCGCCCTCAAATCTCACGCTCACGACCAAATGAACAGAGTCTATAACCTTGTAAAGTACTATTTCTTCTGAACGTGTCTACTACATCCAACACACAAAATCAACAATTATCGGGCTGTGCAGTATTGGCTGTACATTATATGGACGCCAGACATAAAAAAAAGGACTTCCGTCCAGTATGACCATATGTAGCAGGATCCTGCCTTTTTGGCAGGTTTAGTTGATTATTCCATTGTAAACCTTAAAATGCTGAGTGTATCAGTTGTTTTTCTATTTAGTTGGACTAGAAAAACTGTTGGAGACACAATTTTGTTTCTGATTTCATGCGTTGTGAATGTTTTCCATTCCTGATTTATCATGAAACGTAAATATGAACGATTATATCGTGTAGAAGTGTCTATAATGTGTCCATAATATGTGAATAATGTGTCTATTTATTTAAATTTTTAAAATTATATAGGCATTTTTTCGGCATTTTGAGTTTGGCAGGATTTGTCAGTTTTCTTGCCTAAGTGTGGCAGGATCTCTAATGGCTGGTTTACACGTATTAAGTTGTTTAGTAGTTAACTAAATTTTAACTTAATTTTAAGCAACTAAATGCGTGTAAACAGCGAATTTAGTAGTAAGTTGCAAGTTAAAATTTAGTGTGCAAGTAAACAAGTAGATTAGAACTTTTTCTATTTTTCGGGTAAGTTGGTGGGCGTGGCCTGCCACTTGACACGTTTGGAAAGGCGCGATTTAGTTAATTTTAAGTTAAATGCGAAGTGCGAAGTTAAGTGCGAGTGTTTTATGTTTATTTTTTGGATATATTTTAATATATATTATTATATAGGTATAAAAACATTAATGATTAATATATTATTAATATTAAATATTAATCATTAAAAAATAAATAAATAATATAATATAAAAAATAAATAATAATATAATATTAATTATATAAAAATAAATATTTGATTATACTTTATTATTATATTTATTACAGATTTGAATTCGAACTAAAGAGCTTAACTACTAAAATGACGTGTAAACACTTACTTAAAATTTAGTTGCTACTTGACAACTTAATACGTGTAAACCAGCCATAATTTAAAGTTGGTCACACTGCTTCCTCCCGCCCGCCATTTTATTTTCTTTTCGCGTCGCGGGCGCGGCCGGCAACTTCTGTCTAAGTCTGATCTGAGTGCAAAAAAGTGCAATTTTGCAATATGGAGCCGCCTCCGCCAGACCAGGCAGCAGAAAAGACCATTTCTGATTATCTGCGGTCATGGGGCCTAGACACATACATCCCCAAGTTCTTGGGTGAGTACTAACTACTATGATACTTATTTGTTATTCATAATTTTTGGGTCGGTCATTTACTTTAATCTGAAGATGAATTCGACTTAGATATGCAATTCATGACTCCATCCAGCATATGAGTTATAAAGATGGCACGAGGCACGTTAACTATGATGTAGTTATCTAAACAGCTTGTCGCCGTGCCGCGCGCCGCCGCTAAGTAGGTATTTAGTGGTAAGGGTCTGTCAGTCTTGGGCTATTTTCACATGCTGCCGCAGCCGCGGCGGCGTCGTGTGAAAATAGCCCAAAAGTTACTGACAGAATCTTACCCATAGCACATACTACAAGTGGGTGCATGAATCTCGGATGATTGATGATATTTGATGAGGTACTGTTAGTATGGGTCCTATCTCCGAGGTCCATATCCATACTTTGTTATTGATCTTGTTTGTTTTTTACTGACAATGGGATTCCAAATTTAAGAGCGCGGTTTTTGACGCATTCTTGTTCCAGCAGCCATACGGGCCGCTTGGGGACGTGTCAACTTATTGCCATGCGAAGTACTCTCATCATTTTGCTGAGAAGTGTCTCTCTAGTAACACTTCCCACCTGCCTTATTAGTAGAATCAGTGAATTTGTGTGTTAAGCAATAATAAACCCAGATATATTTATTTCAGTCCTTTTAACTCATAGCTTAAGTAAGGGGCACCTCCTGTTTTTTACAGTATCTAAGAATGTGTAATGTGTGTGCGTGTGTGTGTGCATAATAGTTGTATTTTTAACATGAATCTACATTACTTACCATGTCTTATTGATATTTCAGAACATTCCATAGATGTTGAAACGCTACAAATGTTGTCCGAGGCCGACCTAAGGGACTTAGTGCCCATAATAGGGCACCGGGCTAAACTTACTACTCAAATCAAACTTTTGACAAATATTATGTCGAATGCTTTTGAGAACACTGTAAGTAAATACAAGTATAATAATCCTATATTAGTTTACAATATAATATTCAAAATTAAATATTTATTAGAACTGCTTGCTTGATTAAATTATTTTTTATTTATTTTTCAGTCTCAAACTATTACTGCCCCATTGCAACGTTGTAATGCAACATTTTATACTATAGAAGATTTGCCAGTGGTGACAGACTCTAATATAGTGCCTGAATCAAATATTGATGAAGACAAGCCAGAAAATGACTGCGTGAGTTTTTCCTATAATCCTATAATCATGTTGTAACATTTGGATATTTGTATCATCATCATCAACAGCTCATATATATCCCCACCGAGGAGCTCGAGCCTACCCTGAATTAGGGCGATTAGGCCTTAGTCGACCACGTGGCCCAGTGCGGGTTGGTCGACTTCACACACTACCTTTGAATTTCTTCGCAGGAGTGTGCAGGTTTCATCACGATGTTTTCTTTCACCGTAAGAGCGTCGAATAAACGTACATATGAATTCGAAATTAGGCAAGCCCCCCATGCCCCCCCTTTGGGTAGCGCCGCCGTTCAACATTAATGACGACGCGTACAGTTAGGTGGCCTTTCTGCTTCATAGGAATTTCTTCCAGGCAACCAAAGGGCTTATATGAGTAAGCCCCCCCCCCCCTCATTGACATTGAAAATGATCCATAACAAAGGGGGTTTCCGGAATTATCCCCCCTTGGAGGGGGTTCCCCCCCACCCCCTTTTTCCTACCTACCCTACACCTATAACCCAACACCTACCCTACACTTATAACCCTACACCTTCCCTATACCTACCCTACACCTACCCTATACCCACTCTACACCTACCCTACGCCTCCTATATTTTAAAGTTTTGCATTATTTTTCTTCTCTTGTATTTCCAGGAATTATACGAAATTTTAAGTTCCTGCAATGAAGGAAAAGGTCTATTGCTGCAGTACCAAGAGAAAGGACTACTTGACAATGCAGCTAGGAGGAGATTGTGCAACATAATAATCACTAAAGAGCTGCAAAATGATCCCCAGAAAAAAATTCCTAGTTCTCGTTTTTATCAACTGGCGTATGAAATAACCAAAATATTTAAACATGAAAGTTCTTCAGTGTATTTCATACCATTCGCCAGTTTCAGTCCACTTCAAAAAACATCAGCTAAAGGAAAATTGTTGGACCACTATCGACAACGTCGCAGGAATTTCATAAAAACAGGCATCATCAAAATAGTTGAAAGACGTTGCTCTTCGAACTGTTCAAACGAGTCGAATTCTCCGCGTCCTAGTACAAGTGCACAGGAAGCTATTAGTTGCCTAGAAAGCAGCACAAGAAGTGACATTGCAGAAAAGTTATTATGGCTTCAAAACAATTGTGATCCTTGGCAAACTGTAGAATCATACTGGGAACTTACTACAAAAGAACGATTGAACGATCTGGCTTCAAATAATATGACTATTTCTATTTTCTTCACCAAATACAAGCCAGTGAATCTGCCTGGCGGAATATATTTGGTAAGTCATGTTAGCTTGCTCTCTCAGCCCTCGTGTTATACAAGTAATAAAATTAGAATAAAATATTTTTAAATTAGTAAAATTAATTTATTATTACGTATTTTTATGAAGGCCAGGTCAATTTTTATAGTTTTATGGTAGTAGTACCTTAATCTTTGTTCTTACAGTACGGTAAGCGAATAAGCGTCACGGTAGTTTTAATTTTTTTACGTTTATTTATTTTCAGTTATTAAAAGATTTTAAAACAATGTACCCAGACTCCGGTGACAAATTTGATGAAAACTGGCTCTTGATAAGATCAAAAATTATTGATATTGCAAAAAAAAAGGGGTTATATAATGAAAATGATGGTAAGTGAGTAGCAATCTATCTTTTTATTTTTCCTTTTAGAAGGGACCCCTTTTAGGGTCCCGTACCCAAAGGGTAAATAACCACTATTATTAAAAAACAAAAACCCGACTGCATAAAAACTTTAAAACTTTTGGGGCCAAAAATCGGCCATCTTGATTTTTTTATAATTTTGATGTACCCAGTGTCACTCTCACTCACCAGTACGAATCTAACGATACCTCTTTACCTAAAATCCATCAAGCCGTTTAGGCTGTAGAGCGTGCCAAAGAAATATACATACATAGACTCGAAAAACATAACCCTCCTTCTAAAGCAGTCGGGTAAAAACGTGACCCTATTACTAAGCCGTTTTTATAGATAATGGTACGGAACCCTTCGTGCGCGGGTCCGACTCGCACTTGGCCTGGTTTTTATTTTTGTGTTTAACATTATTGTTGCTGTATGATGACCAACTTCTTAGAAACAACTTTAACAATTTTTAATATTTATTTTTAATGGTGGAATATCAATATCTAAGGGTGTGTGCACATTTGACGAACAAACAGTAGCACAGTAACTGTTAAGAGCAACTATTTGTGCCCTCGCAAGTATTACCATAGCTGCCTTCACTTCACGTTTCTTGAGCTTATCGTGTTCATCAGATATGGACGCACCCTTAGAAATGCGTTACAAAATGAGTAGTGATTTCTTAATAGTACTGTTTCACTTGCGCTTGTGGGAGAGAAGTGCGAGTAAAAAGGGCCGTTGTACCGCTATTAACTTATTCCTGTATTTTTAATCATTTTTTTAATTTTACAGAGACTCACGAAGAAAGACTTGACTTACTCGCTTTAAAGTCACTGCCTTTCCTGATGAGTACAGCAAACGTTACGTCGACCAAGAAGACAGTTAAAAAGAAACAATGGCGGCCATCAAAGCAAGAAGTTTTAGATGGTTTCATCTGTCAAGTCACAAGTCCAGCTGAGATAGCCGCAGCGATCACAAGAAAGAGAGACAAGCTTATGGAAATGGAACTTCAAATGCAACCGTTTGTAATTGCGGTTGTGTCACCGAATAAATCAATAACAGCAAGGTATATCACTATCAATGATATACTGTATGAAATGCCAACTATTACAAAAGCTGTTGATGCTTGTTTAAAAGCAATTTTTGTTTTGAATGCTGAATACCCTAAAGAGTCCCGTCATGTGTGGCAATTCATACAAACTGAAATTTTTAAACTGAAAACGAAATATGACAAAAACTTTACTGCAATAAATACACTTTTGACAGATCTCGGCATTAAGGCATAAAAATAGAAAGAATTAAAAACATATTTAAATACGCGACATCCTAACCTGCGCTTATACGACATCCTAACCTGCGCCTTAAAATGTTCAAGTGTTTTCTTTGTTTCAAGGACCTGACAAGTATACCAAATCTCATGACACATTTTTCTTTGATTCATACAAGGCAAAATTTTAGTATATACCATTGCATTGAGGGTGACTGTAATCGTTCTTTTCATTTAAGAAATACTTATAGAAAACATCTATACCGTAATCATACTCCTGCAGCTAGGCCATCAGACACCGATTCTATGGATACTTTAGTAGAAAGTAATGATTCTGATAATACTCGTAATATATCAGTTCCTCAAGTGTCAAATCCACCTCAAGTGTCAAATCCAACAATCTTCAATTCTCTTGAACCCCCATCAGAAACAAACAAGTATTCTTTAGTTCATTTTATATCATCCCTGTATGCAAATCCTATACTTCCGAGAAAGGTCGTTCAAGATGTAGTGGAAGGTATGCAAAAATATATGTGCAGTAGTTTATCATCAAACATAGAAAGCGTATTTTCAGAAATTACGGCAGCAGCTGAACGAGGAGCTGATATTAGCTGTTTTAAGGAAAAGCTTTTATCTGTTGTAAAAGATGAATGCAATGAGTTTGATAGTGAGTTCAAAAGAGTTGGATTCTTGGAAAAATTAGGGACTTATATACCACCTAAACAAATTGTGATAGGTCATAGTATGTGTAATGTCAAAGAGCATGGGGTAGTCAAATATAAATCCATACCATGTACAGAGCAGCTTATACCTCTTCGGTTTGTTTTACAAACATTTTTTTCACTTAAAGGGGTAATGAAAGAAACATTGGATTATATTAATAGTTTGAGTTCTAATTATTTACAGAACTTTGTTCAAGGTAGTTTTTGGATAAATACAGTTCGTCAATATGATAATAAACTGATATTTCCTTTGTTCATGTATTTTGACGATTATGAAACTGGAAATGTACTTGGAACTCATTCTGGAATACACAAATTAGGAGCTGTGTATGTCTCAGTCGCTTGCATGCCTCCAGACCGGACATCATCCCTAGATAACATATTTCTGGCGTTATTATTTCACTCCTCAGACAGAAATGTCTTTGGAAATAATGTGATATTTGAACCGTTGATAAAAGAATTCAATTATTTATCAGAGACAGGTGTCAACATAGATGTACCAGAATTTAAGGGCAGATTATATTTCAGTTTAGGTTTAATTATTGGAGATAACCTTGGGATACACTCAATTGCCGGTTTTAATGAAACGTTTTCTTCGAACTTCCCCTGTCGAATATGCAATGTGTCAAAAGAAGTTTTAAAAAAACAATTATTTGAAGACGTAAATTTGCTTCGTAACTCTGAAAATTACAATACCCAGTTACAACTAAACTGCTCGTCTAGCACAGGTATCAAAGAAAAATGCGTATGGCTCTCAGTAAATAACTTTAGTTTATTTGACCAACTAGGTGTAGATATCATGCACGATATTTTGGAGGGTGTTGCCAAATACATATTTGCATTTATTATTGAAAAATATACTAAAGAATTAAAATATTTTACCCATCAAATTTTAACTGACAGAATGGTACATTTTGATTTTGGACCAGATAGCTCAAGTAAACCCTGTCAAATAATGAAAAATAATGTTATTCGTTTATCAGCTTCTGAAATGTTAACATTTGTGAGATATTTTAATTTGCTTGTTGGTGATTTTGTCCCGACTGATGACACTTACTGGTCACTGTACTTAACTTTGCGAAAAATTATTAACCTATTAATGAGCACAACATTTAACAAAGAAAAATGTAGCTTATTAAAATTTTTAATAGCTGAACTCAATGAGCTTTATACAAAATTAACAAATGAAGACCTTAAACCTAAATTTCACTTTCTTGTCCATTACCATTCAATGATATTAAAATTTGGACCACTTGTTCACTTTTGGAGTATGCGGTTTGAGGCCAAGCATCGTGTCTCTAAAATATCTGCTCGAGCGTCGTTTAATCGACGAAATATTACTCTGAGTTTAGCAACAAAACACCAGTTGCAGCTAAACGAAATATTTGTTAAGGGCTCATTGAAGTCTTCTATTTCTGTTGGTGTTACGAAGCGAATTTCACAACTGGACCGGAGTAATGTTATAAGTGAACTAAATCTAGATTCGAGTCTTACTCTTGTATCTGTTACATGGGCAAAAGTAAAAAGCATCATGTATAAACATGGTACCATTCTTCTCCACGATATTACGGAAAATTATGATGACATTGGAAATGTTACTTTTATGACTATTAATAATGTTTTTATCTATAATGAAGATAAAATTATTTTAGAATGTTCATTATTATCGACGGTTGATTTTAACTTTCATTTAGATTGTTTCGAAGTACAGCATCCTGAAGTGAAAAAAAAATGTTTTGTGTTTCATGATTCTTTAATATCATATTTACCTAATCATATAAATATTACCCATGATGGTAAATTGTACATTACACAGAGAGCACAATTATAGTCTCTACATAACTGTGAATTAATAAATGATTTAATAATAATTCAATAATTTTCTACAAATTAAATTTTTATTTATTTGGTGTAGGTATCAAGTGTGCTTTGTAGCCGAATTTAATACACTGTCATACATTATTTTTGGCTACAGGCTAAAAACCTCAAAACTAACAACTGAACGTTCGTTTCCCGTGGCACCCCCACGATGATACCTATGCCCCATGACACCCTGGTCTATAGTGATGAACAAATAACATAGCAGTCCATCACTATAGATCAGGGTGTTATGAGGCATAGAAATCTCCACAGCGCCCTTGGCGGGGTATCATCGTGGGGGTGCCGCGGGAAACGAATGTTCAGTTGTTAGTTTAGAGGTTTTTAGCCTGTAGCCAAAAATAATGTATGACAGTGTATTAAATTCGGCGCACACTTGATACATTCACCAAATTAATCAAAACTTGATAATGTAGAAATTTGTTTTTATTTATAATAAAGACAAAATTATTTTCGAATGTTCATTATCGACGGTTGATTTAACTTTCATTAAGATTGTTTCGAAGTACAACATCCTGAAATAAAAAAAAAATGTTTTATGTTTCATGATTCTTTATTATCATATAAATATTACCTATGATGGTAAAATGTACATTACACAGAGAGCGCAATTAAAGCCTCTACATGTTTGTGAATTAATATAAATAAATGATAATACAATAATTTTAAACTAATTCAGATTTGTTTTATTTGGTGTAGGTTTCAAGTTTGTGCTTTGTAGCCGAATTTAATACACTGTCATACATTATTTTTGGCTACAGGCTAAAAACCTCAAAACTAACAACTGAACGTTCGTTTCCCGTGGCACCCCCACGATGATACCTATGCCCCATGACACCCTGGTCTATAGTGATGAACAAATAACATAGCAGTCCATCACTATAGATCAGGGTGTCATGAGGCATAGAAATCTCCACAGCGCCCTTGGGGGTATAATCGTGGGGGTGCCACGGGAAACGAACGTTTAGTTGTTAGTTTTGAGGTTTTCAGCCTGTAGCCAAAAATAATGTATGACAGTGTATTAAATTCGGCGCACACTTGATACGTTCACCAAATAATCAAAACTTGATAAAGTAGAAATTTGTTTTTATTTATAATAAAGACAAAATTATTTTCGAATGTTCATTATTATCGACGGTTGATTTAACTTTCATTAAGATTGTTTCGAAGTACACAGATTCTTTTGGATTATTTTCTATTCGATTTTTAATTATTATTGTCATATGTACCTAATCATATAGCCATACATGTTGGTGAATTATTATAAATAACTGATAATAATAATACAATAATTTTCTACTAATCAAATGTTGTTTTATTTGGTGTAGGTATCAAGTTTAAGCTTTGTAGCCGAATTTAATATTGACAGTATTGAATTCGGCTACAAAGCACAAACTTTATTTTTGACTACAGGCTGAAAACCTCTAAGCTAACAACTGAACGTTCGTTTCCACTAGCAACCCCACGATGATACCCCCAAGGATGCTGTGGGGATTTCTATGACCCATGACACCAGGCTATAGTGATGGATAAATAACATCGTAGCCCATCACTATAGACCAGGGTGTTATGGGCCATAGCAATTTCCCATAGCAGCCCTGGGGGTATCATCGTGGGGTTGCTAACGGGTAACGAACGCAACTGAATAGGACTGTTATAAGTAACTAAAAAGTGCTGTAACTATTAGCTTAAAATAATGGTTACTAGTTACCCAAAATTACAGTTAAAAGTAAACGGACAGTGAGCAATTATTTACCCAACAAGTAACAAAATAGTGATGCTATACATAACTATCACTTTGTAACCAATAACTAAACAAGTACGCGTAAGAAACACCAACCCTGTCGTTATTTAAAACAAAACAGTTTTGTGTACGATAACATTAGAGGTGATCAATTTGTTACATATCTGGTGCGTGTAAGAAACACTAACTCTGTCGTTATTAAAAACAAAATAGTTTTGTGTACGATAACATTAGAGGTGATCAATTTGTTACATATCTAGTGCGTGTAAGAAACACTAACTCTGTCGTTATTCAAAACAAAATAGTTTTGTTTACGATAACATTAGAGGTGATCAATTTGTTACATATCTGGTGCGTGTAAGAAACACTAACTCTGTCGTCATTAAAAACAAAATAGTTTTGTGTACGATAACATTACAGGTGATCAATTTGTTACATATCTAGTGCGTGTACGAAACACCAAGTCTGTCGTAATTCAAAACAAAATAGTTTTGTGTATGATAACATTAGAGGTGTTCAATTTGTTACACATCTATTTTGTTTTTGATACATAAAACTAACTTATTTATAGTGGAATACTTTGGTAACTTGTAATTTATATGTTTGTTTAGAAACAATGATTTTGTTAAGTCATACATAACATAACAATTCTAACTAAACCGAGTTTTGCTACTAGGTACCGTAGTTATGTAGTCACTATTTTTATGTTATGTGTTACCCAATTGTTTGTTGTTTATTACTTAAAACTTTTTTCAGTGTGGGGTAACGGGGTACCCCATCTTGCCCCCAATGAGAATAATTTTGTTATTGTTTGTTTTCCGTAAAAATGAGTTTGTTTTTTGTGAGCTTATTATAGTTTGCCTTTTCAGAATGGTTCGTGACTACAAACGCACGACTGACAGAGGGTCATGGTCCGAAGAATCCATGCGGGAAGCAGTTCAAGCGGTTTTGGGTGGAAAAATGGGTTATTATAAAGCAGCGAAACAATTTGATGTACCACAGACGACATTAAAGAGAAAAGTTAAGGCTGCTCGCCCAGTATTTAACGAAACATCTGATGAAAACTTACCCATACCAATTAAAGTACCATTGGGTCCTAGGCGGACTGTTTTTTCTGTGTCTGAAGAAAACGAGCTTTGTGGTTATTTATTAGAAATGGAAGAAAGGTTATATGGACTTACGGTTAAAGATCTAAAGGCATTAGTATACCAGTTAGCAATAAAAAATAATAAGCCTAATCCATTCAACGCTGAGAAAAAAAAAGCTGGTAGAGAGTGGATAAATGGCTTCCTAAAACGACACCCAGAGCTTTCAATTAGAAAGCCTGAAAATACTTCTGCTGCCAGAGCATCTGGTTTTAACAAAGTTGCAGTCGAAAAATTCTACAATTTCCTCGGCAACGTGTACGATGAGCACCAACTAACTCCTGACCGTATATAACTGTGACGAAACGGGGGTTTCTGTTGTGCCAAAAATAAATTCAAAGATAATCGCTAAAAGAGGACGGAAACAGGTTGGGGTCATAGTTTCAGCAGAACGAGGGCAAACGGTAACGGTCGAGATATGCTTTAGTGCAGCTGGAAACTACATGCCACCTATGCTAATCTTTCCAAGAAAAAGGATGAATGCAGAGCTGATGGTAAATTCACAAGCTGGTGCTTGGGGTACATGTAGTGATTCGGGCTGGATTACTTCCGAGCTGTTCCTCCAATGGTTTAAGAGATTTGTGATTTTCAGTGGAGCATCTAAAGAGAGACCCGTGCTTCTGTTACTGGATGGGCATAGCACCCACACTCAGAATATTGACCTGATCAATGAAGCCAGAGCTCATGGTGTTATAATCTTGTGTTTTCTTCCACACACGACACACCGTTTACAAGTAGCGGATGTTGCGTTCATGCGACCATTGAGCGTTTATTATGAACAAGCCGTTACAGCCTGGCTGCGTTCTAACCCTGGACTAGTCGTTACTATCCGCCAAGTCGCTGAAGTATTTGGAAATGCCTTTGTTCAAGCAGCCACTATGTCTACAGCAGTAAATGGATTTCGTAAATGTGGAATTTGGCCTTATAATCTAAACGTGTTTTCCGAAACGGATTTTGCCCCTTCTTTGACAACCGATATCCAGTTAAATGACGGTCAAACTTCCACAAACCGAGAAGTATTTCAAGATATAACCAATATCAATACTGCCCAAACTTCAGATACAGTAGCTGCACAAACAGCTGAGAGTGCTGCGACTTTTAGCAGAGACGATGTTGTTGACTCTTTGCCAGGGTGTGCCCACTGGAGTCCCAGGCTAGTTAATCAGGAATCAGCACCGTATCAAACTAAAGACCAACCGGAGACATCACAAGCAGAACAAAATCAATCCGACCAGCAGATGCACTCACTAGAACCAGCTGAAAACCCTGTTTGTCAGGAACCAGAGCTATCACAACCAGCTAATGTGCCCACATGCGATAAAAGCGACAGTAGCGTTGTGTTGACTTCTCCAAAACAACTCTTTCCACTTCCGCTTACTAAAAAATCCTCTCGTGTTGTTAAAAAGCGTGGAAAAACAGCAATTATCACGTCGTCTCCCTACAAACAAGAATTAGAGGTCATCGCCCAGAAAAAAAAAATGGCTGAACAGAAAAAACTAGAGGAAATAGAAACAAGGAAGAGAAAAGATGAGTTAAAAAAACAGAAGAAAACTACTACAAAAGCTCAAAATAAAAAATCAAAGAAGAATAGCCGATCAACGAAAACCGCAAAACGACGAAAAATCTCATCATCTGGAGATGACAGTGAAGAAGAGGATGACACACCATGTATGTATTGTGAGGAAGTATATTCCGTTTCCATTGAAGGGTGGATATCATGCTCATTATGTGGAAGATGGGCTCATAATAGCTGCGCAGGAATAGATGATGATGATGATGACGAAACCACCCATGTCTGCGAGTTCTGCCAGCTCAAATAATCATCTTTCTCTGTGATCATTCTCATCACCCCATCTTACCTCAGACGGGAACCCCATCTTACCAGCACCATGGGGCAAGACGGGGCAAAACACCTTTTTTTAATTTTAATTTTTTCTTCTTAAATGTGTTACCAAAAGTTCACTAATGACACCAAATATTAGAATAGTAATAATTAGTTGTTAATTAAAAAATAAATATGATTGTTTCACTATGTAATTTTTTATATTATTGACCTTTAAAGCTTAAGTACCCCATCTTGCCACCCTCTCCTACGATGGGCGAAATGCTTAAAAATATGACTGGCAAGAAACACGCAAACAGGCGGCAAAGGCGTGTTAGTGAAGGACAAGCTTTACAAATGGCACCTGAAATTGGACATTGGCCGGAGCTTATACCTTTGCGTGAGAACTCCAAACGCAACAAGATTTTTCTAAAGTGTCGTGTTTGCACGAAAAACAAGATCATAAAGCAAACTAGTTATCGGTGCAAAGGGTGCGTAGGAAATCCACCTCTTTGTCCAGGATGCTTTGAGTCATGGCATACGGATCCTATATTTAGAAATTGATTTTTATTTTCATCTATTTTACTACTTCATTTTAACATTAATTCCTTTGTGGTCAAATAATTTCTTAACTACTAAAGATTAGATTTGTTCTTGAGATTTATAGAAGGCTGAAAATATTATAAAAGCAAACAAATATACCTAGATAATGTTTAAAATGTCTAAGGGCCGGTTTTTCAATCCTCAGATAAATGATCTAATAACTGTCTAACGAACAAAGTTATATGACTGTGTATCGGACGAATAATAATTGTTCTCCCATTTTTCAATCGTTATTTATTCCATTGATAACTATCTGACGCAATCTTCAGAGAGGTGAAACAAATATATTGCTTAGACTAACGTTAGAGCAAGACAGACTTTTCTGCCCATTTTCTGTCAACAGTGTCATGTCAATTCTATTATTTACTTCTTCTTTTTTTGTTATGGCACTAGTTGAACTTTGTGCCAGTTTCAAGATTTTTTTGAAAATTGTTTGTCATAAACGTCATGCCTCAAACTATCAGTCGAATAGTACAGTTATCTTGCAAATGAAGCGGCAGATAGATATTTTTTCTTCAGATATTGGAGTTATTCGTTAAATAAGTCTTATCTAACTGTTGAAAAATTCAATATCTTGCTATCTGACGAATAAACACTATTTGTTAGTTTATCTAGCGATTGAAAAACCAGGCCTAAGACTGTTATTTGATTAAGAAGGTTATTTAGATGTTTGTCAATTACCGATCTCATTAGGTTGTTTTTATTATTAATATTACTATTGTCATAGAATGACATGTTATGTTTCAAATGAAGATTCAAATGCTGTTTATTATTTTCTCCAAGAGTTTGTTTTTTTTTCAGTAAGTTAGTCAAAGAATGACATTTTATGTTCCAAATGAAAATGCTAATAATGTTTTTTCATTACATTTAGGCTTAGTTTGATTGTAATTAGATTGTCATAGAATGACATTTTATGTTCCTAATGAAGAACTAAATTTTGTTTGTGTTAATTTCTATAAGATAATTTCAATACTTTGTTTAAAAATTAAGTATAAGATGGAGTCAATAAGACTGAATATGATTGTATTCAAATAAGTGCATTTTGTTATCAAAATATTAGGTCCTTACATATGAAATTGGCGTTTTGTCGTACTGGCCACTTTGATCACAAATTTCTCCTATTTGGTTAGGAATTCGAAATTCAAATTTATACAGCTATTTCCACATGTAGTTGTGTTTCGTAAACCGTCATTCATTTGTTTTTTTACTTATCTTTTTTCTGTTTGCATCGCTCGATTTACAAAATGGAAAATTTGAAATATCGCGTTATTTACGAGTACGAGTTCCACCGTGGCACCAGTGCTGCGGAAACGGCTCGAAGGGTTAATGATGTGTATGGCGGTTGTGTCGCAAAAGAAAACACAGTGCGTTTTTGGTTCCAACGTTTTCGTTCTGAAAATTTCGACCTGCAAAACAAGCCCCGTGGACGGCCGGAGACCCAAGTTGATAATGAAGCATTGAAGGCTATTGTGGAAGCGGATCCATCGCAAACCACGTCCGAGTTAGCTGCAGGCTTCGGTGTTAGTGATAAAACTGTTTTAATCCACTTGAAGCAAATTGGGAAGATTAAAAAACTTGAAAGGTGGGTTCCTCACGAATTGAGTGAAGCAAACCGGCAAACGCGCGTCAACTGCTGCGTTACATTACTTGACCGGCACAATAACGAAGGTATTTTAAATCGAATCATTACCTGTGATGAAAAGTGGATTCTCTACGATAATCGGAAGCGCTCATCGCAATGGCTGGACCCTGGCAAGCCAGCCAAAGCCTGCTCCAAGCGAAAATTGACCAATAAAAAGTTACTTGTAAGCGTTTGGTGGACTAGCGCCGGTGTCGTTCATTACAGTTTTCTCAAATCTGGCCAGACGATTACGGCAGATGACTATTGTCAGCAATTGCAAACCATGATGGAAAAGCTAGCTGGTAAACAACCGAGGCTGGTCAATCGCTCTACGCCACTGCTGCTTCACGACAACGCTAGACCACACACTGCACAACAGACGGCTAGCAAATTAGAAGAGCTTCAATTGGAATGTCTAAGGCATCCACCGTACTCCCCGGACCTTGCTCCAACAGATTACCATTTTTTTCGAAATTTGGATAACTTCTTGCAAGGGAAAAAATTCAACTCAGATGGGGCAGTCCAAATCGCCTTCAAAGATTTTATTGATTCCCGTCCGAATGGTTTTTTTAGTAAAGGGATCAATGAACTACCTATGAGATGGCAAAAGTGCATAGATTACAATGGCTCATACTTTGATTAAATAAATATACTATATAAAAATTTTTCGACTTTTTGTTCCTCCCATACAAAACGCCAATTTCATATGTAAGGACCTAATATTTGATTTAGGGTCAATAAAATTGTGATTTTAATTTCTAGTTTTCCTAAAGACATATTTATTATTTACCTTATTTTTAATTAATGTAGAGCATTAAAAACACAAAAAAGGACATATAAGATACAAATAATATAATTAATTCTATAGGATTCTCGTCATATTTTATTGTCTTTTCTTATAATGTGACGGCAGATACTATAGATTTCGTATATCATAGCATGCGCTGTTTCATCAAAGTGGTTATTAGTCTATCAATAGGACATAACATTCATAGCAGGCGACTGTGATAGTATACAAGTCCTTTATCAAAAGTACAAGAGAACAGAATAGGACAGGAAGTCCATAGCAGTCAGCTGCGTTAGCATACACGTCCCATGTTCAGAGTCCATGGGAATATTATAGGACAGGCATTTTATGACATTCAACTGCCATACCATTCCTGTCCAGCGTAGAGTGTCTTTGTGTATACTGTAGAGCAGGAATTCCACTGCAGCCGACTGTTATAGTATATGCTGTCATAAGATAAAGAAGAAGTGGCATGTTGTAGGATAGGAAATGCTGTAACAGTCGACTGTAATAGCAGGTAATGTCACATGTACAACTATACAGTACTAATATTAGGTCGAAGATGTTATAACAGTTCTAAAATTTTCATACGAAAATTATGTGCCCAACACCTGTGACTTATTGTCCGCGAACGTGTTAAGCTAATTATTGTAATTGTGAAATTTATTTGTAAAATAAAACCAATTTATAATTGGGTGGTGATGTTATTTTTAAAATAACCATAAGATTTTTTTTACCTGTGTGTTGTATTTTTTATTTTAATGAGCACTTATAAAAATGGTAAACTATATTAACGATGAATTTTATTGTTTACTCCCATTCCTTTTTACTGCCAAGTCACATCAGCATGTCACCATGATTCATTTTATTCATCCGTTCACTGCTATAGTAGCCAGTCCTAGTGGATGTGGAAAATCAAATTTAGTTACTAATTTTTTAAAATACTCTAATGAAGTATGTAATCAGGATTTTTCCCAAATCATATGGTGTTATGATGAAATGCAACCTTTATATAATTTAAATAATGTCAATTACAGTCAAGGCATTCCAGATTTGGGTATGTTTGATGGAAAATACCCTAGACTTGTCAATTGTATTCTACATTACACAAAACATATTTCATCATAAAATGATGAACGAGACACCAGAGAGACCACATTCATACAAAATGAAAACAGAGAATGGAAGAATCTATCACAGAAATGCTTGGCATTTTAAACATGTACCTTCTAGAGAACTGTTGCCAGCAGACATTCCTGCAAAGGAATCCTCTCCACCACTGGAGGAATCACCAGCCCAAGAACAACAGCAAGAACCAAACCCTGAACCGGTACTGCCTGGATCTGCAAGACCTTCTCCTCGAGCAGCAGACACTGCACCTGAAATAAAGACCACGCGCAGCGGTCGACAAGTTATCCTTCCTGAGCGCTATCGCTGAAAAAGGGGGATGTCATATGAGGCTGCATCCAAATGCGTTTTAATATTGTTCACTTATGTATCTGAATGCATCTTACCTGTCATTGATTTCCCGTTAGATTGCCTATGTCTATCATGAACACTCTCTTGTATTAAGTTGTATTGTAATCACTAAATTTATAATAAATATTGATAATAGCATACCACTACCACTGAGATATCTTAATATAGATGCCATTCTAAAGTTTTTTTGTCCTCAATACCTACGTAAAATCCAACTACACTTGTCTACTATACCGGCGATGGTCTGACAGATAACACCCGTATTATAAAAAGGTTCTCTGTGCACTTAGTTTATTACAAGTGGAAAAGTGATAGTGCACATTGAAATTTCGATGGAGTTTTAAAACGTGAAGACGACCCTCTGAATAAAGTGTAAATCCTGTTATGCTTGAATCCTGTTATTTTTCTTCTATGACTTCGAAATATTTCATTGTTCAAGTTATCTGCATCGACTGTGTGTGTGAGTGAATGTACTTTTTGTAGACGCCCTCAAAATGGATTATCAAGAGTAACCTTAGTTTACACGCGCCTAACTTTCGAGTTTCTATAATTAAGAATACAAAAATAGTTTAAAAATTACTACATACCTTCGGTGTTTTGATGATGTCCATAGTAGAAACGAATCGATAAAACAATCACAACGGTTCAATTCACCTCACCACATATGCACGTAAATTTCTACCGTCCCGGCAACAGATTGAACAGAATATTCAATTCATTGAGATATATTCACGCAAATCGACTATTTATCACAATAATTAAAACAGTATTTTGATCTATCTAAATTGCTGGAAAATTAGTTAAAAAATAGCCCGCCACCACACACAACCACACAACCATAGTAGTATAATGCAATCAAATTTGATAGATAAACAATACGAATGTGGCAGACAAGATGAACTAACAAACTCTGACGTCGTGATTGGTGAGTTTGAAAATTTCCTTGACCAGCAGCGCCATGCTATGTCAACTTTTTGAAATGTCAGTTTGTTCCGTTAAATTTTCTCTTTTTAATTAATAGCTTTTGCTACTCGCGATACAAATGATTTGAAGGCGTATCGAGCGAGATACAGGCTGTATTCCGAATCAGATTTCACGGCTCAAAGTACTGACATCGATTACTTGCATCGATTGATTGGAATTTGATTAAAGGGGTTTGAAGATTTTTGTATGGAGCCTGGCTTAGTTCTCGTTTTTGTGTTGTTATTTGTTGTTATTTTTTCAAAATGGCAGCGCACGATAAATCCTATATATATCGATTGGGGATACTTATATAAACAAAAAATCATAAGGGTCAATATATCCTAAAGTGTCATGTTACAGAGTTATTTGCAAAAAAAGTTCGTTGCAACTGTTTAATGGGAAAGAGAACACTCGGGTGCTGTGCTCACGTGATGGGTATTATTTGGTACATGGCGTGGGCCCGGCACCAAGAAACACCCTTTCAACAACCAGCAGCCTTCTTGGATGAAGGTATTTTATCCGATGAAGATCAAAACTGAATGCAGTATCACATATTCTAGGTTTTTGGTTCGGATGGTCTTTCAATATTATGTATAAAAGTATGTGAAAATGATTTTGTGAATTGTTATAGTTTTTATAAAGGACTACATTTTACCCATTGTTTGTTATCTTATATATATTTCAGATAGGTTAGGTTAATAAAATTCGTAACATTTCATGAACATTTCCGCATAAAATTATGTACTTAGTGTTGGTACAAAACTGACTTACGAGAATTGTTCAAAAATCGTAAATATTACTACTACTGTATTAACATGACCCTAATATTTTGTTAATAAAAAACAAATATATGTATGACAACTGTAAAGATTGATTACGTACAAAACTATTAATGCGATGGAAATGAGGGTAATTTTATTAGAAATGAAAGAAATAATGAATTTATATGATTTTGTATTCGACCACAACTAACTCAAGCAAAACTACAAAAGACAGCGACGTAAATCACAAAGAGTAAAAAACTACACAATCTATCAAAAACAGCAAGGAGTCTGCGACAACTGTGTTCGATTACATTTTGTAAATACTGCTGAAATTAATTTTTGTTATTCAATAGTCAGGCTGTATAATATATTTTTTATGTAAAAATAAGCCACATTTTTAGTAGAGTGGTAGATTTCATCATTTGTCTTCAGGAGAAATCATCAATCTTTAAAGGATTAAAGCATGTAAATATGATTATAATACAATACTGATTTAAAATATAATATTATTATTTTGTATTATTTATTTATTTAACTTTTTATAATTATTATAAATTGATATATCTTCAATTATAATATTGTCTACATACAATCGTTTAGTATGTTAAGAGAGATCAAGCATAAAGATAAAAATACTGATGTAGGTATGTGTATTCTTTTACTTCCTAAATCATCTTTCTTGGATCAATTAATAGATGGCTGTAAAATGCTTGTTTTATTGATTCGTATTTTCATCTTGATTGTAAAAACTGGAAAGACTTAACGGATTTTATAATGATTTACATACAAACTTTTTAAACATAGTTACACTTTATACAATAAACAAATAAAATAAATGTTAAAAGTCCGCTTGCTAAAATATTATCATCATCGATCTTTTTTTGCAAATAGCTCTGTAACGTGACACTTTAGGATATATTGAACTTAATGTTTTTTTGTTTGTATAAGTATCCCTAATCGATATATGTAGGATTTAACGTGCGCCGCCATTTTGATAAAATAACAACAATAACAACAACATGACTAAGCCAAAATCTTCAAACCCCTTTGTTGATAAATCTCAGAAAAAGTTTAATTGTATTTTGGGAGATATTTGAGTATCTTACTGAGGCTGCTAGCTAGACGCCGATCTAGATCTAGTCGAGATAGACTAGCTCTATCATTATGATTTATATGTCAAAAATTTGATTGGAAATTGATTATCTCGTATACAAAGTTTCAACGAAATTGGTCCAGTAGGAGCCGAGATATTACACCCCCTTGGTGAGGCTTCCAGCTTGACGCTTGACGTGAAGACGATTCCCGTCAAACGGAGGTATGTCTAAGCAAAGTAAATATACCAAAAAAATTATTGGAATTTGAGTATCTTATTCCAGCAAAAAAACTTTCAATTCGTTGAAACCTTTAGTCAGAAAATGATCCTAAACTTCTACATAATAATTATTTTTCCGACGCTCAATCAATTTTGAATAAGGTTGAAGTTGGGGTTTTAGCCTATAGCAGGTACACTCAGGTACAAAAGTATAATTTTACGATTAAGTGATACGACTAAACCTAACAAATTGCCTTGTAAGCCGGTAGCAGCTACAAAAAAATCATCATAAGTCAAAACTAGTTTAACAATATTTAAAAAGAAATTATAACATTTAAAAATAGAACTCTTTGGCTGTAAAATAAAGTTTGTTTCATTCATCTGTCAATTGTACATTGACAGATGAATGTATTTGTATTTTACATTGTGGCGCCATTTTTAAAATTCATTGTCAATCATCACCATGGATTTGACTCGTGAAAATTTTCGTGCTATGATTTATTACGACTTTCGGCGTGGATTAACTCAAAAACAGTGCATGGATCAACTTTTGTCGACTTTTGGGGAGGAAGCCCCATCGAAAACCACTGTGTATCACTGGTTCAGTGAGTTTAATCGTGGTCGTCGTATAAGTATTCGTCATATTCGAAATTCACGTAAGCGTAATGTCAAATTCGACTTTGACATATTGTTTATTTATTTTTAAAAGTTAAATGTTTAATGTTAAATGTAAAATAAACGTGTCTTGGTTGAATAAAATTAAAAACACGTTATTCAAATATGAAATGGCGAAAAATTACTGAAATATTTTAAATCAATTAGTTTTGTAGGTTAGGGTTGCCAGATGTTCGATAGTAAAAGTATCGAGTAGGTTATGAATATATTACGATAGTTTTGACTCAGGCACATACATACATAAGATTATATCATAGGCAATCTCAATAAAATATAAATATAAATATCAAACATTCTTTTTTGTATTTTTTTAATTTCATGTGCCTATTTACATCTCCATTTTTAAAAATTCGCATACCTTTTCTTATTTTGGGTACTAACCATGCAAAAAGTGCTGTTTTCACAGCTGTACGATACTTTTTTAATATGTATAATAATTTAGAATTTTGACAGTTTTGGTACGGTAATCAAGATCTGGCAAGACTGAGTTATAAGCAGTTTCAGAGCGTTCAAACGCCGTTCCGTTTTGATTTCGCTCATGAGCCGTATTATCGCGATTTCTGAATCGGTACGCGAGTAATCGCTGTCAGTACTTTGAGCCGTGAAATCTGATTCGGAATACACCCTCAGTTTGGCACTTCTGCAAATACAATCAAGTATCTAAAGCTAAAATTAAAAAATTGCCTTTGATGTTGACGTTTATTGTTATCAATTTCGGTCGGTGTGTGTGTTGATTGACGTGTGTTTTACGATTTTCTCGATATATTTTCCGAAATAGTGGATAAATTCTTGATATTAATTTCAAAAATGACTTCTGCAGTGCCCACTGATAGAAATGAGGAGCGTCGTCGCAGGGTGAGTCTGCATTATGAACGTTTTACATGTTTTTTTCCTTTGTTTTCATCGACCAGTTTAGGAACATGAATCATATTATTGCGTATCTTGTTTGAAATCAACTTCGTGGTAAATCTTTTCTTTTCTAATGTTATAATGGGGCCTGTACGACCGGTTTTTTATTATTAGGACGCCTCAAACACTGCCATAACGAAACGGGTATTTGGCACTGAAATGTTAAATTTTCCAGAGTATTCCTTAGATGGAATGTAAGTCTCTATAATGAAGTAAAAGTCAATGATCTTCTCTTTATGATAATTATCATTCACTTGCGGGTTGATTAATTGATAACTGACTCCATAACTTATTATTATTTAATCAAAACAATGATCCAGTAAAATTTATGGCCTTATTATTATAATAAGTAGGTAGATCTAATCTTGTTAATTAGATTAATGTGTCATAAGTAATGTTCCCACTTCTCATGCTCTGAAAGTGCTTATTTGTGCAGGATATACGCTGCACAAAATCGAATTTTGTGCACAAGTGCATTAACGTATCTACTCATATTAAGGCAAAGAAAATGAGCCATACAGCCAAACACAATAAGAAGTTCTTAGATAGAATTTGTTATTTTATAATATTTACTTTAATTTATTTGCCTTATGTGTTTTTTAAGACATAAAAGATATTAAAATTTCAATTCAAGTATGGTAGGTTATTTAATTAATTTAAGAAAATTATTATTACAAAATTAATTTCATAGTAGGCTGTATAGGTCTGCAGCCCAAGCCTAATATCAATGTCGTAAGATTATTAAAAATAAGCAGCGGGGAACAAGCAGTGCTAGCCCAGACGTACGTATTGCTTAACAGTGTAACACTATTAGTGATTTTACATTTTTCCTAAGGTTTTTAGTATTTATAACATTTGACATATTTATGTTTTATGCAATAAAATCTGTATCTGAATCATCCCAATCTTAGTACCCGCCCTGCACTTCGTGCCTACGCTAGCTGCGGCTGCTTTGCCACTTGGGGCCACACTGGTCATTGCGCGGCGGCGGCGGTGTTTATTTTTCTAAATTCGTAATATCTTCTGAATGGAATGTCCTATTTGAGTAATTCAAAAAGTTATCTATAGGTATTGAAACAGTTTTGAATATGAAATTATTTATTTGGATAAAGATTAATACGAAGGTATGGTTATCATGGTCTGGTTTTGAGTTTATTCCTTACTAACATACAAAAATACAAATCTTTCTTCTTTATTATATTAGTATAGATTAGTATAGATAATATTAATGTATGATTTGTCCAGCTTCTGCTCGGTCCACTGCCAGCCGGGTTTCTGCGTGCAGATGCTGCTGGAGACACTTTGGATGCTGATTACCAAGCTGCCCTGGCTCTGCAGCAGCAGCTCTGTGGGGCTACTGTAAGTTTTAAATGTACTCCTTGTTCTGTTATTATTATATTATATTATAATCAGCCTGTAATGCCCCACTGCTGGGCAAAGGCCTCCCCATTGTTCCGCCATTTCTCCCTGTCCTGGGCAAGCTCCCACCAGACCAGTCGATAGGCGTTTAACTCGTCTAGCCATCTTTTTCGGGGCCTGCCTTGGCGTCGGTTCCCGTCTTGAGGAGTCCACTGCGTGACGATTCTGTTATACACTATGAAATTTAATTGGTTGATGTTTGTTAAAGGGCGTGTTCAGTCCATTAAACTGAATTTCCCCTAGGAATCAAATTATTGTAGGGATGCAACTTTTTTTCATTTGTCAGCCCATGTTTGGGGAAAGTTGTTCAATTTAATGGACTGAAAACTCCCTTTAACAATCATGAACCAATTAAACTTCATGGTGTATACAGGAGAGACTGGTTCCCTCGGTGGAGACGTATATAATCTGGTAACAATAGTGGCATGAGGTTGATGTGCTCTGAAATTCTTCGCAACTTGCTTATTGTAGTGAATCGTATATTTTTAGCCTTTAACTCCACTACTTAAGGAAAAAAAAAACTAATCAACAACTCTCGAAAAAAATTTCACAAATGCCATTTAAAAAAAATGAATTTAATTGAACCAACAACTGTTTATTGAACTGTTTATATCATCTTATTTAACTTAGTGGCTCTGTGAGCTGTAGACTTCGCGAATATATTTTTTTTTTAGAAATGGCTGATTTATGTTTTTTTTACGTTTTCAACCCACATAACTCCGTAATTTTTTTAAATTTCCTTAATCTGACTCGACAAAAAAAAACTATTTTCATCGAACCTGCTCACAAAATTTCACGAGAATCAGTTGAGCACCGCGACCTGTAGAGTGGAACAAACAGACAGATGGACAGATAGACATACAAAAGCAATTTTGGCCAAGCTGAAAAGGAGTGAACAACTTTGAATTAAACGAAAAGCGTATAAATCCAAAAATAATAAAGGTACGTATTCGAAAACAAGCTCCAGCGTTTTATTGCATATTATTTTATCACCCACTCTTGCATATTTTTGTAAAGTAGTCGGCAAGCCGTGACCCATTGCATTGTAAATAAAGAAAAGCAATTATTTTAATTTTGCCTGAACACACAAACACACTCAAGAACATTTGTTCATACTGAAATCGGTGACGTACACATACGAGAAATCGAATTTTGGTTCAACTTTTCTAGTTTATCGAAGTTTTCTTTTAATTTGTCTGTTTTGTCTTTTTGTCATTGTTCCGCTTTGCCACTTCACAAACTCCAGGTAGGAAGCGAGTTTCGGGCGCCAGGCATATCATCAAAGAGCTACAGTTCAGTTTGATGTAATTTACACTGTCTGTTTTTGAACGCACCTCTAAGAATTCATACTTCAAAAACCTTCAATGGATGGCAAACTGTGAATTGTTGCTCAAGTTTGGCGTCGGTTCTAAAGTAATGTGGACTCTCTGGGCATGCTCAGTACAATTTAGATTTTAACTCTACTATTCAGTACAGTTGTACCGGTCGCTCAACACAAAACAGTCGTTTAAAAAAATATTCCTTTTAAAACAAATAGGTCATTTAGCTACGAAGTAAATTGAAGTAATAAGCCGGTTTTATATATTTCAGCTCTACCGTCTATTGTTTTTGTGCTATAAATAATATTCTTGAAATAAGAAAAGTAAATTATATTCCAGCCAGTTCATTAGTTATATTTCGGGAATTCTTTTAAGCAACCCTAGCAGTCGTCACCTTCAAAACAACAGCCTCAGTACGCACTATGGAGGCGGAAGTAATGGAAAAAGAAGGTGTAAATGATAAGGAAGTTAAAAAAGAAGACCCGGATAAAAGGAATGTTTATTTCGTTCAGGTTCCTGCTGCCGGACCCCCGTTGACTGCAAGACTGAGCATCACGATAGCTCAGGCGAAACTGGTCAAGAATTATGGTGAGTTCTTGTATTGTAATCTGTTTATGAATTCTATCAAAACCTTACGCGATGTTTTCTACAAAATGTTTTATGGAAGGGTGGTAAATCTAAAGAGTCTAAGTGCCGAAAAATCATTTTTACATTTACACATTTTTACGAAAATCAAGCCAAGTCTTACAGTATTCGAATGGGTTTAAGTAATTTAAATAATACTTAGACTTAATAGACCCTTAGATTTACAACCCTTCAATTGTTTTGAAGTATTTTTTAGGAATCATATAGCTCTTTGTGGTTACAATATCCTGAAACATAACAAATTATATCTAAAGAGTTAGATTATAGGCAGAGTTCGTATATTCGGTTTGGTGCGTCGTTTCTGATACGCACTCACCGCCAAGAAGTGGATCGCTATTCCTGCGTCGGTACGGTGATCCCGGCACCGTGTAATGTTGGTGTTGTCAAGGCTATATAGGCATCTTTTGGGGAAGCGTTTGGCCCAGCAGCCGCCACAAGCTGCTGAGCACCACACGAAGAGTGTTGTAGAATAATAATAAAATAAAGTGTGGCAATAACCAGGGCACAAGTCCGAAGAAAATGTATTTATATACTGGGTGTCCAAAAAGGGTGTTGGCAGTTTATATACGAAAATCATAAATGAAAAATATAACATTTCATAATTTTATTACTATTTACAAAAAGTACATACAATGGAAAAAATTATGTTGTCCAAATGACGTCCATTACGATTTTGACACTCTTCAAGTCGTGGCCGTAAATTGCCTAAGACACGTTCACATAAAACGTTAGTGATTTTTGTTATTTCACTTGCAATATTGTTTTTCAATTGGCTAAGAGTTGACGGCTTATTTATGTAAACCTTACTCTTTAGGTAACCCCATAAAAATAATCAAGTGGACTTAAGTCCGGGCTCCTAGGGGGCCATTTAAGGTTCCCGTTTATTGAGATAACTCTTTCTGGGAATAACTCATTCAATGCTTCAATAGACCTTCTACTCGTGTGACATTTGGCACCGTCCTGCTGAAAAAATGTTGCCGAATTGTAACCTCTAAATTCCTGTAAAGATGGTGCCAAAAAACTTTCAATCATGTTACAATATCTGTCCGCATTAACTGTAAGTGCATGTCCCCTACCGTCCTCAAAGAAATAGGGGCCGATTATGCCCTTGGCGGACATTGCTGCCCACACTACCACCTTAGGGCTGTAAGTGGACGCATATGCTTATAACGAGGATTTTTATCACACCAATAGCGACAGTTTTGTTTATTGACATGGCCATTTAAGTGGAAATTTGCTTCATCGCTAAACAAGACTTTGTTGAAGTTGGTAAAGCGCGCAAACATCTCCTGAACAAAATTTAGTCGCTGTTCATAATCTGTGGGTTTTAATTCTTGCACTAATTGAATCTTGTAAGCACGTAAATGCAAATCCTTCTTTAAAATCAGGTGCAATGTTGATTTTGCAATGTTTACGGATTGACTTCGCTTTCGCAGTGATAGTGAGGGATCTTGCCTTACCGACTCGTGAACTTCTTGAATAACTGCAGGTAGCCTTATTTCTCTCGGACGTCCGCAATCAAAGTTTTTTAAAGTTGACCCTGTAGCCTCAAATGTCTTAATCCATTTTCTAATGATATTCGCACTGGGAGATAAAGAAATGTCCCGTATATTGAATTGCGCGCGATATAAGCGGCGAGCTGTTATTATCGAATTATTGTTTTGATAATAAACTCGTACACAAAATGCACGCTGAGCTCCGGTATACGAATCCATTGCAACTAAATTTCCAATAAATTCCACGTATGACATTATATATTTTTTTGTTATCTACCCTCATTAAGACGATTTATTGATATTTAAAAGTGCAAATGCCCTTTTTGGACACTTTGTATTATATAATCTCTCACTAGTCTTACAGATAAAGAAAAATAGTAACATGGATAAGTTTACTGTTGGAGATCAGGACATGAAGTGAAGAATTTAGCAGAAAAAAAGACAAAATCGAAACGTATGAAATCTAAATTTGAAAATGAATTCAAAATGAAAGATAAAACTGCCAGCAAGAAAGGTTGCCAGTCATAAAACAGGAAAGAGGACGAATGCCTCGTTACAAGCTTGTCCCATCTTCGGCTACGTCGTCGTCGCTTTCCATCCTATGTTTGAATAATAGAACAAATTCAAGCATATTATAGAACAACAAACATTATTTTCTTTATCTTTTAGATACCTACCGAGTATAAGCTTTATTGAAATTTTCGATAACTAGGGAACTGAATGAAACGTAAACCACTTTTTTGGTAGACTATACTCTAAATAAACCAAGGCTTTTCCACCAAAAAGCTGTTGATCGTGCCATTGTTTTACTGCAACAATAACAAAAGAATGTTGCATTTCATGCAGCTGCTACTTGGCCAATTAGATTGTAATATTCTGAATGTATTCCAATGCCGGAAAATGTCATGCATTTTTAACATTATTACGACAATAGCGTGTATTTCTTTCTTATGTTGTTTATATAGTTTTTGGAGCAATTTAGTTTCCAATTAGGTACCAATCTAAAGACTTTTTTACTTCAATACCCTCTTTACAAACTGAAACTACATACAATTAGCTAATAAAAAAAACTCATAAAAATCATACAATAATGGGTTTAAAATTTAAAATCTAGAAATTAAATTGATATTGGGAGAGCGTTATCGGTTTGGTGGTAAAATAAATAAATAAATAAATAAATAAAATAAATAAATATGTGCCATCTGATCCCAAACTAAGCACAGCTATTATAGTGGTATATAGTGGTTAGACTTCCCGGTCCGAACCGCATTAAGTACCAATGTGCTTTTGAATTTCGAGTTCATATTTACCCTCATATCATACATTGAAGTAAATAATTGCGAGGAACCCATCAGTAGGCAGTTAACCAACCAACACCGGGCCAGTTCGCCCTTAGGGTAGGCCCGAGACCCACAGTCGACGTATGAGCAATGAGCAATAATGAGTATTGATGAAGAACATTTTTCAAATGTTGCCATTTTCAACCAGGTCTCACCCGAATGGACCCGTACGTGCGCCTTCGCGTGGGTCACTGCATTTACGAGACCCACACGGACCCCAGCGGCGGCAAGACGCCGAGGTGGAACAAGGTTATTCACTGGTAAGATCACACTAATATTATAAATGTGAAAATTATATTTGGATGTTTGTTCAGCTTTCACGCCTAAACTACTGGACGGACTTGGACGAAATTTGGAATGAAGATAGTTTGTAACCTGGATTAACACATAGGATACTTTTTACCGGGAAAAGTCTTATTTCCACGGGAAAATCATAGCGAGCATAGCCGCGGGTGGACCACTAGTAAGATAATTTTAATCGGTGGACAGCGACATTTTGGTAATGATAATGGAAAATAGTTGGTGACGATTATAGTCACCAAGTGTCGCTTTACTTGTCTGCTAAGCCATCTGTCAAAGCAGTGGTTTTGACCACAGGTTTTGACGTTACAAACTACATTAAAAAAATTAAGGAAACATTGTATTTTTTTTTATTTGTCTGGTGACCGCGTTTTTCCGCCGGATGCGTGGAAGTTTGTAAGTCTTACTTGGGCTGATTGATAACTGGCCGAAACGACGAACTTAAAAAAATGATACGCAAAAAAAAATATTACATTATATTTTGGCATCTTTTTGAAAATAGAACGCCAAATTTGAATTTAATCGAACTGGTGGAATTTGTTTGATAGGACGTAGAACTTTCTCTGTCGTTAAATTTTCTTAACAATGGAAAGAAACGAAATTCATGCGGTGATAAAGTTTTACGTTTTAAAACAGAAAACAGCAACCCAGATTAAAACCAAGCTAGACAGTGTTTTAGGTAATTCTGCTCCTGCATTGAGTACAATTCACACCTGGGTAACTGATTTTAAACGTGGAAGACAGAGCTGCGAAGACGCCCACAGGTCTGGCCGTCCAAATGAAGTCACGAATCCGGACATGATCAAAAAAATTCTCAAAATTGTATTGAATGATCGGCGCTTGAAGTTGCGAGAGATAGCAGAGATGGTGAGCATTTCATCTGAACGCGTTTTTAATATTTTGCACCAACATTTGGGAATGAAAAAGCTTTGCGCGCGATGGGTGCCGCGTTTGCTCACTGTTGACCAAAAGCAACGTCGAGTGGACGATTCATCGGAGTGTTTGGCGCTGTTTAACCGAGATCCTAACGAGTTTTCGCGGCGTTATGTAACAGTCGATGAAACCTAGATACATCATTATACTCCCGAGACAAAAGAACAATCTAAGCAGTGGACTGAGAGCGGAAGACCTGCGCCGAAGAAAGCAAAAACGGTTTTGTCGGCCGGCAAAGTGATGGCGACTGTTTTTTGGGATGCTCGAGGGATTATTTTAGTGGATTATCTGCAAAAAGGAAAAACAATAAATGGAGAGTACTACGTAAGCTTGCTGCAAAAATTAAGTGAAGAAATCCAGAAAAAACGACCACATTTGGCCAAGAAAAAAGTTTTGTTCCACCATGACAACGCACCTGCACACACGTCAATGGTTGCAGTCGCCAAACTCCATGAATTGCGGTTCGAATTGCTACCGCATCCACCCTATTCCCCGGATCTGGCCCCGTGTGACTTCCACTTATTCCCAAACCTGAAGAAATGGTTAGGTGGCCAGAGATTTTCATCAAATGAAGAAGTCATTGTTGCCGTGGACGAGTATTTTGAGGGGTTGGAGAAAACATTTTATCAAACTGGTGTAACGGCATTGGAGAAGCGCTGGACTAAATGCATCAAGGTAGAAGGAAACTACGTTGAGAAATAAATTTATTTTAAATAGATTTTTAAAGTTTTTCTTTGTCGTTTCGGAAACTTATCAATCAGCCCTCGTATTTGCCCTATTTTGTATACTTCTTTATGTCAGTTGCCCTCAAAGATTAAAAAAATCAATTATCGTTCCTGCTGCTTATTTGATTTAAGAGAGCCTATGTCCAAGCAGAGTCATCAATAAAACTTGACATTGGCGAAATCACCACGGAAACGCCATTCACCCAAGAATTGAATTGAATTGATTTAAGAGATTTCAATGCGTTTTTTGTCAACCAGCTGGTTTTGTTCAATCTCGTTATCTTAATGCAAATTAAATGTTGAACCAGTTTTAATTTGGTTTGGTGTTTATATGTCGCGTGGGTTTTGAAGGTAATTTTTAGTATTTTTTATTGAATGTTTTTAATTAATAAACAATCTGACGCTACCTAATATTAACAAACTAAAATAAAATACTAATAAACTAAACTACCATTAGATTTTGTAAATAAATAGAATGTGATGGTTTCACCTTAGGTAGGTTATTTGTATGTTACCAAATAATGTTTTATTTTATTCGCGAGACCAGTGTAGCTAGGTTTTCCTCAGAAACTAAAACTAAAATATTTGAATGATACGTGATTTTTATTATATATTATTATTTATTTCAAACGGAAACGTTGGAAGACAAAGTTTCCATTTTTACGTGAGTGTTTCCATTTTAAATAAATAATAATCAAATGATGTTTTAATTTTTGTATGTTTTGTTTTTCCTCAACTTGGGTGTTAGATTATTAATAGTTTTAAAATGGAATAATCAACTGGACTTGCATATCTTTTACTACAATTTAGATAACAGTTTCAGCTGAGTTGGGAATGCAAGTGTGTAAGGTCCAGGGTTCATTTCCTGGCCGGGTAGATAGTCGAATGATTAATTTGAATATCTGTTACTAGGGATCAGGGTTATGCGTATTTTAAACTGCTTATTTTATCCATTCAGCCTGCTGCCCCCTGGCGTGAATTCAGTGTATCTGGAGATTTTCGACGAGTGCTCGTTCACTATGGACGAGCTCATTGCGTGGGCGCATATCACTATACCACCAGCTGTGCTCCAGGTATGACTAACGTTTCAATGTTGTTATACTAATACTAGCTTGTTTATCGACAGGTGACACTGTTGGTTTTAGTTTTCTTATTGCGATCATGTGTTATACCATGGGAATAAGAAATTTTCCCGCGGTAAAAAGTAGCCTAGATCCATTCTTGGATACCAAACTAACTTTGTACCTTTAAGCAAAATTGTTGGCGTAGTGTCGTAGTATTTCTAGATGGCGCCACCGCACCGTGTTAGCAGTAAAAAAATTAAATATAGAGCCGCCAGAGCCGTACAACAGTAATTAAAAAATAAAAACTGCCATTTACGTCACGTCTAAGTAACGCTAGCGGGAGAAAAAGGCAGTAAGATAACACCAAGGTCGTGGGGTCGGTCATCGACCTTACAATCCACATGATGTGACGATGACATTAGTTTTATACATTTGTAAAAGTTTTTTTTTTACTGTTTTCAGGGAGAAACTCATGAAGATTGGTACCCGCTGAATGGCAAGCAGGGCGATGGGGTCGAAGGCATGATCAACCTTGTTCTCAGCTACTCGGTAAGTTATGAGAAATTTAAAATATGTGACAATTCCTAAAATGAAAATGAGATAGATGAGCATGACACGAGAATGACTAGAGAATGAGATGAGAATTAAAAACTGAAAATATATTTTATGAGAATGAAATGAGATCGAGATGAGTTCAGTGAGATCGATCGAGATGACAATGAGATAAGAATGAGACGATAATAAGATGAACATGAGATGAGTATGACATCGAAATGAGGTGAGAATAAAAAATGAAATTAAATGTGATCGAGATGAGTTAAGAATGCCATCGTGATGAGAATGAGATTGAGATAAGCATAATGAGAATAACACGAGAGTAAGATGAGAATAGGATAAGAATAAGATGAGAGTGAGATGTGAATGAGATGAGATCGAGACGTGTTGAGAATGGATGAGATCGAGAATGACATGAAAATTAGATAAGGAAAGGATGTGAAAAATGAGATAGAGATGAGAAAGATGGAACGATATGAAAATAAGATCGAGGTGAGATGAGATCGAGATCAGAGTGTGAGTATGAGATAAAATGACATGAATATGACTTGAGGTCGAGATTAGAATGATATCGAGACTATATGAGAATGTGATGAGAATGAAATAAGAATTAGATGAGACTAACGAAAATGAAATTATAATACTGGGTGCTATTTGGGGCGGTTTGTTTGATTGTTTTTTTTTTAAATTGACATTGTGAATATATACGTAGATTAAAAATTATTTTATTGGTTACATCGCAGGTTGGTCCGGCAGCAGTAGCGACGTTTCCTCCAATGCTGGTGGTGCCCAGCACGGGCATGGGCGGGCTGGGCTACGCGGCCATGCCGATGTACCCCGCCCCCGCGCCCGCGCCGCTCCCCGCCCCCCACCCGCCCGCACATACCGTCACACAGGAACAGCTGCAACAGGTATAAAAATTGTTCTCGAAACGGGCCCTAAAAATACTGACCACCATCTTGGATTTTGTGGTTTTTTCATTTCCAAACAAAATACTACTTCGATCCATAAATTGTTTGCCACCATCTTGAATCTTTGTGATTTTTAAAATTGCGGCGATGTTTTCTTGTCAAAATAGTAACCTAAACGAAATTTATTCTACATCGGTCCATACTAAAATGTTTTTCGCTATCTTGGATTTCCAATGCGGTGTAGTTTTCTTGTGAAAATAGTACTCCAAACCGAGTTTCATCTAAATCGGTCTAAAAACAAATAAGATGACCGCCATCTTGGTTTTTTATGATTTTTACATTGCGGTGCTGATTTCTTAATAGTGACCTAAACCATATTTCATCTAAATCAGTCCAAAAACAATAATAATGTTGCCCGCCATCTTGGATTTTTAACATTGTGTTGATTTCTTGTGAAAATAGTAACCCAAACCAAATTTCATCAAAATTGGTCCATACGAAAATGTTTGCCACTTTACGGGACGGCCTCTAATTAACTGCTAGCATAAGACTTAGCCTTATAGATATTGTAGATTAAGTTTATTGATTTAAACTCTTTTTTCCTACTAGAATAGTATTTTATAGGTTTATAGGGAAGAACTTTAGTGTCCTAAGTAGTTATAGATATTTAATAGCTTACAGTTTTATATTCTCGAACTTTACCCACCTTTTCGCTTAATCTAGTCGGTAAAGAATAGTATAGAGCCTATGTTTTTTATGTTGTTTACGTTACTCGATGTTGTTTACGTTCGTCATAGTTAGCTAGAAAATTCTAGAAAATAATAGGTAAACAACCCATTGACATTTGTTGTAAACAACTATTGTTTAATAAACAAACATCGGTCCCTCGCCCCGCTCACTCCGCCTTCACCTCCCCTTACCCTAACGGGTAGGAGTATAAATACGGAGCACTGCCCGCTGCACCGACAGTGTGTTTTAAGCAGTGGTTCACAGTACAGTAAACAGTTCGGAAGCCTCAAGAGGAAAACAGAAAGAGGAACGGTAGCAGCGGCAGTGCAAATAGTACCTCAACGGTGTAGTGTGGTACAGCGGACCGAGGAAGCGATCCTGCACAGAATACTGGTGTTTCTTTTCGACGACCCTCAACCGGACGGCCCAATCCCAGCAATAGTCCTGTGCGGCACTTATCCTATGTTTCAGTCCACGCGATCGCACCAACAGTTATAGTAGTGCCACACATTTTGGTCCTTCGAGCCGGATTGCGGTCAATACAGAAGAATGGTCGTCACCAGAAGCGGAAAAGGCAGCCACACCGATCACCGTCACACCGGTGAAATCGCAACATTAGGAGGCAACAGCATCGAAGACACCGACGCACACGCGGAACAGACTACGTCAACGTCTGAGCCATCCGTCAAGGACGCACCCATTAAGGTCGCCCCCCACCACTCCACTGCAAGCGGAATCATGAAACAGACGCCCCTCTGCCCGACGTTACTGGGCAACCAGGGCACCACAGAAGCTGTCCAGCGAGCCAGCAACACAGACGGGGCCACAATGAAAGAGCCCTACCCGACAGAAGACGGTCGGGGTGTAACTGCCGCACACTCCGACCGCCCCTCCGCCGCCGCCGTTCAGGCGCACCTCCCCGCGCGCCACGCTGCAGCATCCCGAGCATCAACATCGACGAAAGCAAGATCAATGCGAGCACGGGAGCTAGCAATACGAAAAGAAGAACTCCTCCGCCTGAAGATAGAATATGAACTCGCCCGCATCGCCCGCATTGAAGCAGAGAGCTCTGAGGAAGAGGAGGACATACAGGAAGACAACGGCGGTAACGAGTCACAACGCCGCGTCGCCGATTGGGTCGACCAGAGTCTACAGCATCAACTTACAGCCCTATCGAAGAAAGAGCTGCCACCTCTGCCTCAAAACGAGAAGGCAGAAACACGGAAGATGCCACACCCCCCCGGCGCCCCCGCAGCAGCAAAACCGGAGTGCGGGGAGTGTTCCCCCCCTGTCTGTGTACCGGCGGGAGCGCGGGAAATGACAGTCAAACAGCAGAGCCTCGACATCTCCGAGCTCGCGCAAGCCATCACACTCGCTGCGCAATCAACACGTCCGACGTCACGTAACTTCTTCGAGTTACCGAGCTACAGCGGGTCACATCAAGAGTGGCTATCATTCAACGCAGCCTACACTGCAACAGCGCCCTCTTACAACGACGTCGAGAATCTCGCCCGCCTACGCAAGAGCCTCAAGGGAACAGCAAGGGAAGCGGTCGAAAACCTGCTTATGTACAACGCGGACCCGCATGACGTCATGAAGACACTACAGTCCCGCTTCGGCCGCCCCGACGCCATCGCACAGGCCGAACTCGATCGTCTGCGAGCCCTACCGCGACTCACCGACTCCGCCAGAGATGTCTGCATGTTCGCCACAAAGGTGAACAACATCGTGGCCACCCTCCGCGCATTGAAGAAGCAACACTACTTGTACAACCCGGAGATTACGAAGCTCACCATAGAAAAATTTACACCGGTGCTGCGTTACAGATGGTACGACTTCGCCGCCTTCCAGCCAGAGGACGACGACGCCGAGCTATTGAAGTTGTCTCGCTTCTTGGAACGCGAAGCCCAACGCTGCGCCCCGTACGCTCAACCCGAGCAACCTACAATGGCCGCGCCCACTCAACGCGTGGCAACCCACAGCACACTCCCACGGCGGCCACCACAGAAGACGTACGCCGCCACAGTGGAGCCCACAGCTACAGTTACAGCAACAGAAAAGCTGTGCCCGGTATGCCAGAAGCCCGGACACACTGCAGCGACGAAGTGTCCGCAATACATCGACGCAGGGGTCGATGAACGATGGGACATAGCCAAGGACAAAGGGCTATGCTTCAGATGCCTCAAATATAGGACGCGGAAGCACAGTTGCAAGCCACTGCGATGCAAAGTCGACGACTGCGACCGCACGCATCACCCGCTGCTACACTTCGTCAAGAAAGGCGAAAACGAAACAGAAGTCGTGAGCACCGCCAGGACAACAGAGAAGACGCACAGCTTCTTGAAGATTCTTCCAGTCACCGTCACCGGACCGCGGGGCGACTACAGTACTTACGCCCTACTCGACGACGGGTCTACAGTCACGCTCATCGACGCCGCCATCGCTAGAAAGATCGGCGCAAAGGGGCCGATCGACCCACTACACATCGAAGCCCTATCGAACAAAATGGGCGAAGCTAAGTCTCAACGCGTGAAGATCACAGTACAGGGGACATCGAGCAAAGAAGTCAGCATTCAAGCGCGAACCATCAACAGCCTGCGTCTCTCACCACAGCGAGTCGAAAGGAGTGACGTCATCAACTGCCCGCATCTGGCGGGCATTAGCGCGCGCTTGATTCACGACGCCGTTCCGAAGATTCTCATCGGTCAAGATAATTGGGAGTTGCTGTTGGCTACAGAGACGAAGCGGGGAGAGCGGCACCAACCCGTCGCGTCCCTCACCCCCCTCGGCTGGGTACTACACGGGGCACATACACGCACGCTCGGAAAGCGCGTACACTACGTGAACCACATCGTCACCCAGGAAGAGAACATGGATGAACAGCTCCGCCAATACTTCGCCATCGAGTCAATCGCCATAACACCGAAAAGACCACACAGCGATCCGGAACAACGTGCGCTCAACATATTAGCAGAGCGCACAGTACGACGCGAAGACGGCCGCTATGAAACGTCCCTCCTCTGGCGCACCGATGATGCACCGATGCCCAACAACTACGACAACGCGTTGAAGAGACTTCAAACTACAGAAAAAAAGATAGACAAGGACCCTCTCCTCAAGAAAAAATACGAAGAACAGATGGAAGCGCTCATACAAAAGGGATATGCCGAGCCAGCACCCGCCGACTGCACCGAAAAAAGGACATGGTATCTACCACACTTTGCCGTCCTGAACCCTATGAAGCCCGGCAAGGTTCGCGTGGTCCACGACGCAGCAGCGAAGACGAAAGGGGTGTCGCTCAACGACTATCTCCTTACCGGTCCCGATCTTCTGCAGTCGCTGCCCGGCGTATTGATGCGACTACGCCAGCACTGCTACGCCGTCTCCGCCGACATCAGAGAGATGTTTATGCAAGTCAAAATAAGAAAAGAAGATCGAGATGCGCTGCGCTACCTATGGAGAGGAGGAGAGCGGGGGGACACCCCTCCCCGCGAATACAGAATGACGTCGCTTATCTTCGGCGCTACGTCATCACCGGCTACGGCGATCTACGTCAAGAACGTCAACGCGGAGCGCTATAAAGAAAAGGAGCCAGACGTCTACAACGCCGTGATAAGAAATCATTATGTCGACGACTACCTACAGAGCTTCACGACAGTCAACGAAGCAATAGCTACAGCAAGCCGGGTGCGCGACATACACAGCGAAGCACACTACGAGCTACGACAATGGAAATCGAACTCGGCAGAGATTGTCGCCGCCCTCGCCGAGACGACTACAGCGTCTCAACCGGTCACCTTGGACGGCGGGACTACGACGGAACGCGTGCTCGGGCTCGTATGGAAGCCACACACAGACGAGCTCGCCTTCAATCTCGACCTCGCCCGCCTACCGCAAGACATCTTACAGAACACGCGCCCCACCAAGCGAGAAGCACTGAAAATCGTCATGTCCCTCTTCGACCCACTGGGCTTCGCATCACCGGTCATATCACGAGCGAAGCAATTGCTACAGGAAGTGTGGCGAAGGGGAACCGACTGGGACCAACGCATCGACGACGACCTCGCAGCACAGTGGACAGAATGGACGGGGTACCTACAGAAGCTAGCCGGCATCACTATGCCGCGCTGCCACCCACACTACAGCGACGCATCGGATCTACAACTACACGTGTTCGTCGACGCCAGCGAGGCCGCCTTCGCCGCCGCACTATACTGGCGCATCACCGCACCGGACGGCCACGTCATCACTTCCCTGGTCATGGGAAAGTCAAAGGTCGCACCACTCAAAGTGACCTCGATACCACGCCTCGAGCTACAAGCCGCCGTTATGGGAAGTCGCATGGCCGCGACAGTCATCGACGAACACGATCGCAAACCCGACTCCGTCACGTACTGGACAGACAGCCGAACAGTACTCACATGGTTGAAGACAGGCGCGCGCTCATACAAGCCCTACGTCGCCCACCGCATTGCAGCCATAGAAGAAAACAGCAAGCTCAGCCAGTGGCGTTGGGTACCTACCAAGCTCAACGTCGCCGACGACGCCACCCGCAACGTACCGGGCGACTTCGACGCACAGCACAGATGGTTCCGGGGACCACCCTTCTTACTCGAAGATCCGACAACATGGCCTGAAGACAAACAGAAAACGTCCGAGGAGAAAACTGGGGAAGAGAGGACTAACTACGTTCGACAGCAGGCAACATCGAAACTTACAGACGCGATCCCCGATAGCAACCGATTTTCGAAGTGGGAACGCTTACTTCGAGCCACAGCGCGCGTGCTTCAATTCATAGCACTCTGTCGTCCGAAAATAGAAAGAATAAACTACAAGCGCACGAAAAAGAATAGAGAAGCTGATCCAGCCTGGGGACGAAAACAAACAGGCAAGCCGAAGCCGCAGGTGACCATGAAGCTAACAGAAGCTGATCGCAGCTACAGAATAATAGAAGCCGGGCTCATGGTCAAGGCAGAGAAGCTGCTCATCATAGCGAGTCAGCGAGATTCGTTCCCAGAAGAGATAGCAGCGCTACAGCAAGGATGTGATATCGCGACGAACAGCCGCCTACGCCCACTTGCAGTTCAATTGGTCGACGGCGTCATCAAGATCGTCTCCCGTATCGCCGCGACAACTGGCATCCAGGAAGAGGTGAAGACCCCAGCGATTATCGACGGAAACCATACGACGGCAAAGCTTTACATCGACTTCACACATAGGCAGCTGCACCACGCCAATGTTGAGACGACAATCAACGAATGCCGCCAGCATTATTGGATACTTCGACTGCGGCCAACAGCACGCATGGTGATCCACAGATGCCTGCCATGTCGACTGAGGAAGACAGCTCCGCCTCAACCATCGACAGGGAACCATCCGCTGGCGCGCCTAGCACACCATCAGCGCCCCTTCACCTATACTGGGTTGGACTACTTCGGTCCTCTCACAGTCACTGTGGGCCGGAGTAAACAGAAAAGATACGTCGCACTATTCACTTGCCTGACCACGCGAGCCGTCCACTTGGAAATCGCCGCCTCACTCACAACAGATTCAGCCATCATGGCGCTTCGTCGAATGATAGCGCGCCGCGGCTGCCCAACAGAGATATGGTCCGACAACGGAACAAATCTACAAGGCGCGGACAAGGAACTACGCCGAGCAATCGATCAAGCAACAGAACAAGAGGCGACGAACAAGAAGATCAGCTGGCGTTTTATACCCCCTGCAGCACCATTTATGGGCGGGGCCTGGGAACGCCTAGTACGGAGCGTCAAGAATGCACTCTACGTCGCTTTGAAAGAAACAAACCCGACAGAAGAGGTCCTCAACACACTACTCGCTGAAGTCGAATATACAGTCAACAGTCGACCACTCACCCACGTATCGACAGACCCAAACGATCCAGAGGCAATAACACCGAATCACTTCCTGCTGGGCGGATCTGCTCGAGTAGTAACACCAGGGACGTTCGACGACTCTGACCTGATAGGACGAACACACTGGAGAGCATCTCAACGTCTCGCTGACATCTTCTGGTCCCGGAGGATTCGTGAATACCTTCCCGAACTTCAAAACCGGCGGGAGCCTCGAAGCAAGGGACCAGCACTTCGCATCGGAGACGTCGTCCTAATCGCCGACAACACTCTGCCGCGTAATACATGGCCACGCGGACTGATCGTCGCAACCTACCCTGGCACAGATGGGATCGTCAGAACAGCAGACGTGAAGACCAAAGGAGGCATTCTACGCAGACCGACCAAGAAGCTCGTCGTGCTACAATCAACAGAAGAGGCGTCCCTTCCACGGAACAGGGATGCGTCGACCGAGGCGACGGACGACGCACGGCGGGAGAATGTACGGGACGGCCTCTAATTAACTGCTAGCATAAGACTTAGCCTTATAGATATTGTAGATTAAGTTTATTGATTTAAACTCTTTTTTCCTACTAGAATAGTATTTTATAGGTTTATAGGGAAGAACTTTAGTGTCCTAAGTAGTTATAGATATTTAATAGCTTACAGTTTTATATTCTCGAACTTTACCCACCTTTTCGCTTAATCTAGTCGGTAAAGAATAGTATAGAGCCGATGTTTTTTATGTTGTTTACGTTACTCGATGTTGTTTACGTTCGTCATAGTTAGCTAGAAAATTCTAGAAAATAATAGGTAAACAACCCATTGTCATTTGTTGTAAACAACTATTGTTTAATAAACAAACATCGGTCCCTCGCCCCGCTCACTCCGCCTTCACCTCCCCTTACCCTAACGGGTAGGAGTATAAATACAGAGCACTGCCCGCTGCACCGACAGTGTGTTTTAAGCAGTGGTTCACAGTACAGTAAACAGTTCGGAAGCCTCAAGAGGAAAACAGAAAGAGGAACGGTAGCAGCGGCAGTGCAAATAGTACCTCAACGGTGTAGTGTGGTACAGCGGACCGAGGAAGCGATCCTGCACAGAATACTGGTGTTTCTTTTCGACGACCCTCAACCGGACGGCCCAATCCCAGCAATAGTCCTGTGCGGCACTTATCCTATGTTTCAGTCCACGCGATCGCACCAACAGTTATAGTAGTGCCACACAGCCACCATCATGGATTTTTGTGTTCTTTGACATTGCGGTAATGTTTTCTTATCAGAATATAGTAATCTGAACGAAATTTCATCTACATCGGTCCATACTAAAATGTTTGCCGCCATCTTGGATTTACAATGCGATGTTGATTTCATCTAAATCGGGCTAAAAATAAAAAGTTGGCCACCATCTTAAATTTTTATGACGTTGATTTCGTAATAGTAACCTCAGTAACCCTACATAAAATAAAACCTAAAAAAGTATAATAAAATATTGTACTATGAACATTACATGAAGGTAAGATAAAATATCATCCGGTGGTTGATATCGTCCAGAAGTGTAGCAAGCTGAAGTGTTTGTGGGCTGGCCACGTCTGTCGCAGAACCGACAAGCGCTGGAGCAGACGGGTTCTCGAATGGAGACCGCGTCTCGGGAAACGTAGCGTGGGACGCCCCCCTGCCAGGTGGGCTGATGACCTGAGGAAGGTCGCTGGTGGTGGCTGGATGAGGAAAACGGGTGATCGTGCGCTTTGGCGTGCCCTTGGGAAGGCAGCAGTCGACTGCAATAGGCTGATTGATTGAACCTCAATAAAAAATCATCTAAATCTGTCTAAAAACAATAATATTGACCGCCATCTTGGGTTTAACATTTCTTGTCAAAACAGTCAATCAATCAATCAGCCTATTGCAGTTCACTGCTGTTCAGTTCCCCAAGGGCACGCCAAAGCGCACGATCAAAACAGTAACCAAAAACAAAATTTCATCTACATCGACCCATATAACAATAATGCGGGAGGAATCAACGGCGCGTGTTTATCAACCCTAAATATCGATTTTGTACTCTTTTACAGATCGAAGAGATGTTCCCGAGTATCGACAAGGAAGTTATCAAATCCGTGCTCGAAGCGAACCGTGGCAACAAGGACGCCACCATCAACTCTCTCCTTCAGATGTCGGAGTAAAAACGTAAGAAAGCATCTTAAAATAGCCCAATGATCACCAATATTACTGGCAACTACAATGTCAGAGCGTATTGGTTGCCGTTCCAACGTCACTCAAAATAGGATTTTTCAAATGCGTACCAGTCATTGTTACACATTCATTGTACAAAATTATTATATAATCTAACTCCACAACATTCCTGGCGCAAAAGAGCTCAAGACACAGGCGGCATTGCCACGCTGTATGGCAGTAGAAATTCTTTGCGAAAACGAGGGTCGTGTCTCTAATGCGTACTGTTTTTCTCTTGATAACCTCCTATATTTTTCTGTAGGGACTCATAAAAACAATCAGAGATTGATCATGGTTATAAAAGAGGATCGGACTGTTCACCATATTTTATGAATTTACCATATTTTATGAATTATTTTTAAAATATAGATTAGTAGCAGACGATTTGCGAAGAAAAAAACAGAATCGGTTGAAAAACGAATTTACAGTGATTTTTTAAAGTTTCAATATGTCTATCTCTTTCAAAAACGATTTTTCGTATGGAGATTATATGGCGTTACTAAAAAATGATGTCACAAGTGGGTATGTGTCTCTCTATCTAATCTTGAATTTCAAACCTTTATAACTCGGTCAATTTTAAAGATAGAGCAAAAATTATTTTAGTGTTCGATAGCAGAAACTAAGAAGTTTGGATTTATAAAATAAAAAAAAGTAGTCCGATCCCCTATTATGGCTATGTTCATAATAATAACCATGATCGGCCTGTCAATTTGAATAATAATAGACTTAGATTTTCTTAATGAATTTTAGACATTCAATCACTTTAGACTTAACTAGTGGTCCGCCCGCGGCTACGCTCGCTTTGTGTAAGATTTTTCCGTGGGAATAAGACTTTTTCCAGTTAAAAATATCCTATGTGTCAATCCAGGTTACAAACTATCTCCATTCCAAATTTCATCCAAATCCGTTAAGTGCTTTAAGCGTGAAGGCGGAACAAACATCTAAATATATTTTCACATTTATAATATTAGTGTGATGTAAATTTTACTAACAAACATCATAGAAGAACATGTAGTATCTTTGTAGATTGTATCATTATCCTCCGATATGTTCAAATACAATAAAATCAAAAATCGCCTAAATAATACATTATTACAGGCGGTTACGATTTGACCATCTCAAATAAATTATCGGCACATTGGTCGATAGTACGAGTACAATGCTGGTATAGTAGGCAAAAGTGCTTGCGTTCTTCTATTTGTTTGTTATTAAAAGTAGATATATCGCCCTAAATCCGGGTAGGCTCGAGCCCCTCGGTGGGGACTATGAGCTGTTGATGATTGATATTGAAGTATTCCATTTTGTTTTATATTTAGCGTACACAGACCAAGAAACTAGACTACGCAACAACCTGTGCTTTTAGTGGAAATGTTACATTCATTGGCATGTGTTTAAAGAAAGGCAATCAGAAGATTATGGTCTGTATCGGTTAAGAAACTTTAGTATTTGTAGTTCAATTTGTAATGTTGAAAATTAAATGAAATATTATTGTGTACTATAAGATAAATACACTTTAACTTGCTTATATACTTAAAATGTGAAAGTATTTAATTTATGCGAAAAAATAAATTAAATCTTTAAAAAAGTGCTGTAATTCTAAAATAAATTATTATGGTCACGCTTGTATCCCTTACGGAATAAACATAGCGTCAGGTAGCTTTAAGGCCACAGACTGACCAAACTTAGCCGAGATGGAGTTTTCAAATGGAAGTTTTTTTTCAACATTACAAAATTTTATTAATGTTAAGGTATTATATTTGAATACAACATACATAGGCCTTACATACGTCGCAGTATCTTTACTCTTGTACAAATTTATTACTGTTGTCTAAATCAGAGCACTTTTTGATATATAAACAATTAATTAAGAGTCTTCACAGATGCAATGCACTGCGTTTGAACTGTATTCTAGCTGCAACATTGTGAGTCATCAGCTTTTTTAAAAATATTTTCCGTTATTTCAAAAATGTTCGCAATGACAGTTTTAGCAACTCTACATTTGAATGCCCCGCGTCACTCTTACATGATCTCTGGTCCTTAACCTTATGCAGTTGGTCTGTCTGGCGACTGCATCATGTTTGCTTCACGACGAATACTGCAGTGCAGCTAGAGTGTAGTAAAATGCAGTTAGTTTGTGTAGACCCTAACGTCAATAATACGTAGGGTTGTCTTGTCCTTTTAGTTTTTCTAAAAAGTGATAAATAAGATAAGGTGGAGAGGAACGAATGATGATTTGAAGTAATTATAGCCAAAATTTAAAAATATACTTAATTGGCACCGTTTTCATAGGTATGGAGACTTCATTATCAAAATTGACATAAAACCATTCATGTGATTGTTCGTTCATTCATTCATTCATCGTTCGTCTTTCTCATTTATTAGTTATAAATAAAGGACAAGGCCCAAACTTGATACTGGCACAAAGTTAATCTAGTGCCATAACAAAAAAAAGGACAAGGCGAATCTAGTTTTAAGTTTAAATATTGCATTTTTATTAAACTAACTGAATGTAATAATATTATCTATTTGACGATCACTTTTACAGCCTTATCGATGTAATTTTGCAATAATTATCAGAAATAAATCTATTTATACTATTTATAATGTAAATTATTTACCAAATTTTGTTTTTATGGTCTTATGCTCAAAATTGTTTTTATTTTTTGTGATCAACTGAAATTAGACATTTTAATATACGCCATTTATATTACTATAAATTTTAGGTTTAATGATCAATGTGATTATAAATGTTTATATGGCTACGATAAAGGAAAATTGTAATTGCGATTAATTGTATTTTGTTTATATAACAATATTTATCGTTTAGTATTTATAATTATTGTTAAACACTGTAGGCACTTAGGAAAGCTAGGCAAGTATGTATATTGAATGTACTCGTATTATTCTACCATCACCAAACTGTCTATAATTATTTATTATTATCTAATTATAACTTTGATAATTTTCTTTCACATCCTGTATGTGCTCCTGCTATTGTTAGTTTGAATAATGCAGTGACTCGCTCGGCATACAACCTAGCTCGGGCCCCAGTGCAGTATACCTGATGGCTTAGACTTGATTTTTGTGCCAAATTATTTGCCATCAATGCTACATTTTGCTTGTTTACACGAAATGTATTTTATTGTTGTATTTATTTGTAATCTACTTTGTAATATAAAAACAAATAAATTATTAAAACATTACGCATGTATTTTAATTTAATTTCCAGATACTATTAAGTATAATAAATAAAAAACAACTTCTATTTATACGTAATTTATTAATTTCATCTAATTTTCAACTTATCTATCCTTTTCTTATTTTTCTTAGACGACTTATCTCCTAGAACTTTCTTGTTTTCTTCCTTCTGTTTCATGTTCTCTGCTTTCCTCTTTATCTTGCTTATTTTTCCTATCACATTCTTAAACCTGTCGTCTTTCTTCATCAGACCTCTGTTGACTTTCTTTAGACTGTCTCTGATGGTGGAGTCAATGTCTTTTTCAGGTATGTCCGCTCTGCTGCTGTCATTTAGTTCTGGACCTTCTTCTGTATTCTTCATCTTTGACTGGTGTTCTTTGATTTTCGCCAGTTTCGCCTTCTTCGCGACTTTGATGCGTTTTCTGCGCATTTCTTCTAGACTGTAAAACAAATATTTAGTTATTAACAGAACGCTGGACGAAGTGGAGGGGGGGATGTGTATAAAATGGGTACAGTTATCATCAGCAGCTGATATATGTCCCCACCGAGGGGCTCGAGCCTTCCCTGAAATAGGGCGATTAGGCCTTAATCGACCACGCTGGCCCATTGCGGGTTGGTCGACTTCACATCTGTACTTTTGAATTTCTTCGCAGGCTTTGTCACGATGTTTTCCTTCACCGTAAGAAAATGTATATGAATTCGAAAACACATTGGTACGTGATGCCGATCGAACCCGCGTCTCCCGGACGGGAGGCAGCGGCTCTAGTCATTAGACCACCGACGCTCTCAAAATGGGTACAGTAGCCTAAGACATTGGGGCTAATTCCCAAGGTCACGCTCTAATCCTTAAGTTCGTCCGCCTTTATCGCCTAGTCAAAAAAATTACAGGTGATAGACATCCTAATATTGGAGCTGTTAAACATGAATTTGAGCCATAGAATGGACACGTCGATTGTAAAATTTTAGAGCGGACGTAAAAACATCCTACTTGAAAAAACTTATCTGACAGCTACGGTCTTATTTTAAGTTATCATTCATAGTTATAGTTCATCTCAATAAAATGCATTTCATCTCTTTCATCGGTCATTAAGACAAAAACAATAGCAAGGTTTTTTAATTACGATTAGAGCGTGACTTCAACAATTAGCCCCAATATTGAGCCGCAAAAAAAAAGTCAATGTGACCAGGCTAGGGCCGCTGCCTGTCCGGGATTTGATTCCCATCACGTAATGTGTTGCTTAATTTAGAATTCATAATGTATGTTTATTCGATTCTTACAGCGAAGGAAAACATCTTGAGAAACCCGCACACTTCTGTGAAGAAAGTCACAGGTTGTGTGTGAGGTGGACCAACCCGCACTGGGCCAGCGTCGAAGGCCTGATCGCCTTAACTCAGGGTAGGCTCGAGCCCCTCAATGGGTCGTATAATTAACATCAACGGCCCGTTACAGTCCACTGCTGGACTATGAGCCTCCTCCACTCCGCGTGTTTGGTTTTGCCATAATCTCCACGCTTGGCAGGCGGGTTGGAGATCGCAGATTAAAAGGTTACTGTATCAGAGAGCGCTGCTGCCCGTTCCCTGTTCAATGTGTAGTCCCTAAAGGTCTATCCACACAGCTCAGTGCCGCGTCAGGGCGGAACCTAGCAAATGTCATAGAAAATCGTCATCGTCACGAGTCTAAAAAAATATCGGTACATACATTTTCTATGACATTTGCCACGTCCCGGCCCCGTCCCTGCCACGGCACTGAGCTGTGTGGATAGACTTTAAGTCGCCTCTTACGACACCGACGGGAAGAGTAGGTGTTAATGGGGCGTATACGAGCTGTTAATAAATGAAAAGGCTATATCGTACCCCTCCTGCATGTGGTCGGGGTCGGCGCCGGCCTGGATCCACCGCTTGATGTTGTTGTTCTTCTTCCTCTGTTCGAACGCTTCGTTGTCCAGCTGAGCTTCCTGTTCGCGGCGCGTCACGCTCACTGTCGTGAACACCTTCACTGCCTCGTCGTCTGGTGAGGAAACGGGTTAAATAATTATTTATTTATAGTATGGCTTTTTTGTTCAGTTTGGTATTAGTTGAGTCTAAGTTGTAATTTTAGCGCCTAAAAAACTTTAACAGAAATCCCCACTGGTATACTACATAATGGGGATGCTAATTTTATTGTTCTAGAAATGTATAAATAAACAGCCTGGTGGGAGAGCAAAGGACGTCCATTACTATCCCTACGTAAGGCGATTTTGGCAATTTTAACCCCTACTTAATTTATATAGTCGACTGTCAACGTGCTTTTTATCAGTAAAAATAAGCGTTTAAAAAATAATAAGGTCGAAATAGAGTTCTGTATATTACCACAAAATTGCTTAGACGGTAGACCATTACTGTATAGAATAAATTAATAATTTAAATTATGGTTAATTTAATTTATGGTAGTTTTTGTATGGTCTAAGTAAAATTGTCACATTGAACTACAGGTAACAAAATGCTGAAAATACCATCAATTTTATATTCGTTCAACTTAGTTCCGATCTGGTCTTCAATTTCCCCGAGCCGCAGGATGTCGTACGGGGTGATGAGGGATATCGCCAAACCACTTCTACCGGCACGAGCCGTGCGCCCCACCCTGAAAACAAAGGAAAATTATCAAAAACTGTTGACAAGTTAACAGAGAATGTTGTCAGAAACAACTAGAATATAGTTATGTTAGCCTCATGTTGTGAGGAAACTGTGTTGAGGTAAATCGTGTATTTGTCATACAAAAAAAGTGTGTCAGAGCAATGTGTGGTGTTGGGCCTATGGTGTCTTGTAGGCCATTTAAAAAAAAATTAAAACTGTTGACATTACCTTCAATGTATATATACGAGATTTGTACTTTTACCAAAAGTAACTTGCCGCTGTTTAAAAAGAAACATGAGGTCTATACATTTGCAACTAGGTATCCAAATCATTTTTAGCGCCTCGTTGCTCTACTACAACTTGTCATCAAAACTGTTACCAAATGTCAATAAAAATTTATAACAAATTACCAGACGCCATGACAGCTTTGCCTTTTAAGAAATTTAGATCAGAATTATACAGGTTAATATGTGACAAATGTTTTTACAGTGTGGACGAATTTATGAATTGCAAAATTTGATTTGATTTTTTGAATTTCTATAGTTTTAAATGACATTTTGAATTAATTGACATTTTAGTTTATTATTTTATATTTTATCTAATTTTTCATAACATTTAAAATTATTTGACATTTTATTAATTGTGCTTTAATGTTAATTTTGACTGCATGCTAATCTTCCAATTTGCATACCGAAGATGTCGGTTAAATGTAAGATGCTTCAAAATGTACTTAACCCACCTATGTATATATTAACCACATTTATTGCAAATAAATAATTTGTATTTGTATTTATATTAATAAAATAAAAACTATTAATTTGCGTTCGATCGTTTGATAACGATATCGTAGTTGCCTATGTGAACACTAGCGCCACTTGGATAAAAAATCATAACTTAGTGAAAACAGAAAATATCAAAAATATGAATGATCAAATTGTTTCATTAGTCTTGTTGTATTTTTAGAATTGATAAATTCAGTCATCTATTATTATAGTAACAGATAGCGAATTTTGCTATCTCTTACTACACCGTATAATATTTTATAAAATTCGGTATTTCTAAAAATACTGAAGTACCTACACTTTAAAATGATCGTCCACTTTTTTAATATATTTAGTTTTTTAAGAGTTATGATTTTTTTTCGAAATGGCGCAGGTAAGGTAAGAAATCAGGCAGGTAGCCCCTTAAAGTCGTCGTCTTGCAGTAGGTTGGTATGGTAGAATGTAATTGTATAAAGTAAAAAATATTTTATTTTGTATGCTAGCTGTATATTATGAATAGGTACAAAGATGTCAGTCTTTTTTAAGCAGCTAACGAGGCAAACTTACTAAGGGAATAACATTTATGAGACATTTTACGGGCTTACCGCGATATTATTTTTGTTAAGGAGACCCGATATTTCGGCGCTGTTGCAAGCACCATGGTCGCGGGTAGACTGGAGAGACGTTGCGAGTAGAACTAGCCCTGCGTTCCGAGACGCGCTGAAATCGATTAAAGAATCCGTAATCGCGTTCCAAATTACTGTCAGCTGTCAAAACTCATACTTTTTTTGCTTTTCTGATCGCTGACAGCGCTGAAAGTCTGATTCAGAATGTACCCTAGGTAAAAATAACTAACTAAAAAAATAATATCGCGGTGAGCCCGTAAAATGTCTCATAAATGTTATGATAATGACCGCGAAAGTTTAAAATTATATATTACTAAGGGAAATTTTGAGAAAATATTTTTTCACCTCTCCACCTCGGAAAGTTGGCTTTTAATGCCCGAAAACAGGGTCGAAAATCGCTTATTCATTTCTAGACATGCAAACCATTCTCATGTCTAGAGAGGAGAATTAGTTTGAATTTCGAACATTATCTTACACAGGAAAAAAGTTTTCATATCCGCGCGTAAAATAATTGACGTAAGCCATATTTTTTTTTATTGGGTGTGTTCCGAGTCAAATTGTCAGCGATCAGAAAACCAAAAGATTGTATGGGTTTCGCCTGCCTTTGAGTGCGCTAAAATCGATTTAAGCGCGTCTCGGAACGCAGGGATAGGTTTTCATACAATTTTAGAACGCACCCTAAAAAACATAACCTAAAAGTTTGTTTATTGTTTTGGTTGTTTATTTTTATCTTATTATGTAACTGAAAATTTAAAAGAATTATGATAAAATACAATAATTTAATCACAACTTATAGAATTATATCTAAAATAAGAGAACTCTTGTACATTTTTAAGTACCCGTAGGTAAGTAAATAGTTAAATGATTTCCTTGCCGGAACAGGTGAAAAATAATGTGTTGGGTTTGAGAGGAATCTTATTCTCACCTCGAACCTTAGAATCCCTCGCGAGCTTCAGGAGTATATTTTAGAAACACTCGCTACGCTCGTGCTTCTATTACAGACTCCTTCGCATGCTCTGGATTCAATATCAGTTCTCTGAGGAAAAATCAACATTCCTCTCTTACCTAACAAATAACTATTTTCGGTGGGAGGTTTTGCGAATTAATCATCACAAATAGCAAAGATATTTTCTCACACTGATAGCACTATAAAATAAAATGATATCCTCTCTCACAGTTTTGCAAAATCAATAAAATGAGCTCTGCTCACTGGCTAGCCAGAGGAGGCCTATGTTCAGCAGTGCATGTTTGATGATGATGATGAGCTCATATAGAATATATCAAATTATACCTGTGAATATACTCCTTAGGCTCGAGCGGCAGCTTGTGATTGACCACCAAGTCCACTGTGGGTATGTCGAGTCCCCTGGCGGCGACGTTGGTGGCTACTAAGGTGCATTTCAAGTTGCTTCGGAACTGCGTGAGCGCCGCCACGCGCTCTTTCTGGCGCATGTAACCGTGTAGGCACACGTTGTCCATTCCGATCGCGTTCATCATCATTGAGAGGACTTGGCATTCCCTGGTGGAAGAATGGAGTGATAATGATTTATGCCTAGGCCACTTTTTCATTGAATTAGCCTTCCATTGTGGATCCATAGGGAGCTAAGGAACTGAAGCCCTCGAAATATAAAACAGAACTAAAGGATATCTTCACAAATAAGGTACTTTATTAATTTAACTAGTAACTTTTTTGTCTTATATTTTCTATGCACTTAAAAGTATTGAAAAGTTTATATTTGGAATTTTTCTGTTTCACTGAAATAGCTCTACGAATCCAGCGTTTTTTCCAGTTAAAATGAATCCTGGATCCGTCACCGTCGGCCCTACAACCTTACTATTTCTAAATTAAATTAAAATAATAACCAGCTGACATGACACTGCCGGGCACTTGTGTTGATACTATAGTTATTTAACATGAAATTAATAACACACAAATATATATTTTTTTATATTTTAAAATATATTTTTATATTTTTTAGAAAACGGAAGATTTTTAACACATATCTACCGGCGAAAACCTAAAAGTGTTTATAACATAAAGTTGTTCAGAGAGACACTTACTTTTTAGTATCGGTAAACACAATAACGTGCGAGCTCGGCTTTTCGTCCCTGTATTTCCGCAGCGTCTGCACTAAGTACACGTCGCGGGCGTACGCCGGACACACCACGTACCGCTGGTCCAGCGTTGATACTGTCAGCTGGGTGTCCGTGTCAGTCCATATCGTTAACTGCTGAAAAATATTATGATATTTAAGTATCAGCTTCTTATGTTATCTATCTCCTTTACAGGATGTTGAGACAGATCTCCACAAACTGATACAGTGAGAAAGATGATTGGTGTTAGGAAAAATTATAGAGAAATAAAGAAAACCAACAAAATTTATAAGGTTGATAATAATAGAAAAATCTAGACTATGCGTCATACACGCAAAAAGCACCATTTTGTATTTGAACTGTATATACTCGTAGAAGAATAATAATTAAGAAATGAACTAAAACAAAAAAATATCAAACAAAAAAAATTGTAAGACATCTAATGGAATACGATTATAAGTTTAAATTTATCATATGAGTTTTTAGACGCCTTTACACCATAGTACAGTTTTCTTAATTACCCTATGAGATCCCAATACTTGGCAAAGGTCGCCCCATCTGTATATTAAAAAAAAAAAAAAAAAAACACTTACATCATTATTTAAGGGAAGTATTTTTGATTCCCTGACATCAGCTGTGATAGTGGCTGAGAACAACAAGTTCTGACGCTTGGCTGGCAAAGCATCAAAGATAGTTGCAAGATCATCTTCAAACGACTCGCTGAATAATCTGTAAAGAGTGTCAATTAATACATTATTTGCATATAATGTGCATGATTTCTTTGGGTACATTGTATTAACTTCATAGTTGCTAATTTGTAGCATCGGGCCTCGTTGGTCTGTGTGCCATGTAGTTTGGTACTGGCGATGTGATTCTTTTTATAATATGTTCGTTCTCTTTTTAACCCCCGACGCAAAAGAGGGGTGTTATAAGTTTGACGTGTCTGTTTGTCTGTGTGTCTGTCTGTCTGTCTGTGGCATCATAGCGCCCGAACCACTGAACCGATTTCAGTTTAGTTTTTTTTTGATGAAAGGAGACTTAATCGAGAGTGTTCTTAGCTATGTTTTATAAAAATCGATTGAGCCGTTTAAGAGTTATGAGAGAGTTGTGTATCTGTCTGTGGTATCGTAGCTCCTAAGCGGATGAACCGATTTTCGTTTAGTTTTTTTGTAACATAGATAATTTTACCCCGAGTGTTCTTAGCCATGTTTCATGAAAATATCTTCAGCCGTTTGAAGATCATCAGCTCTTTTCTAGTTGATGAGGGCACTGACGAACTTCCTTATCTCCGATCGATTCGAAATTTGGTACCTTGTTACTTCAATCATATTGAAAGTATATGGTAAGGTAACCATGACCTGATCAGCCGTTTGAAGATCATCAGCTCTATAATAGTTGATGAGGGGATCTGACTTACTTCCATATGTCCTATCGATTCGAAATTTGGTACCGTGTTACTTCAATGATATTGAAAGTATATGGAAAGGTAACCATGACCTGATCAGCCGTTTGAAGATCATCAGCTCTTTAATAGTTGATGAGGGGATCTGACTACTTTCCATATGTCATTTCGATTCAAAATTTGGTACCGTGTTACTTCAATGATATTGAAAGTACCTATATGAAAAGGTAACCATGACCTGATCAGCCGTTTGAAGATCATCAGCTCTTTAATATTTGATGAGGGGATATCTGACTACCTTTCATATGTTCTATCGATTCGAAATTTGGTACAATGTTACTTCAATGATATTGAAAGTATATGGAAAGGTAACCATGACCTGATCAGCCGTTTGAAGATCATCAGCTCTTTAATATTTGATGAGGGGATATCTGACTACCTTTCATATGTTCTATCGATTCGAAATTTGGTACCATGTTACTTCAATGATATTGAAAGTATATGGAAAGGTAACCATGACCTGATCAGCCGTTTGAAGATCATCAGCTCTTTAATAGTTGATGAGAGGATTTGACTACCTTCCATATGCGATTGATTTGTCATCGAATTCTATAAATATCTTTTTCGGGAGTTCTCCTTCTTCCAACTGATCTCTGCAA